>CM019150.1:95177375-95554264 GCA_009733165.1 Naja naja | reverse complement strand
TTATAATCAAATATTTCAATTCTTTATTGTACATTTCCAGTATAATTCCCAATAAAAATATTCTGGTTTAAAGTCTATATGTTGTTTTATCATTTTTCCAACCACATGTGGATTTTAGTCCAATATCTTTTGCATCTGAACATGTCCACCACATATGGTAATATGAGCCAGGTATCTGATGACATTTCCAACATATCGATTTATTCTTAAACATTCTCGCAATTGGGGTAGATGCCACCTGTTAAACATCTTATACAATTTTCTTTATATGCAGTTGACATTGTCATTTTATAATTTTGAGACCACAATTTTTGCTACTTCTCTAAATCAATCCCATATCAAAATTTTCCCCAAGCAATCATCATCTTTCTAACTTGTTCTTCTTCCAATTTAAATTCTAATAAATGTCCATGTTTTAAATTACATTTTCATCAGTACCTATCAAAATTTTATCTAAGTCAGTCAACTTATCATAAACACCTTCTAATTTAATATCTTCATCAAATCTAGATTGTATTTTGCAAATATGAAAACCAATTCATTTTATACCTTGTTCCTCCAGCACTTGCATAGATTTAGTTCACCTTTTTCATTTAGTATCTCACCATATCTAACTGTTCCTTTTATATATTATTGGATAGAAAAAGCTTCAATAGTAGATATCCATAATGGAATTTTAAGTAATATTGCTTTTTATCTTCTCCCAATTTAAAACAAAGCCTCTCAATATATAATGTTCTGTTTTGTTCCTTATACCAAGAAAGCATGCCATCCCAACAGCAGGTCATGTTCTAGAGTCAATAGTCTACTGTTCCTTAATGTTATCCATTCCTTTACCCACATCAAGTTTGCCGCCTGATAATATAGTTCCCAATTAAAAGCAAACCTCCTCTTATTCTTGCATCTTGTAACAGTTTAAGTCTTAATCTCACTTTCTTGCCCTGCCAAATATACTGTATTTCAACACAGTTTTATTTAAATCTTCAAAAAAACTCTTTCCCTAATCTAATTGGAATTGTCTGGAATAAATATAAAATTCTAGGCAATATATTCATCTTAATTGTTGATATTCTCCCAATCAATGATAATTGTAAATTTTTCCAAGTCTGTTGCAATCTGCTGTTTGAGTTTAAGATAGTTATCCTCTTTTAACATACTAGATCTTGATGTAACATATATCCCTAAGTATTTAACCTTATTCGTGACCTGAATTTCTAAGACTTCTTCCAACTCTTTCTTTTGTCTTGCTAATATATTCTTTGTTAATATCTTTGTTTTAGCCTTATTAATTTTCAAGCCTGCTACCTTTCCATACTCTTCTATCCTTTCTATTAATTTAGGTGCTGTTTCCAATGGATCCTCTAATATAAATACCAGTTCATCTGCAAAAGCTTGCAATTTATACTCTTCCTTTTTAATTTTCATTCCTTTTATTTCTTTGTCTTCTCTAATATTCCTATTCAACACTTCTACTGTTAACTCAAACAGCAGAGGCAACACTGGACAACCTTGTCTAGTCTCTTTTCTTATATCTATAGACTCTGTCAATTCTCCATTTATCATGACCTTTGTGGTTTGTTTATAATATATTGTTTCAATGGCTTGAATAAATTTTTTACCAAAGCCCATTTGTACCAGTTGCAATAACATAAAACGCCAACTCTCATTATCAAAGGCTTTTTGAGCATCTAGAAACATCATAGCCATTTGTTTTTCAGGATGTGCCTCATAATATTCCAAAGTATCCAAGATTATTCTCATATTATCTTTAATTTGTCTCTTTGGCAGAAATCCATTTTGATCAACATGGATAAAATTATTTAAATATCTTTTCAATCTTTCTGCCAAAATTGAAGCAAAAATTTTATAGTCTGAATTTAATAGGAAATAGGTCTATAGTTTTTAACTTGCTGTGGATCTGTATCTTCCTTCTAAGTGTGATATATGCTTCTGACCATGTCTTGGGTATTTCTTTAACATAACTTCATTCATAAATTTAAGATTCAACACTTCCTGAAAGGTCTTATAAAATTCCACTGGCAATCCATCTGGACCTGGTGCTTTCCCTGTATTTGTTTCTTTAAAGCTTCTGTTAATTCCATCATTGTTATATTCCTTCTAACATTATTTGAATGTCTTTGGGTATCTGTGGTAATTTTGCTTTCTGTAAATATTGTTTAATTTTTCTTGAATATTCTCTTGATAGTACAATTTTCCATAATAGTCTTGTATGATTCTTCTTCTTCACTTCCATAAAACATGTCCTTCTTCATCTATTAAGTGGCTAATCCTTCTTGATTCTCTTTCTCAGTTTATAAGCTAACCATCTTCCTGGTTTATTTGCATCTTCAAAATAATTTGTTTAGCACTTTTAATCTTTTGTGCTAGCCTCTTTTTCCATTAATCATTTTATGTCCATTTTAATTTTAATGTCTTTTGTGGAGATTTCTGTAATTCTTTTTCCAGTTTCTTGTAGTCATCTTCCAATGTTTTAAAGTCTTTTTCTGTTTTATATTTTTCCTGTATATTCTATTATCAAACCCTCTTGTGTCCCAGAGATTCTGTAATGATGTATCTCTTTGTTTTTAAAAGAAAACCATTCTTTCTCAATTTTCTGTTTGAAGTCTTTTTCCTTTAATATCATATTTTTAAAGTCCATCTAGATCTCCTCTTTTGTCCTTTCCAAGTAACTGTCATTGGATTGTGGTCTGCCCAAGTACTTGCTTCTATTTCAATTTCTTGTATATTAGAAAATAAATCTGTTGATATCCATATCATATCTATTCTGGACCATGAGGCATGCCTATTTGAATAGAAAGTATATTGCTTATTTTCCACATTCTCTCTCCATGCATCTTTTAAATTTATTTTCTATCATTCAAAAGGATTTTGGTAGTGTCTTTCTTGTTTTCTTTATTGATTTCTGTGTTTTATAATCCAATTGCTCATTAATTATTCCATTGAAGTCTCCCATCGTGCAAACATTAACATAACCCAGTTCAATTATTTTCATATGCAATTTCCTGTAAAATTCTTCTTGATTATCATTTGGAGCATAAATTGCTATTAGAAGTGTTACATTATTGTCCATTATTTCCACCATCAAAATCCTTCCATCATCATCTGTATAAATTCTGCCAGAATTGTATCTCTAATATATAAGACCACACTTTTTTTACATTGTGCCAATGACGAATAATTTCCCTAACTTTTTTTTATATATGTATTCATGTTGTTTTTTATATACTTCTTGCAGACAATTATATCAGACTTTAATTTCTCTAATTTATGGAATACTTTCCTTCTTTTAGTAGCTAAATTAAGTCCATTTATGTTCATCAATTAATTTTCTCTCATCCATTTTAGACTTTATAAGAGGGTTTTATTGCTCTAGTAAATCTTACTTCGTTGTTCTCTGGCACCACCCACTGCTTCTTTTCTTTTCAATTGCTGCTACACTCCTCTTGAAATTCAGTCAAAGACTCTTCTTTTCTTGTATCTTCCTCCTTTCCTCTGAGATATTCTAAGTAAAATAACTCCGCTTTTTCAACCATGTCAATTCTGTATCTTTGTTCCTGCCAAGTGAACAAGAGACCTTTTGGTATCAACCATCTGTAATTTACTCCTCTTTTAAGTAACTCTTTGGTTAAAAGGTATTTCTTATCTCTCTTATTCTTCTTGGTACTTGTTTCAGTACCACAACTTTTATCTTTATACTTTAACGCCTTTCCTCTTGCCACCTGTAGTATCTGTGTTTTAATAATTTTCTTAGTAAATCTAATATGAACTTCTCTTGGTAACTTGTTTCTCATTGCATATCTTGTATAGACACGGAACACTTCATCCATCCCATCCATCATTTTCTCTTCAGTTATCTCTAGTGCCTCTGCCAGTATTTCTGTCATTTTGCAGCAAGGTTTTCACCCTTTTCCTCCACATTTTGGAATATCAGGTAAAATTCTGACCTGTCAATCTCCCACCCCAGTGGTTCACTCCTGCCTTTTTCAACTTCGCTCAATCTGGTGTTGATATCTCCAATTTTCTTGTCTCTTTGTTCATCTTGTTCTTCAATTTTCTTAAGTCTTTCCTCATATTTCATCATCATCTGTTGAATATTCTCAACTTTCTCATCTGTCTTTTGAGTTCTTTTCTCAATATTCTCCATTCTCTTTTCAATATTATCTGTTTTTGCATGAATTTTGATTCATAATCATCTGTAGTGTCACTTCCTTCTCTCTTCTCCATCTCCTGTTGTATATCTTCATTGATCGTTGTCCTCCAGATGGTGATGAGGAAACAGTTGATATTGAAGAAACTGGAGCTGTTGTCTTTCTACTCATTTTGTAGTTAACAATTAAAAAGGAAAAAAAAACAGGATCAGACAACTGCTGCCCCAATAAAAATATAAAAGAAAAAATAAAAGGAGGAGGGGAAAAATATTCAGGCACTTGTATACCTTAATCTAATTAATTCCAATTATGTGCAAAAAGAAAAGGGAAAAATGTAAAAGAAGAGAGGGTGAAAAAATATGGAAAAATTTTAAAGAAAAGTAAAGGGGAAGAAAAAAAAATAAAAAAATTAACAGTCTATGTATTTCCCTTAATATAAAAAAGAAGCAGAGAGAAAGGGGAGGCAAAAATATAATCTAGTTCCTGGATTAAAAGGCTAAAATCCAATCATAAAAATCCAACTAGAAAGGAAGTGAAAAAAATAGTAAATAATTCTGATAAAAGCGAATCTCTGCCAATATCCAAGGCTCTTTAGTAAATTAAATCAAACTTTCCAGTTCCAGTGTTTTCAAGGTCACTTCAATCTTTCAACTTCAACTCCAGACTCTGGCTATCATATTTCACTAGAAGAGCACCTGTATAAACAATCTGCCATGCTATTCTATTATCTTTCAACAAAGAGCTCAGAGTCCTTGAATGTAATTCCAATGCACAAACAAGTAAAAAGAAAAACCAAAATATCCAAGCCTCTAGATGGTACAGTGCTTTTTTCTTTCACTTTCATAAATCCAAAACCAGGAATAGAAAAAAGTCTTTTCTTTAAAAAAAATCAGAAGAGTCTCAAAACAGAATTTCAAGAAAGTTATTAAAAGAAAATGTCCCAGCTTCAGCAGCTTAAATAGCTGCCTCTCTGCCGCGGCAAAAGGCTTCTCCTGGATCTACCAGGAACTTTGCGGTGTCCTTGGGATCAGCAGGATGTGCCCTTATCGATCAATGTCTCTGCGGGACGGTTTTGGTCTGGTGGGACCGACCACCAGCAGAGATATTGACAGCAATCTTGGAACATCAAGATCACACGTCGTACCACTGTGATGCCAGCTCCTCCCTCCTAAGGAAGCAAACAGATTCTTATGGCTGAATCATTTGAAGTGTTTTAACTTTTGTTCCACTGAAACACAGCAAAGTAAGAACATTATGATGGAACATTCCAACTTGGATGTTTATTTACAAGCTTTAAACATATTATATATTTTATATTTCATGCATCATGCTAAATATCACTACCATGTCTGCCCGAAAATAATACCCGGTCTTATAATTTTTACCACAAAAAAGGCATCAGGTCTTATTTTGGGGATGTCTAATTACTGACTCACCTCACAGCGATGGCACTGACAGCCCCATACAGCAGGAGCCCACTTCTTCTGCAGCTGCTTGCAGCCGCTCGCACACATCGCCCCCGAGCCTCCATTTTGCTGTCAGAGACTTTCCAGAAAGGCCTCTGCAGCTGAGAAATGAGGTCCAGATCAATGAGCACAGTGCCCCCTGGCTTCCAGTTTTACCATCAGAGGCCTTTTGGAAAGCCCTCTGTAACCGATAACTCCAGATCAATCCAGAGCTCTGTTATCAGCTGTAGAGGGCTTTCCAGAAGGCTTATTTTGGGGGTAGGGCTTATATTGGGCACATGTGTAAAAATCAAGCTAGGACTTATTTTTGGGGTAGGTCATATTTTTGGGGAAACATGGTGGATACAGGCAGTCCTTGACTTACCATTCATTTAGTAACCTTTTGAAGTTACAACAACACTGAAAAAGTGACTTATGACCATTTTTCACACTTACAACTGTTGCACCATCCCCATGGTCACATGGTCAAAATCTGGGTGCTTGGCAACTGGTTCATATTTATGACGGTTGCAGTATCCTGGGGTCATGTGATCATCTTTTGCAACCTTCTGACAAACAAAGTCAATAGGGAAGCCAGACTCACTTAATAACCGGGTTACTAACTTATCAACTGCAGTGATTCACTTAACAACTATGGCAAGAAATGTTGGTAAAAAAGGGCAACTTTAACACCTTTCTCATTTAGCAACAGAAATTTTAGGCTCAGTTGTGGTCATAAGTTGAGGACTATCTGTACAATGAATCTTATTGTTTAGTTGTGTTAAGAGCAGGAAGCTTTTATGAATAGAACAATCATATTCAATAGCATTCAAAGGTTTGTGCAAATAAATAAATTTGAGTATGTTTCAAACAGCTTTTTCACTATATCTAAGAATCATCTTCCCATTCCTTCATGTGAGATGGGCAGCATATATATTTGATGTAAATTAATATTATAAATGTATAATATATAGATATACATTTAATAAATAAATAAATTTCTTAATATATGGCGCTGGAATGTATGAACTCACTTCTCTGAAAAGCAAAGATAGTATTTGATCTGTGTCCCAAAGGTGTTTTTTCAGGAGGTAACTAGACTTTCTTGTTTTTCTTTGAAGACATTTTGCTTCTCATCCAAGAAGCTTCTTCAGCTCTGACTGGATGGTGGAGAATGAAAGGATTTATATTCCTTGCAGACAGTTGGTCATTTGCATTCTTTTAGAGAGTCATCGAGGCCACTTGGAGGTTTATCTGTGTCCTCAGGGTCACCTGAGTAGTGCAAATCTGTGTGGAGCCTTCTTTGAAGAAGGCTTCACACTCATTTGCATTACTCAGATGACTCAGGTGACTCTGAGGCCTCAACAACTCTCTAAAATAATGCAAACAACCAGCTGCCCTTACCCACCATCCAGTCAGAGCTGAAGATGCTTCTTGGGTGAGAAGTGAAACGTCTTCAGAGAAAGTCCAGTTGCCTCTTGAAAAAGCACCTCTAGGACAACCATGACTTCGATTATTGAGAATCTCCATAAATACTTGATCTCTGATGCATAGATGCATATCTGGATCGATCTTCCAAAGCCTAACATTAGCTGGTATTTTATCATGTTATTTAACTAGCTTCTGAAAATTGGTTGGCTGTAAACAATCCAATTAACCTAATAAATTCAAGGGGACTTCTTTGTTTTTTATCAGCCACTCCTTTTCCCACTGCCATGGCTACCACTACTTTATATGAATTGGTAGTATATCTGCTCAGAATGACAATATGACTACAGATAAAAGAATGCAGACTTATTCCAGAAGTCTGACTTCATTCCAAGAATATCAACAGGCATCACTAGAGAATCTAAAACTGAGGCATAGGCTTTGGCAAGCAGTAACCTGAAAAACCTTTGTACATCACCACGCAAAAGGAAAAGTCAGTCGTTTTATTGTTATTGCGATAGTTGCCACCTGACTGACATGCTGGAGAGAGGAGGGAAGCAT
The DNA here is from genome assembly GCA_009733165.1 of Naja naja. Lineage (NCBI taxonomy): Eukaryota > Metazoa > Chordata > Lepidosauria > Squamata > Elapidae > Naja > Naja naja. The sequence continues at coordinate 95,546,661 of CM019150.1, read as the reverse complement.
CTGTACCTAACAGCATCAGTGTTCCCATTCTGAGCAAAGATTCCAGCCTGCAACCAGCTAATTTGTATGCTATGGATAAGGTATAAAAGGGGGATACTTACCATCTCAACCTTAGATGGTTACATTACTTTTAACACTGCACTAAAAGCAACATATAATTTTCAAACTAAAAGAAAACAAACCTTAATACTTCCTCCATCTGATCCAAAATGGCTTCCAATCAGAAGTGCTTATGGCCGAACAATAGGAAGCTGAAAATTGAAAGTATGCTGCCTTAGCCGTTCCAAAATTGCACTGAAATTGCTCAGCCTCCCATGGGGCAAGTCCAAAGGGAAAACTTTGGCTACCAAATTCTTAGGGGGTTCGGAGATAGAAGTAAAGCTAAATAGACAAAACTCCCTTACAACAGAGAGTTGTTTGATCCCCTTTGCTCAGTTTTCCCCAATGTGATATGATCCACATATGCAAATCTGTGAAAAGGATGTCTGGATACAATGAGACAGAAAGTCTAACACATCTGGAGACCTTAGCTTTGGGGACTGAAATTGAATAAATGCCATCAAATTGACGTTAACTTTTAACAATTACATGGATGGCTTCTCCTTCTTCACTTTGGCCTTCTAGCTTTCTCTCTCTCCTTTGATTGGCAGTGAGTCTCCAACAATTCTTCCACAAGCCACTTCCTGATCCTCTTTTCAGCACCAGGTCTTAGCCATGATCAGCTACCAAGAGAGGCACTGTCAAAAATTGGAATCTGAATAGTTTTCTCTCTTGCAGTCTACCAAAACATTCACTGATGTGACATCATCATATTATGAATTTCTCCTGCTCCATTATCTGTCAAAGTAAACAACTTCACACCATGATGAAATCATGATATGGGCCTTCCTGCATTTTTCCAATGCTTATAAATATGTTTCTTTGACCATACCAAAGAAGAATGGCTTATTCCCATCATATCTAATTAATAGCATTTCTGTGTAATTTAATTACAATTTTAGTGATTTGGTTCACTTTGAAGTAAAAACCTACATTGTCTTGCTCCCTAAAGATACATGTCTGAGGCTGTTTGAGAATGCTTCAATTATTCTCAGTGACAGCAGATTACAAATGTCTTTAATCAAATGGAAGAATGGCTTAGCCTTTCTATGATACTTTTTATAGCATATGGAGATTACTCTCCATTTTCTACTTTTCATTTGAGCATAATGGAACGTCTAATGATATCTCATGAAACTCTATTTTTGAAACTAAAATCAGTGATAACCTATCTGAGTTTTCATTCAGGGTCTCCAAAATGTACAGAGCATGTTCCTTGATGAATAATGAAATGAAGCCCTCTTAAAATTTATACCTTCCAGATGTGTTGCATTACAATCCTCATAATTCTTTGTTATTAAGCATTAAAAGCACAAGCCTCTATTCTAGGATTCTTTGTGGCATTTAATCCTCTATTTTACTTTCACAAAAATCTTTTCATGTAGATCAGGCTGGGAGTTATTGTCTGGCTCAAGATCCTTCAGTGGATAACTGGTGACTTAATGGGATCCCAACTCTTTGGTTAGTCCTTATTTGACCTTATAACCATCATCATTCTATACAAGCAATAGAATGCCACCTCATGTTCAGAAATTAAAAAAACCAATAGCAACCAAATTCTCTGTAAATTTGCCCTTGGAGAATTACCACTGAATTTATTGCCAACATAGGGTGTATGTACAGAAGTGTAAACAAAATTGGATTTCAAAAGAGTAGCCAATTAAAATAACAGCATATGCAGCGGGAAATCCATCATCTGCCTGCCTATTCCATCAGTCAAGATTGCACAATAGTTACTCTCCCATACTAGGTTATTATTATTATTATTATTATTTATTGACTGTATGCGCCCTATTCCCTAAGGACTCAGGCTGTCATGAAAGAGTTACAATAAACAAGATTAAACAGTAAACAAGCCAAATAAATTAAAATAAACCTTGGGTCATTCAAGGCCGCCCGTTGGAACAACCAAGTCTTCAGGTCGGCGGAAGGAAAGCGGAGGTCAGGGGCCAAAAGCGGAGATCGGCGGAGCTGATTCCAGGGCAGGTGCTCCCAAGAGAGGCCCTAGCCCTGGGCCGCCAGCCTACAATATCTGACTGGCGGCACCCAAAGAGGCCTCCTATGAGCGAACAGGGCGTCGGAAAGTGATGCTGGCAGGAAGCGTTCGCAAGTACCCTGGACCCAAGCCATTAAGGGCTTTATAAGTTGTAACTAATACCTTGAAGTGACCCGGGCAACGGCAGCAATACCAAACATGAAGCAGCAGGGTGTAACATGGGAGTATCGGGATACCCCACATCACAACAGCGGCTGCATTCTGCACCAGCTGGAGCCTCGGATCGTCCGCAAGGAAGCCCCATGTAGAAACATTGCAGTAGTCAATCCTAAGTGACAAGCGCGCTGAGTAACGTTCGAAGGGCATCCGGTCCAAATAAGAGGCTGCTGGCGAACCAGCAGACCTGGGCAAGCCCCTGGCCTGGCTCCCATCCAAGCGAGCTGTGAGTCCAGGAGGACACCAGTGCAAAGCCCTATACCTCTCCCCCATGACCAAAGATGGTACATCCAATAAGACCGAGATGCCGGTAAGAACAGCCACTCCGTCTTGGTGGGGTTGAGCTGAACCTGTTACTACCCATCCAGACCATTGCACTCCATACAAGTAGCCCACCTCTGTTATACGGTTATAGAGGAGTATTATCATTCCACACTCCCCACTCTATTTGGGTGGGGAAAGTATAGGATTGATTCAATGTACACTTTTGATTTATTCATGCACATTTCAAAGTGACATGGAATCACCTTTAAGAAAATGGTACCTAGAATAGCAAGCATACATATGTGAAGGAACCCATCATTCACACTAAAATCAATGTGATGATAGACATGGGATTACAATATTGCTGTACTGATATGTTTGTGTAGCCAAAAGCATATACTCCAAAGACACTGTTAACAGCCAAAGAAAAGTGCAAGAAAAGCATTTTTTTAAAAAACAAACAAACATTGCCCTGATTCTAAACACCATCTTTTTTCAGTAAACATTGATTTCCAGATATTGTCAATCTCACATTTTCACCCACTGTTTTCATATTGTATTAATATGAGTTTATAAGGGGAAACAAGCTTAATGTCATCCCCCTCCCACTTACACAAGCTATGTGACAGCGTGGAATAAGATTTCCAAAGCTGACACTTACATTCTCCAAAAATAATGTATTTCATTATTTTTTCTCAAAATACATGATTTGCTGATATGTTTAAACTCTTTTGCATCATCCAGGTGCATGCAAAATTGAGAAGTGAATGAAGTTTCAGGAAATGTACAAAAGAGGTCATTTTGCATACAAATTTGGAGAGGTTGGATTACTCAAATATCTCTGTTGGAAGCCTGCCAAGGAATTCATCAACACTAAGCATACCCATTGGGCATTGGTACTGGGTTTACTTATCTAAAGTTTGCATAGTTCTTCTACATGATTGAAGCTACTCCTTGAAGTCATTAATTACAAACATGGAGAATACCATGACATCTGCCAGAACAGCAAACTTGCAATGCAATTTAAAAACAATTGGCTGGAAAGCTTATATTCAAAGAGGCATATTCATAGAGCTTAAACAAATACCGTATCATCTGGTTTGATGCCTGATATTTATTTATTTTACTTTATTTCAGTTTACACCAATACTTGTCCCAAAAGCCAGATATAGTATGATGAAATGTTTTTAAAAAGTGTTCCCAAAGAACCAATCAACAGAAGGAATGTGCAGATCAACATAAAGCAATCTATGCACCGATACAAAATTTGGAGATGTCTAGTGAATAGTGTTGGAATAAACTAATTTCCTTTCCCTTTTTCCTTGCCTTTAGTTTCCTTTGGTCATTACTTCATACACTTTTACTTAAGTGTTCATATTGTTGCCATCCTCAAAGCAAATAGCATGATAGGCATGTACATATTATGCAATATGCATTTTCATATTAGAAAAGGCTGCCATCAGTCTTTCCTCCCTTTCTCCCAAATGTCACTAATAGATGGTGTCTATTGTTTCCACTTACACCACAGCATAATTGCTTAGATAGATCCTGTTTTCTTGTGTAACAAAAATATGGCAGCAGAATTTTAGGTCCCTAATCCACATCCCATGTTATGCGTTATGGGAGTGAGCATTTGCATACTACCTTAACTTTAACAACCCATATACAATGTAACAGATCTTTCTTGCTGCTCCGCTCCCATGTGAACATATCATTATTAGCTCACACCATTAGTTACTTTTTGCAAAATAGTCTTTATGGTTGTGCAAATATTCAGTTTGGATATTGGATGAAAAAGATGATTCATTCAGATCTGTGGATCAAATTGACCCTCTGAATTATGTCAGGGATTCAGAATGAGACCATCAAACCAGCAAAATTCAGATCAAATCCATTTTCTGAATCAATTCAGGTCATCATTTTGGATTCTGTTATCCATTTGGATAGGATCAGAAATGATCCATACACCTTTTACACTTTTGCAGTATGTAAAGCTTTTTTAAAAAGAGAATTTTCAAGAGGTATAGTAAACAGTGCCAGTATGGAAAATTTTCAGGCAAATACTCAACATGTGAACTTATCTTAAGCAGAAAAAAGGGAAATCATAATAAAATGAAAAAAAAAACAGAGTAAAGATATGGGAATTCAAACTTCCCCAAATGTTATAACTATGTTATAACTATAACTCTGTCAAGGACCTTGGAGTACTCATCTCTAATGATCTAAGTGCTAGAGCCCACTGTAACTACATAGCCAAAAAGGCATTAAGAGTTGTTAACCTAATCCTACGTAGCTTTTTCTTTGGTAATATCACACTATTAACTAGAGCATACAAAACATTTGCTAGACCAATACTTGAATACAGCTCATCAGTCTGGAACCCACATTATGTATCTGATATTAACACAGTTGAGAAAGTCCAGAACTATTTCACAAGAAGAGTTCTCCACTCCTCTACTCGTTGCACAATACCTTATGCCACCAGACTTGAAATTCTAGACCTAGAAAACCTAGGACTACACTGCCTTCGGTCCAATCTAAAGTATGGTATATAAAATTATATATTGCAATGTCCTACCTGTCAATGAATACCTCAGTTTCAACCATAATAATACAAGCGCACACAAAACATGCAAACTCAAGGTAAATCGCACCAAACTTGATTGCAGGAAATACGACTTCAGCAACAGAGTGGTCAATGTCTGGAATACTCTACCTGACTCTGTGGTTTCTTCCCCAAACCCCAAAAACTTTAACATTAGACTGTCTACTATTGACCTCACCCCTTTCCTAAGAGGTCTGTAGGTGGCGTGCATAAGCGTACCAACGTGCCTACCGTCCCTGTCCTATTGTTTATTTTTATTTTTCTTATATGTATCCATTTCATGTATTCATAACTATGTTATACTTATACCTGTTATCTTATAATCACTTGACAAAATAAATAAAATAAAAATAAATAAATATGTGCATTTTTATTTGACTAAAGCCTGTTGAATACAACAGGGCTTCCTTGCATGTGTACATGTAATGCAATGAGGCAGCATAACCTTTCCCTCAGAAAATTGAATTGCAGGAACTTTAGAATGAGTTATGTCAAATCTGTTCCAAAAAATCAAGTTACCTGAAACCATGATCCATGTGTTATGATACTATGCTTCTACCTTTGTCTGAAATGTGAAAATGGGTTTCTTGCCTGAGCAGGACTCAAAGAAGTTGGACTAGAAGACCTCCAAGGTCCCTTCCAAATTTATTATTCTGTTAGTCTGTTAACTTTGATTTTACATACTTGTTTCCTAACACCCAACAAGTATGTATAAGTACTGCCTCATTACTTGCCTCCCATTGCCTCCCCACACCCTTCATAAATGCATATAAACTTTATTAGCAATGTATTTTAATTGAATCTCAATAGTGCAGACTCTGATATTCAGAAGTATGATAAAAACATACTCCTTTGTTTTTATCTAATTGTTTTTGATTCCCATTTTAACTGTAAGCATTTCCCAGTATGTAAAAAGATGTCAGGCCTTATATCCATTGAATTGATGAATATGTTGTTCATATGTACAGTATAGCATTCATGTAGCACTATTGCTGCTGAATATACTAAATGAATACTAGCCACAGTATTCCATCCTATAAGTTAACTCTTACATTCTAATATTTCTTTTCTTTTTTACAACTCCAGTTCATGCACTAAATACATGGGGAAACATCCTGCTTCATTCTTATGCCATAACACTCATCCCAGCCTTGACAAAGACTCAGTAAATGTGTTATGCAAAGCACTGAGGTGAAAAGAGATGCAATAGCACAGGATTGTTATTAAGCAGTAACTATTCATGTTCTCTGAACATATGAGCTTCTTCTTTGCAAAGACTCTATCGTCAATGGACCTCATAGGGAAGGGCTCCAAATGCACAGTTCCAGAGATGGTATTCAGCAGGTTCTGGCCAGTTCTGGAGAACCGGTAGCAGAAATTTTGAGTAGTTCAGAATACCACCTCTGACTGGCCCTGCCCCCATCTATTCTCTGCCTCCCGAGTCCCAGCTGATCGGCTGGGTCTTCTTTTGTTGCCCTGCACAAGAGACGGAGCTGGAAAGCAGGTTAGTGGGGTGGGGAAAGAATGGGGATTTTACAGTATCCTTCCCCTGGAATGAGGTGGGAATGGAGATTTTATAGTCTCTGTCCCCTGCCACGTCCACCAAGCCATGCCCACCAAGCCAGTCCCACAGAACTAGTAGTAAAAAAATTTGAATCTCACCACTGCACAGTTCCTTATATGATTCAATACCTATAGAATTTCCTACCGCTGCACTGGGTGAAATCTAAAGACATTGGGTCTTGCAGAAGGAAAATCTTTCAAGAAAATAGCTGTAGCTATGGTTGCAATATTTGTAAGTCAAATATGTTGGGAGGGCCAACATATTTAAGGCCCTGGAATTTGGTCCTTTAGATGACTGAGATAACTATCTTCTTCTGTTGGTATTAAATCTTCTCTCTAGGAAATGTCAGACCTAAAGAAAGGTCTATGCACCAAGCATCTACTTTGTTACTGAGAAGCCTTATGTTTTGATAAAACTAGCTAGTGCCACTAGTTTTTGTCTTGTTTTGTGTGTTTTATTACTGCAATTATATTCTAAAGCTATATTACATGTATATTGTGAACTGTCTAGATGCCCTCACAAGGTATGGATTTATACAAGAGGGCACAAAAGCAAGGGATGCCAGCAAAATGTTCCATGTGCACCCACAATAGGAGACAAACAAGAAAAATCCTCAAAACAGCCATGCTGATTCTTCCATAGAATGGCACTTTAATGCTTCAAAAAAGCTTTTCATCCACAATAATGCTCTTTTTAGTGAACCCTTTGCAAAGCACATTATGATAAGAATCCTTCCCATGTGAAAATACAATTGTTTTGAATTCTTAAAACAATAAGCAGAAAGAATAGAACTCTGAAGGTTAGATGCTACAGGAAACAGAAGGAAACAAAAATTACAATTAAAGGAGAAGAAAATTTAAATTTTATTTGCCAATGCAGGATGACAGAATACTTTTAGATCATTTGTTTAAATTTTCAGAGGAGACAAGTTACTAAAATAGTTTATACTGTCATTTCTTTATATATATTTTTTCTTTACTTTATACTTTTTTCTGTCTTTTCTATTTTTATTTTTTTCCTTCATTTCTGCATTTTGTTTTTCTTTCTTTATATTCCTTTATTTTTCATTTTGTATTCATTTTTATTTATTTTTACCTTTTTAATTATTTTTTACCTTTTTATCTTTTAATTTTATCTTGAACACAATTACTATTCATGTTTAATAAAATTACTGTTTATAAAGTGAACATTATGGATTACTTAAAACAACTTAGATTTGCATCATTACTTGAACAAAATAGCCAAAGAACCCTCCCCACTACAAGTGTTGTAAACCACATCTGAATAATGAAGTGACTAAATAGAAAAGAATTAATGTGCTGGATTAATAGGCTGCTCTAAGATTGACACAGTTACCTGGCAATTGATCAAAGCGTCCTTTCTTATAAAACAATTGTGCAATAAAAATAGCTAATAAATACACAAGAAGTTGATTGTAACAGATCAGCCATTCAGTTTTCTTAAAGGACACAAAATATATGAAAATTAAGGAGCCAGATGAAAGGCTGTTAGCTATTCCACTTTTGATATCTATCACAAATGAATTACAACAATGGAAATGCTAAGGCCATGTTCCACTGCCCAATCCTTAGATTTGACTACTCCATCTAAATTAAAATTTGCAGCATTCAATGTCAATTATTAAATTAATAATCCTGTGAATCAAACTGCCTTACCTTTTCCACTGTCATGGGTTCTTAGAACCACAAATAATCAGATTGATCCAGACTCAACAGACATTTGGACATTTGCTTGGGTTTTTGTATCTCCTTTCAATGTCTGGGGGAAGGCTAATATTTTACAAAAAGGAAATCTGTCACATAAAAATGAATTGTAAATGATCAATGCCTTCAGCTAGTTCCAAAATTAAGCTGAATAATAAAACTATTGTCTATTTCAGCTATCTGTTTTCTATAGTGTTAAATAATGGTTAAAGCACTAAACTAGAAACTGAGACCATGAATTTTAGTCTTTCCTTAGGCACAAAACTAGCTGCTTGTCCTTGAGCCAGTCATGCTATATCAGCCCTAGTGTCATGCCCCTGGTGGAGACTGACTCTGAGGGAGAGGAGGAACAGCCAACAGGGAGTGGAAGGGTGGCTCCAGAGGTTGTGGAGGAGGCTGGGGAAGGGCAGAGCTGGCTGAGCAGGCAGAGGAGGACCCAGGCCCATCCCCTATCCATCCTAGGGCACGCAGGGAGGAGAGGATAAGGGAAAGACATGGTCTACTTGGGAGGAGAGGGCCTTGATCCTCTTCATGGGATGCAGGTGTGAGAACTGAATAAGAGTTTGGACCTGCATGCTAGCAAACACTGGAAACAAAGAGTGTTTTATTCCTGGGTGAGGTTTATCTTGGTTGGCGTTCTTCCAACGGACTGTACCTGGTTATCTTCTTGAAATTTGTAATTAATTATCCTGGTCTGTCATGGAACTTTCTTCAGTGCAGTTTGTTTTAGGTTTTTTACTTGCTTCGTTATCTGCTATTTGAGTTTGGACTGTATTTTGTTTGTTTGGAATGTTATTTTGGAAAAAGTTTCATCTCCAACTGTGAACAATTGAACAGTGAAGCCAAGTTGAAGGCATTAAAGAACATTTATTTACATTTTGGTTTTTGTTACATTTGTGGTACCCTCTGGGTCATCACACCTAGGAAGCAGACAATAGGGGGAAAGCCTTGCCAAAACCTATGCACACAAACATTAAAAAACATATATAAAGTGTGTGTGTGTGTTGTAGATAGACAAACATAGAAAGACAGACAGACAGACAGATATCTTAATATGCATATAATATGTATGTATATGTTTGCTCTTCATCCCACACTACATTCTTTAAAATCCATTTTCACTATATTTTCATATATTTCTATTCTATGTCCCTAATATATTTTTTATTGATGACTTCTACATTCCTGTTGTCTCAATCCCTGTATATCTCCTGCATCACTCTTTAAAGCTATATTTTTCTACAGAGTTCAATCTGTTTTCTATCTTTTTAAATTTCTGTTTTCTCTTTCGTCAAAGTCCTTACTTTTCTTCACCTTTTCATCTTGTTTGCTCCTATCTGGGTTTCTTGATTCGTCACCCTCTTTCCTAAACTTGGCTCTGTCTGAGGGCGGTGATTAGAAGAACTTAAACCTCAAGCCAGATTAAGGGAAAGAAATTAAACTCTCTCTCTCCAGTTTTCTCTCTCCCTGTTACCTCATGTTTAAAGTTTGACTTTGGGGCTTTATTTCTGTTTATTCAGCTTATTCTTCATGAGGCACTCATAGTGACAAAGCTTCCTGGCAACCTGTTCCTTTCCCTCCTCCTTGCCTCTTGCCCAATGCTGCTTTTTGATTGGTAGCTGCTGTTTGATTGGCAGCTGGCTCATGCTTTCAGTGGGAAAACTGTAAAAGGTAGCAGGAGTATGTATAACTACTCAGGCAGTCTGTCCTTCCAAACCCACAATTTGTATTTTTGCCAATTTGTATTTTTGTATTTGTGGACAGACCGGTACAAATACAAATTGGCAATATAGTATGTGGATATTTATTTATTTGTTTGTTTGTTTATTTATTTATTTATTTATTTATTTATCTCCCTCCCTAAGGACTCAGGGCAGCTTACAAAGTAAAAACAATAATACAAATATACCAATATTAAAAAAACAATTAAACTCAAGGTCTCATAAACAATTCAAATTAAAACTATACTAAAACTATACTAAAAACTAAAAACCCTCCCCCGCCCATCAGTCCGGGTAGGCTGGTTGGAATAGCCATGTTTTTAGGTCACGGCGGAAGGAGTGGAGGTCAGGGGCCACCCGGAGCCCTAGGGGGAGCTGGTTCCATAGGGTGGGTGCTCCCACCGAGAAGGCCCTACTCCTGGGACCGCCAGCCGACATTGCCTGGTCGATGGCACCTGGAGAAGGCTCTGTCAGTGAGAGTGCACGGGACGTCAGGAAAGTGTTTGTGGCAGCAGGGTTTCCTGCATATACCCTGGTCCAATGCCATGAAGGGTTTTATAGGTCAACACCAGCACCTTGAATCTCACCCGGAGGGAAACTGGTAACCAGTGCAGCTCATGCAGGAGGGGATATGAAAGGACAGACTGCCTGTCTGTGCTTTTTGTACACAATATTCTTCAAGTAGTTGTATACATAACCCAGCCATATGGTTGGTTCATCAACTATATGCCGGTCCCAAGCGCAGATAAATGGGGACAGTTAGGGAAAACAATGGTGAACTATTCTGTAAAAAAAATCTCACCAGAACACTGTATGGAAATAACTCAACATGCAGGTGGCATGGAGAGCACTTGCCTATAAAGTTGTCATGAGTCGGACACAAATAAATGGTTAAAGCAATATTTATATACATAAAGCCCACCACAGATAGTGCTGTCACTCTCCTGAACTCCCTCTATATGTTGTTGCTTCTATTTAAAGAAGAATGTATTCAGTGATGATTCTGCTTTTCATGCACATGGATAACACAATGAGAATCTGCTACAGTAGATTCCTAGATGCTCACTGGCAAGAAAGAAGCTGCTGAAGTATTCCATATTCGGAATGGTAATTTAGAGTCATCTCTGCTTGAAATAATCTTGTTTGCATCCCTGAGTTTTGTTCTGAGCTCAGGACAAACAAACAAACAAACAAAAAAAAATGAAAGCTTCTTTCCATGTTACTTAAAATGTTCTGATGTCCCTAGTCTGTTTTCAAAACAAAACAAAAAAAATCCTCCAGTCATCCATGAAGATTTGGAGAGTGCCTATCTAATTAAGGCAGCACAGAGAGATTGTATCCCTATGGCCACTGCAGCTAGCTAAAGAATTGTTGGGTCAAGGGAGAGTAAGTGAAATGCATGTTCAGAAATTTAAAATGATTTTTTAAAACAATCACTAATTTGAATGTAAGAATAAAATTGCTGATAGTCTGATATGTAATGTTATAAAATTTGTATACAGTGGAGTTCTTTCTCCCTTTTCTTTCTGTATACATGAATACGCATGGATCATTGGCTACAAATATACATATATGTATGTGTGTGGTTTTTGTGTGTGTGTGTGTGTGTGTGTACAAAATTATGTATGCTGTATACTGTGTGTATACAGTACATACCAGAGGTGGTACTCAGCAGGTTCTGACCAGTTCTGGAGAACTGATAGCAGAAATTTTGAGTAGTTCGGAGAACCAGTGGTAACCTTCCCCTAGGAGCAGGGGGGGGGAATGGAGATTTTACAGTATCCTTCCCCTGTCACGCCCACCAAGCCACACCCACCAAGCCATGCCATGCCCACAGAACCCATAGTAAAAAGAATTGAATCCCACCACTGGTACATACATACATACATACATACATACATGTGTATGTGTGTGTATATATATGTGTGTGTGTATGTGTGTGTGTGTATTCTAAGTGTATGCATCTATCTATCTATCTATATCTGGAAATTTTACTTGCAAAACACAAAATATCAAATATATAAAAGCAGAAGAAAAGAGAAAAGAGATAATAAGAAGTGCAGAAAACAACACACTTAAAAGAAAAAGAAAGAAAAAGGAATTAAAAAGGTGACTTCTGATCTTCATTACAGCAGTAATAATCACAATTATTATCCCTCTAAAGCATAATACTAATCTCTTCTTCATCTTCTTCAACACTTTTTCAATCATTCAATCTAAAAGTAATCATTTCAGATCTTTCCATTTCTAGCCAAAAATCTATGAAAGTTTCGATATTCCAACAAAGCACTTGTTATTTTATCTTCCATTGTGGGTACTTCAAGATACTCGGTTTTATACACTATCAGAATCTTGCTGGCTGACAAAATAATGTTCTTTTCTGTGAATTTATCCACCTTAAATAAATATTTTTTTTCTGGTATGGTCCAACAATTCTCTCCCCTATAACTTTAAGTAATAGCTACTTTTCTTCATTTCAGATTTGTAACAGATGGTCCTCGACTTACAACCATAATTGAGGCCTAGAATTTCAGTTATAAGTCATTGTGGTTGTAAGTCAAAGCACCAGATCCAACTGTGGTTTTTTTTTTTACCAATTTTTATGACAGTGGTTAAGCAAACCTCATGGCCATAAATCTAAATCCACTCTCCCAAATGGGCAGTTTGTGCCATTAAACAACTAGTCATAAGTTTTTTATTTTATTTTTTATTTTTAATTACATTTATATGCCGCCCTTCTCTGAAGACTCAGGGCAGCTTACAATTTTTGGGATACAACCCAATGTGCTCAGCAATAGCCTTCATTCCATTGTATATATGCCTGCTTATTACTAAGCGGCATTTTTACAAAGTCAGCTTATTGCCCCCAACAATCTTGGGTCCTCAATTTACCTACCCGAGAGGATGGAAGGCTGAGTCAACCTTGGGCCTGGTGGGATTCGAGCCTGCAATAATTGTAAGCAGCTGGAACTTAAGTGCAGGCATTTAACAGCCTGCACTACCAAGGCCTAAGTTGAGGAGAACCCGTTGGTATGTAAAAATATAGTAAAAAATAGAGAGACTTTTATCCCCATGTCCATCCCACTTTCATCCCTTTCAGCACTCATTACTGATATAATTACATAACAGAATAACAGAGTTGGAAAGTATTCTAGTCTAACTCCCCTACTCAGGTAAGAGATCCTATGCCATTCTAAGACAAATGGCTCTCCAATCTCTTCTTAAAAATCTCCAGAGATGGAGCACTCACAGTTTCTGGAGGCAAGCCTTTCTTTCCACTGATTAATTTTTCTCATTGTCAGGAAAGTTCTTATTTTAAGTTGGTTCTCTCCTAGTTAAGTTTCCATCCATTACTTCTTGTCCTGCCTTTGGGTGCTTTGAAGAATAGATTCTTGTTCTTCTCAGAACATTATGCTTCCCTTTTTTACTTATCTCCTTCATTAACAGAGTCAATTCACTTCCTTAACAGATTTGAACAGTATTCTTTCCCATGATGTTATATTAATCTGTATTTAACTTTAAAAAAAAACACCTTTTTAAAAAAATACAGTTTAAAATTTTTATATTTTTTTCCTGTCCCTTTAATCCTTTTTTTTTACTTTTAACTCCAAAATACAAGTTTTTTGCATGTAATTCTTTTAAACTTTGTGGCTGGTTCCTTCCTTTCTGGTTTAACTTTTCCCAGATTGAAGGTACATTCAATAGGTGGAATTAAGTGCACTGGTGCTCTAAAGGTTTGTTTACACTTTAAGTTTGCTCCATTTAAACATGCTTTAGAAAGTGGGTCAAATAGACCCAGTGTCCTTTAAGAACTTGTGTGAGGCTATGAATGTAATGTGTTCTCCCGTGGTTCATAGTGCATTACTTACAATAATTTGTAGGTCTCTCCAGATCCTGCAACTTCCTTACAAGGAACTCCCCACCTCATCAGATAACAGATAACACATAATCAGAGTTGGAAGGGACCTTGTAGTCATCTAGTCCAACCCCTCACCCAAGCGGGAGACCCTACACCATTTCTGACAAATGGCAGTCCATCTCTTCTTGAAAGTTTCAGGTGATGATGCTCCCACAACTTCCGAGGGCAAGCTGTTCCATTGGTTGATTCTCACTGTCAGAAAGTTTCTCCTTATTTCCAGGTTAAATCTCTCCTTGTTCAGTTTCCATCCATTATTCCTTGTCTGGCCTACAGGCGCTTTAGAAAATAGCTTGACCCCCTCCTCTCTGTGGCAGCCCCTCAAATATTGGAAGACTGCTATCATTCTCTCCTGGTCCTTCTCTTCACTAGACTAGCCATTCCCAGTTCATGTAACTGTTCTTCACATGTTTTAGTCTCCAGTCCCCTAATCATCCTGGTTGCTCTTCTCTGTACTTTTTCTAGCATCTCAATATCTTTTTTATAGTATGGTGACCAAAACTGGATGCAATACTCTAAGTATGGTCTTACTAAAGCTTTATAGATTGGTATTAGTACCTCACTTGATCTAGAGTGTATCCCTCTGTTAATGCAACTTAGGATTGCATCCTTCACCCCACCACCCCCACAGAGCTCATGGGGGAAAACTCATGGCTTTTCCTTGTCCAAAGAAACTCGGTTAGCTTAGGTTTATTGCCTGGCTGTCAGTCTTTGTTTCAGCATAGTCCCACCTGTTTTGTGGAGATGTGTTATTGTGTCATATTCCCACCCAGATGTTGACCATTATTAAGATCTGAAGGCTGTATGTGCCTCCTATATGGTGATTCACCATTCCTCTTTTTCTTGGAGCCTGTCCTTCAGTGTATTATATATTTATTTGTTTGGTTGATTTCTTTTATTCCACTTTTGTTACTTTGTTAAGTAACTCAAGGCAGCAAACATCCCTAATGCTCCTTCCTTCTCCCATTTTCCTCACAGCCTATGAGGTGCATTGAGCTGAGAGAGAGTGACAGGCCCAAAGTCACCCAGCTGCCAGTCATGTTAGCTCAGGAATTCTGGGAGTTGAAGTCCACAAGTCTTAAACTTGCCAAGTTTGAAGACCTTTGATTTTGAGCCACTACCAGGGCAATGGTCAGATAAGCTGGGCTTAACCCGGGCCAAAAAATAATTTAAATAAATGCATCACACATGCTCTTTCCAGGTTTACACAAAGATGGAGGGGGGAAACACATTCAGATTTGCAAGATTTTGTTACAATAAATGTAAACCTAATCTATATGGCACTGGTTTCTTAAGCTAATTGACCTCGTAGGGCTGACATCAACCTTGCAAGTGTCATATTCTCTTTCTAGAGAGGAAAAGCTCTCCGATCCCCAGGGCACACTGTTATATGCCAAGCACCTCAAGGCTATGTTGCTGCAACATCAGCAGAAAGTGGATGTCCAGATAACTTGTCTACAAGATACGCACTTCAGCCAAAGTTTACTTCAACCTTACCTTAATTTACTTTGCTTATCCGACCATTGCCTGGTTGTGATTTTTTCTCATATCCTTCAAGGCCATTCCCTTTTCCCTTTACAGATGTAATGTACTATAGAGAATACATTGGGGGACAGGAGGAAGAGCCACAGTGAGGGCAGAGGTCAGACAAATGATATATCAGCCTACAGAAGGCACAAGGTGTGGAGTGCAGAAAGAGAAGGGATCAACACTAGTTTACTGGACAGTCATTTGTCTGGAATGGTGTCGAGTCTCCTGCTTGAGCATGGAGTTGGACTAGAAGCCCTCCAAAATCCTTCCCACCCTTATTATTCTATGTTTTATGTTCTATTTATTTACTATTTTTTAGATTGTTATCCCAGCTTTATTACTTTCAAAGCAATGAACATACCTAATATTCCTTACTCCTTCTATTTTCCCCACAACAATAACCTTGTGAGATGGATTGGACTAAGAGAGTCACTGGCCCAAAGCCACCCAGCTGGCTGTCATGTCTAAGGTGGGCGTAAAATTCATGATCTCTTGGTTTCTAAGTCATCAGCATAACCACTAGGCCAAACTGGCTCTCCCAATTCTCTAAATTTCAGTTCTCTGGAAATTTAAGGGAAGGGAAAGGAGAAAACTAAAACCATCAACCTTGGTTTAATCGGTCACAATGGCTACATTTGCACACCGCATCATGTAGCATGTATGAGGCTCTGTCACGTACTACCTCTATCAAGTATGCTTTTGAACTTTGAAAAAGGGGGAATATATGCTTTACACTGCTTTTGTTTTATACTGCTGAAAGAACATTGTTTTATTTATTTGTATTTCACCTTTATTATTTTTTTCAAATAACTCAAAGTGGAGAATAGCAACAGCATTTAGACTTACAGTATATACAGTACCATCCCATAGCACTTTTTAGCACTCTTAGCATAGTTTACAGAATCAGCATATTGCCCCCAACAATGTGGGTCCTCAAAAGGATGGAAGGCTGAGTCAACTTTGAGCCCTGTCTGGATTGAACTCCAGGCTGTAGACAAAATTTTCCTGCAAAACTGCATTCCAACCGCTGGTCCACCATGTCCAAATATGTCCTGTTTTCCCCACAACAACCCTCTGAGGTGCATTGGGCTGAGGAAAAATGACTGGCCCAAAGTAACACAGTTAGTTTTCATTAGGCAGCACTTGAACTCATAGTCTTCTATTTTCTAGCCTGATGCCTTAATCACTAAATCAAACTTGCTCTTGTTAGTTTTGTAACAGAATAACAGAGTTTTGTAAGTTGAATAAACAACATTCTAACTAGAAACTAATAATCCTGAAGGAGCTTTTATATTTGAAATAGTCTGTTGCCAATAATTAAAATTCTGAATTGAGTAAAAATAAAAATATTAAAGAATGTGTAGTAGTATTATATACTTTGGAGATAGAATCTAAGTGATATAATTCAAGCAGATACCGTCCATGATCATATTTTATTAATACCTTCACAGAACATGTAGTTTTACTTTCCCAATTACATTACATTCCCAATTATTCTTACAATACTGGGAACTTGGGAGCCACAAAATTAAAACTACGAAGCTATTCTCTTTTTTTAAAAAAAATTACATTTATATGCCGCCCTTCTCCGGAGACTCAGGGCGGATTACAATTTTTGGGATACAACCCAGTGTGCTCAGCAATAGCCTTCATTCCATTGTATATGCCTGCTTATTACTAAGCGGCATTTTTACAAGGTCAGCTAATTGCCCCCAACAATCTTGGGTCCTCAATTTACCTACCCCGAGAGGATGGAAAGCTGAGTCAACCTTGAGCCTGGTGGGATTCGAGCCTACAGCAGTTGTAGGCAGCTGGAACTTAAGTGCAGGCAATTAACAGCCTGAGCCACTGAGCTCTGGTTCTCTCTCAAACACACATATACACAAACATAAATATTCTCCCCAAAGTTAAATCAGATTCTATTCTTGGTGCCAGGAAGCATCTGATGTATTACCTAAATTTGTGGTTTGACACATCGAATCCATCCTATGTTCTCCTTTACAGCTATCTAATGCATATAAATAACATTTCTTGGGAAGGCCCTCTTGTGTAGTAGCAGGGAATATACCTATTTTGCTCTCTACGTTTAAAAAAAACATTTTACAAATTATATTCATAACACAGACTAATCTAATCAACCAGGAACAATGGCACTTATTATAAAGTAAACTAGTAAGTGTCAGGGTATGAATTTTTCCCTCTTCTTTGCATTTCTTCCAATAAATGTGTTGTTTGTAGCATTGATTTCTGCACAAGAAATATCAAGAAAGCATTTGCTAATGTGATTAATAATGGTAATGCTCTTTGCAATTTCTGCAATTGGTCAGATTATTTATTTCTTCACATAGAATATGAACAATAGAATAGAATAGAATAGAATAGAATAGAATAGAATAGAATAGAACAGAACAGAACAGAACAGAACAGAACAGAACAGAATAGAATAGAATAGAATAGAATTCTTTATTGGCCAAGTGTGATTGGACACATAAGGAATTTGTCTTTGGTGCATATGCTCTCAGTGTACATAAAGAAAAAATAAAATACATTCATCAAGAATCATAAAATACAATACTTAGTGATAGTCATAGGTTATTAATAAGCAATCAAATCATACTAGGAAACAAATAAAACAAATAAATTATAAATATACAAGCAACATGGTTATTGTTATGTATGTAGGTTTGAAGTCATTGGTTTAGTTTGAACTGTTCTTGTAAAGTGTTAGAAATGATTGGTTTAAAAGTGCGGGAAAAACCCTGCACTCTGATTGGCTGGCAACTGCGGCTGCTGGCTATAAGTAGCAGCCGCAGCCCAGCCAAAGTGGGTCCATTCTGAGCTGTAGTCACTAATAAACAAAAGAGCTTGAAGCACTCGACGTCTGTCTCTTCATGCAAACATAACACTGGTGACGAAGGTGGGATTTTCCCTGAAGAGAAGGCAACGTGGAACAGAAGAAGAGCGAGTTGGCTGCGCTGAACACCCCCCCAGCCCTGTTCGATCCGATGGCAGAAGACTGGGAATCGTATGCAGATCGTTTCCAAATGTATCTGGAAGGAAACGATCTAGCCGACATTTCCAAGAAGTGGAAGAGGGCGGTCTTCCACGTACTGCGGTCCGGCAGTTTTCAAGATGGCGAAGGCGTTTGTGGGAGCTTCAGAATTGAAGGTAATGGAATGGCCTGACTTAGAAAAGCTGTTAAGAGCCCATTATGCGCCACAAGTATCGTGCCTCATTAAGAGACACGAGTTTTACCGTCGTAATCAGGGGAAAAACGAAAACGTAAACGACTTCGTGGCAAGTTTAAGAGACATTGGGGGTGCATGTGAATTTAACAGTTTAGAAGAGGCCATGCGTGATCGATTTGTTCTGGGCCTTAAAGACAAGGTATTACAGAGCAAGTTATTAATGAAACCTAAGATCACACTGAAAGAAGCAATAGAAGAAGCCTCTTCAGCAGAAGCTACCAAGTCCTCAGCAGCAGCCATGAAAAAGATTAACAAGGCCACAAGCCATCCTGATGTGGAAAAGTCCACAACAACTCATTGTGAGCAAATAGATTCTGAGTCAGACTGTAGTGAGGTGGAGGAAGGAATTTACAGACTCAGAATGGAGTGGAAAAGAAAGACCTGGGAAGAAAGAGGCAAGATTTCTACTGCAGAGGTTGTGGGGAAGCCATCCCCACTGAATGCAAGTTTTTAGACACCATTTGCCTCCATTGTGATAAAAGAGGACACCTAGCAAGAGTCTGCAAATCATCCAGAACTCCACCCAACAGAAGGAAGTTTCCTGCAAACAAAGACAAAGAATTCAAGCCTAACAATTTCTGTGAGAAAATGGGGCACAGCACAGAAGCAAATGGGAAGAATGAAACTCATCAAACAGTCACCATTGGTCATTCATCACCCTTAAGAAGTAGAAAAGTGCATGTCAAGGTATTTATTGAAGGAAGGCCTTGCCAAATGGAAGTGGACTCAGGATCATACCTATCTATGGTGTCATGGGACACTATTCACAGTCTTCTTCCCAACATCCAGAAGAAGCATTTCAAGAAGCAAGCATTGACTCTTAAAGACTACCAAGGGAACAAGATTCCAGTAGTTGGAACAAGAGAATTCAACGTGAAGTTCAAAGGCCACACCAATCACCTGCCCCTGACCATCGTGGACAAGGATCGCCCAAGTTTGCTGGGACTTGAGTGGTTCAACCTGCTGGGCATCGAGGTGACTGGCATCAATCACGTGAGCAACACTGAATGGGAAGAGGCCTTGAAGTCTGAGTTTCCAGAGGTCTTCAGCGACGGATTAGGCAAGTACTTGGGGACCCATATCACTTTGAATCTAGATCCCAAGGTGCCACCAATCCGTTTAAAGCCCAGAAGGGTCCCATTTGCCTTAAAGGAAAAAATTGATGCACAATTAGATAAATTAATAGCTCAAGGGGTTTTAGAGCCCACTGACCACTCCAGGTGGGAGACACCCATAGTCACACCAGTCAAGGCTGATGGGTCTGTGAGAATCTTGGAGACTACAAGGGGACATTGAACCATGCACTACAACAGAGCGCATATCCAGTTCCAGTGGTGCATCATTTATTACATTCTCTTGGCGGCGGCACAGTCTTTGCCAAATTGGATCTGGCCCAGGCATATCAACAGATAACAGTTGATGATGCCACTGCAGAGGCCCAAACCATTGTGACTCATAGAGGTGCTTTCAAATGCAAAAGGTTGCAATTTGGAGTAAGTGTGGCACCAGGCATCTTCCAAAGCCTTATGGAAAGAATGCTCCAAGGACTGCCAGGGGTAGTGCCTTATTTTGATGATGTGTTAATCTCTGCTGAAAATGACACTCAGTTACTCGAGAGTCTCAGAGAAGTCCTAACCAGATTCAAGGAAGCGGGGTTAAAAGTCAAAGAGAAAAATGCACACTTAGAACTGACAAGGTAGAGTTCTTAGGCTATATGATTGACAAACATGGTATTCGCCCCACAGAAGCCAAGGTTCAGGCAATCAAAGAAGCCCCCAGGCCTAAATGCAAAACAGACTTGCAAGCTTTCCTGGGACTCATTAACTTCTATCACATGTTTCTACCTCAGAAGGCAACCATTGCAGAACCACTACACAGATTACTAGACAAAAAGTCTGCATGGGTCTGGGGCAGGAAAGAACAAGCTGCCTTTAACACTCATTTCTGATTCTGTACTGATACAGTTCTCTGAGAATTTGCCAGTTGTACTGGCTTGTGATGCCTCCCCTTTTGGAGTAGGGGGTGTGTGTTGAGCCACATGCTTCCCAGTGGGAGGGAAGCCCCTATTGCATTTTACTCTCGCACCTTGACTAAAGCTGAGAGGAACTACAGCCAACTGGACAAGGAAGCCTTGGCAATTGTAGCAGCTGTCAAGAAATTCCATGAGTATCTATATGGGAGAACATTTACTATTGTCACAGATCACAAACCTCTTTTAGGCATTGTGGCAGGGGACAAACCAACGCCCATGATCCTGTCACCAAGAATGCTGAGATGGACTGAATTTCTTGCTGCTTATTCATACAAACTCATCCACAGGCCTGGAAAAGACATTGGGCATGCAGATGCTTTGAGTCGCTGCCCACTTCATTCACACACTGAGGATCCTGCTCCTGAGACTCACACCTTTTTTCTAGAAACTGTTGCCAAGCTTCCAGTACACGCTGTTGAAATTGCCAGAGAGACTGCCAAAGACACTTTATTGGCTCCTGTTATAGGCTGGATTAAGAAAGGTTGGCCACTTCAAGATCTACCTCAACTTGCCCAACCTTTTAAATCCAGGCAAACTGAATTATCTGTATTAAGAGGATGTATTTTGTGGGGTAACAGGGTGGTTATTCCTGCAAAACTACAAAAAGGGGTTTTGGAAATGTTACATGAGGGTCATCCAGGAATTGTCAGAATGAAGGAATTGGCCAGGAGTTATGTATGGTGGCCAGGTATTGACAAAATGGTTGAACACTGGGTTGCATCCTGTCCCAACTGTCAGGAAGTCAGGCCTGCCCCACCTCTCGCCCCCAAACAGGAATGGGAATGTCCTAGGGGCCCATTGTCCAGGATTCACATTGACTTGGCTGGCCCTAGCAGAGGGCACACTTTCCTTATTATAGTAGATGCATATTCCAAATGGCTAGAGGTTATCCCTATGGCATCCACCACAGCTGAAGCTGTCATCAAGCAGCTTAAGAGGCTTTTTGTAACTCATGGGTTACCTGATGTCCTCGTTTCTGACAATGGTCCTCAATTGATGTCCAACCTTTTTGAATCATATCTAGCACAGCAGGGTATCAGACATGTCCTGACAGCCCCTGGGCATCCTTCGGCTAACGGCCAGGCTGAACGCATGGTACGCTTTACCAAGGAAAAGCTTCAGCAATTGGGTCCTGGGGACATCACTGAGAAAGTTGAAAAACTACTCAGTGTCCAGGATATCACTCCTAACCCATCAACTAACTTATCCCCAGCAGAGTTGTTGATGGGTAGGAAACTCAGGTCTCCCCTTGACCGCCTTCATCCCACTTATGCATCCAATGCACCACTAGATTCCACTAGCAAAATTTACACATTCACTGTGGGTGATTCTGTTTATGCTAAGAACCTTATGGGTGAACCATTATGGATTCCTGCTGAGATAACCCAAATCACAGGCCCTAGGTCTTACAGGGTACAAACAGAGGATGGTGTCCTCTGGAGCAGGCACATTGATCAGCTTAGGTCCAGATTACCTCAGGAACATCTCAATTGCTCCTCTCTGGTTCCCATCCCTAGTACCTCTTCTAGGGGAAGGGAGGATCATGAGGATGATCAGCAAGCAAGAATCAACCCCATGTGTAAGGAGCCAACATGACAGGAAACATCCCAAAACCTGTCACAATGCCAAAATCCATCCTTACAAGTGGAAGACTGTACATCACTACCTGACTTAGGTGCTGACATTGGGTTGGAGATGGATTGGGAGGAGAGACCAGGTTGTAGTAACCAAACAGATTCTACTATTACTAGAAGTCCAAGTATGGAAATGTCAGCAGACACATTTCCTCTCTCACTGGGTGAGAACATTAAAACATCTGAACCACGTAGGTCTCAATGTACACGTAAGAGCCCCACCTATTTAAAAGAATACATTAGATAGATGGGGTTTGAGTATGGACTGAACCTAGTGGGGAGGGGTGTTATGTATGTAGGTTTGAAGTCATTGGTTTAGTTTGAATTGTTCTTGTAAAGTGTTAGAAATGTTTGGTTTAAAAGTGCGGGGAAAACCCTGCACTCTGATTGGCTGGCAACTGCGGCTGCTGGCTATAAGTAGCAGCCGCAGCCCAGCCAAAGCGGGTCCGTTCTGAGCTGTAGTCACTAATAAACAAAAGAGCTTGAAGCACTCTGCGTCTGTCTCTTCATGCAAACTTAACAGTTATAGTCATAAGTGGGAAGAGATAGGTACTAGGAAGGATGAGAAGAATAATAGCAATACAGTCTTAGTAAATAATTTGAAAGTGTTGTGGGAATTAATTGTTTAGCAAAGTGATAGCATACGCGGGGGAAACTGCCCTTGTGTCAGTTGTTATGGTGTGCAGTGCCCTATAGCATCATTTTGAGGGGAGAAGTTGAAACAATTTATGTCGAGGATGTTTAGGGGTCTGTAGATATTTTCACAGTCCTCTTTTTGACTTGTGCAATGTACAGATCCTCAATGGAGGGCAGGTTGGTAGCAATTGTTTTTTCTGCAGTCCTAATTATCCGTTGAAGTCTTTGTCTGTCTTGTTTGGTTGCAGAGCCAAACCAGACAGTTATAGAGGTGCAGATGACAGACTCAATAATTCCTCTGTAGAACTGTATCAGCAGCTCCTTGGGCAGTTTGAGCTTTCTGAGTCGGCGCAGAAAGAACATTCTTTGTTGTGCTTTTTTGATGACATTTTGATGTTAGGTGTCCATTTTAGGTCTTGTGATATGATAGAGCCTAGAAACTTGAAGGTTTCTACTGTTGATGCTCTGTTGTCTAGTATTGTAAGAAGTGGTAGTATAGGAGGGTTTCTCCTAAAATCTACCACCATTTCTACAGTTTTGAATGTATTTAGTTCAAGATTGTTCTGGTTGCACCACAAGGCTAGTTCTTCAACCTATCTGTATGCAGATTCATTGTTGTCTTGAATAAGACCTATCAATCACTGTTGTATCATCTGCAAACTTCAGTACTCTAACAGAGGGATCAATAAAAAATACAATATCTGATCTTGCTAACATGTCATAATATATCATAACCCAATGTAATAACTATATCAGAGGACTTCCAATTAATACAATAGAGGTAAAAATCTACTAAGCATTGCTTCCCAAAACACAGATATGAACTGATCATGAGCAATTTCATAAAGCATCAAAAATTAAGCCAAGCTAATGGATTTTATAGACTAGAGGCTGAGGAAGTAATAGCTACCCGGATGTTGTTAAACTGCTATTCTATGATTGGTGACCCTGACTAAGGTCGTTGAACCTCTAAAATTCACTATTCCCTTTGTTTTACATCACAAGAAAACCAACTTAGATTGGTGGCAGTCATCTACAAATGAAGATAGATTTTCTAGTGAAAGTGGCCTCTATGAAGCTTTTCTTTTAAAAGTGTTTGTCAGAAAGTATATTCTTCACTTATTCTTTTACCAGGAATGAAACATGAAACTGAAGATGTTCCAAATTGTAAATGCAGTGGCAGATTTCATTCAGTCTTCAATCCCATTTTTTGAAATTTCCAAAATCTTGATCTGTGGCTGGTTAAGAGTTTGTTTGATGCTTAGTTTTCACTCTAATCTTTCCATTATTCATATAGTTCAGTATTACAGAAATTTAATTTCTTTCCACTAATGAGATGTTTATAAGTATCCCTTTGGCAATAAAATCAATATGTTTTTCAAACCAATGTTTCCCGTGATCAAAACTCATTCCTCCAGACTTTTCAAAAGATAGAGAATATTATTATTCAATGTGTACTGCACTCTTTTTTCAATAATCTAAAAGTCAGAATTGTTGAACGTCAAATGTCATGCAAATTGGATAAATAAATACTGTAAAGTTATCAATATATTTTGAACAGATAAAATGTAATCAATTCAAATACTATGAAATCAATGTGTTATTTAGTACTGGGGGAAAGTGGTACAGTACAATTCTAGATTCTTTTTTCTACCAGTAAGGTAAAATAAAAAAATATCACTAGTTAAAATTCCCCCAAATCTCCACTATAACTACTCTTTTAACTGATTATGTGTCATAAAGCCAGTGTTGACTTTTAGTAAACACATAGGTAAATTTCTTTCGGTCATCTGACTCCAGCGTGGCCTTCAGGTCTCTCATCAGCATACAGATTGCTGATATAGGTAGTCCTACATAGCAATAGCACTTAGGCTTATATCTTGCGTCATAGTGCTTTACAGTCCTCTCTTAGTGGTTTACAGAGTCAGCATATTGCCCTTAACAATCTGGGTCCTCATATTACTGACCTCAGAAGGATCACAGGCTAAGTCAACCTTGAGCCACTCAGAATCAAACTCCTGGAATGAGCAGTGAGTTAGCCTGCAGTACTGCATTCTAACCACTGCACCACCATGGCTCTACAAACACTCATTCAGTGAACATTCAAAGTTGCAATGGTGCTGAAAAATGGGGCCTTACGACTGATCCTCAGAATTCCATCCATCGCAGCATCCCCACAATCATATGATTGCAATCCAGGCATTTGGGCACTTGGCTCGTGATGATGATGTCACAGCAAATGGCAGTCACGTGATCACACATTTGTGATCTTCCCTGCCAGCTTGCCACAAGCAAAATCGGTGGGGAAGCTGGACAGGGAAGGTTGCAAGGCACCTCCTTAAGTCGCTTCTGCCATTTTTTCCTCTTGAGGGCACTCCACTGGCCTGCCCTCCCTCAGTAGTTCTATCTGCCCATGGCCCCTACTGGCAGGACCACACTTAGTAATCTCAACCTGCAGCCCTCACACAACCCCTCACCAGCTCTTATCTGCCAGCCTGCTTGCCTAGGACTTCTGTCTTGTACTTCCACATGCTTTCTTGGTTACAATGGGACCTGTGTCTGCCAGGATTGCTGTTGCTAGGTGATATAGTCATGTGACATTGGACTTTACAATCATATTGCTTAATGATGGAAATTCCAGTCCCAGTTTCCATTGTATTCTGAGGATTATACTATACCTATATAATCAAATTCATCCATCTGGTCTTTTCCCCCGCTTTCTTCTCTGTCTTTCCACCCTTCTTAGCACTGTAAACTTCTCAAGGAAGGTAGGTCTTTAATGTGTCTGAAATATGAAATATGAACTTTGTGCCTGATCATGTGTGCTGACCTGAGAATTCTGGTTCGATTTGTTCTATGGTCCATTTGTTCATTTTCTTAGCCATCCATTCTTGGCTATTCTCAAGAGTCATCTTCAACACCAAAGTTCGAATGTGTCAACATACTTTCTTCAAAAGTCCAACTTGTGCTTTCATAGAATGTCACAGAGAAAACTGCTGTGTGCAAGATTCTGTTCTTTTCAGGTTTAGATATGTCATGACATGTGAACATCTTTTCCAAGGTCATTTTGCTACTCTACCAAGTGCTCCTTTGCAGCACATTTCTTCATTGCTGGTAGCTTTTAATCCTACTAGTCAATCCTCAAAAGACAGAAACTGTCTACTACTTCAATATCTTTATTGCCAGTTCTAAGCCTGTGTTGCTGTTCCGGATTTATTAGTATTAATTTCTTTGTATTCAATGGTAGTCTCATTTGATTTCTGTGTACTCTACCTGGTGACATCCATGTTTAAAGTGGCATTTTTATTGTTTGAAAACTACGTTGTAATTGCTAGGAAGTATAAACTTCTGCTGAAATTTGAAACAGAGGAAGAACAGATTAAAGAATGAATAATGAAGTAGGATAAGAATTTTGGTTATAATATATATAATATATTATAGTATAATATAAAAATGGGAAAATGTGGTATGTGGTCAAAAGGGTTTACATTTACCTTGTGCTATAATCTTAAAGATAATTTCTGTAAAATGATGTATCGTTGGTATATGACACCAGATAAATTATATAGAATGTATTAACTGTCCTTCAAATAGATATGTGTCAGGATTCCGGCAGTTACTCCAATTAAATTATGAGCCTCGAGCCACACTCCCAAAACTTCAAAGGATTTATTAGAAGTTAACATGCCGGCATTAGCCTAGGTGTAGCCAACTCTGAGATACGTAATTCACTGTCACCCTTGATCCTGCTTTCTCCCCCACCCCTCTGGGTGTATCATCCAATGAAACACATTCATAGCCAAGAGTCATCAATCATGCTCTCCAATTAGATTTTTCCATGGCAGAAGCTTCAGTCATCTAATCAGTCTCTGAAGAAAATATGAATAGAATGTACTTTTGATTCCACACTGCTGCCTGCTCTTTGAAACTCCCCCCTTCTTTCTGTTGACAACTATACAACATGTATACAAAATGTTTTATGAGTTGACATATGAACAACATGAAGGGATATTATATTATAGCAATAGCACTTAGAGTTATATACTACTTTATAGTGCTTTACAACCCTCTCAAAGCGGTTTACAAGTCAGCATATTGCCCCCAACTATTTGGGTCCTCATTTTACCCACCTCGGAAGGATAGAAGGCTGAGTCAACCTTGAGCCTGCCAAATTGCAGTAGAAGTAACTTGCAGTTCTGTACTCTAACCACTGCGCCACCGAAGCTCCTTATTGTTATGCTTCATGGATGTAGAAAAAAGCTAAAAAAAAATTGAATTCAAATACATACTTTAATACAGAGGATTTCAAAGTTTAATATTCAATTGTAGCCAGAACTTTTTTTTTAAGGAACTAATGGATAAACAGTTAGAAAAAAATTGATGCAAGAGTACTTCAATATATGGGTACTGTGGTTATATGCACCAATGGATAAATTCAGCATGGCCCACTATGGAGGAATGGTTAGTAAAATTGGCAGATCTTGCTGAGATGGATAAATTAACTTTTTTGATTAGAGAAATGACACTATCTACATTTATGGGTGATGGGAAATCTCTTATGGACATTTTGCATAAAAATGAGAAAAATGAACTTGTGATTTACAGCATTGATGATTAGCAAGGATAAAAAGAAGAGAATTATGATGTAAATTTAGAGAGGGAGGTTAAATATAAGCGTACTTATAAATGCTGTCTAAATGTGTCTATTTTTTTCCCTATTTTTCTTCAACTTTTTTTCTTTCTTGCGGTTTTTGCGTTCTCTTTGCTTGCTTTTTCTTTTTTCTTCCTTACTTTAGATTAGTTTGCATTAATTGTATTTTATCTCATAAAGGTTTTAATAAACATCATATTAGACTGTGTAGGCAATGAAGAACGTATTGAATTCACAGAAACTGGTAAGCTGTTCTCCTGTTTCATTTTTTGCTTTTCATACAAACTGACTACATTTTCCTCCTCAGTATTTCCAACATTGGCAGCCTCTGAACACAAGCAGTATTATCTTGTTTCCATGTTCTGCTGATTTTAGATTGAAAGCAACCATACAACTCATCAACCTTGTTTTAGGTTTCAGTGTTTGGAGAATAATGTTGCCGAACTTGGATAACCATAACATTAAAGGTCTGCTCGTGAAATCTAATTAACATTATTCAGTCACTCTAAGTGCATTGTACCCAAGTACAATGAATTTACTAAATATTCTGTGACTATGAAAGCAAGGCTATTCCTTTTTGTTTTGTCTTTTCTTTTTCATATTCTGAGTAGTACATAGTATGATCTTCTGACCAAAAGTGGCAATTTCAATCTAAATTGTCTAAGTTGTCAATATGTAGTGGATCGTTTCATCATTCACTGTACTGAGCTTTTCCATATTCATGTTTTTTTCCCTTCCTTGTTCCGACTGTAATTCTATTTTTTGCAGCTTTGTGTTTGCTTTGCCTGCATGGCAACATCGGCAACTGGACATCCTGAAAGCTTTGTTCTTGCCTTAACGTAAACACAAGTAGCACTTGAAAAGATGCTCAGCTGCTCCTCAGTAGCATGTTGAGTCCCATCCCATCTGAAAGCCCCATCATCCATCACTACATCATCAATCACTTTACTATATACAGTGCCAGTCCATATGGTTTTCTTGGTAAAATAAAAGAGTAGCTTCTCTCATTCCTTTCTCCTGTGTAGCCTTTGACATGATCACTAAAATAATCATCCACTTCAAACCTCTTCCTACATCAGTGTTGCCCAATAAGGATGTCGACTTAGAAATAAAAGCAAATATATGTGTCCCAGGATAATGTTGCAGGATCCAATCTGAGTCAATCACTGGGACCAGAGGTTTAGTCTTCCAAGCTTTTGGCCTCATGCTGGAACCCAACCTATAGTGCCATCTCTTTCATGAGAATGTATGCTTTTGGCTATTCTATGTGTTGTACTTATGTGGTGCCTGGTTGGGTATGGGTTCTTATTGGTTGATTGGAGTGTTGATGGCCAGTTCTGAAGTTGTTGGCTTTAGCAGAACTGATGTGGTAATTTTAGGGCCTTGCTTAACCCTACTGAGGTATATAGTCTTGGCATTGCCTCCTAAAAATCTTTGCTCACCTTTTCCAGCATATTCATCATCACCTCCTCTCCCTGCAGTAAGACAGCATAGCAGGACTGAGGAGGGGGTAACTTTTCATATTAGGAAGGAATTGTTTTCTATAACTGCAAGAAACTTTTTAAAAAATGAGAAGATCAATCACTTGTTGATACAGGTACCTCTCAACTTACAGCCATAATAGAGCCTTTATGGTCATAAAGTGGATCATCATGTGACCAACCCAATTTCACAAACTTTTTTGCGATGGTCATTAAGTGAATCATCATGGCTGTTAAGTGAATCCACCATCCTTAAGTGAATGATATAGTTGTTAAGTGAATCCATTTATTACTCTGGGGCATTTTTGTCAAAACCCAGAAATAAACACTGTGTTTTAGCAAAAATGTCATAAATCATAGTCATGTGACTGCAGGATGCGAATGGCTGTCTATTTATCAATATGGGCTGAATAGTGTCTGAAATAAAATTATTTGACCATGGGGGATCCCATACATCAGAACTTTAGAACTGGATCTTAAATACCCTGGGGGGAGAGTCTATCGTAATTTTGAATAATTACGAATCAACCGATTGTCTAATCATTATTATGTCATCTTTTACATGCTTTGCATTTTATCACTTTGGTATTTTAATATACATTTGATTTTGCTGGTTTCTTACACTCCCTCTAAGTCTGTTGAAATGCTAAACATCTGACAGGATGTTTTAATAATGAAAGGATGACTCAGTAATAATATGAATGAATACTGAATTCCCAATTAAGAAACAGTTAGTTTTGCTGATATCAAGAAAGGTACTGCTGTTCCAGCTTGCCATAGGTAATTGCTTTACATTTGGATACTTACATACATATGAGCATATTATATGAATAGAAGTATATTCTTCTAGTCAGAGATGAAGATAATGAATTTTGGAAGAAAATGAGGCAGTGTCTGCCAAATTATTATAGCTGATTAAAAATGTTTGATATGTTTATTTCCTGATTAACAATACACACACACACGCTACCCTGCATTGGGCAAAAGATGTGTGGTTCTTTCTTAATAAGAGTAATACAATGAATAAGCTATTCATGTAGCCCTGCTTCTGTTCAGATGCACTGTTTTCAGATTGCAGAGAATGAGTCTCGTATACATATCAAAACTAATTCCAATATTTTAGCCAAGAGCTACTAGTGTTATTGACATATTCATTTCCTTTGAACAGGGGGAAAGAGAGGCAAAATCACAGCATTTACATAAGTTAATAAGAGGAAAACATTTGGAATTAAGGGAGTTTGGAATATGCAAAGATAATGATAAAACTTCAAATTAGATTGGCTTCCTAGTAACTTTGGAAATTCATCCATAAAGTTTTTTATGGCAATAATATCAAAATAGATTGCCTTTCTTTTCTTCCAAGATATTTTCTCAAATTTCCAGTCTACCCTACAGCCTAAGGATTTTCCATCCAAAAGCAAACTACGTTCAACTCTCCATTAATTTTTCAAGATCAAGACAAATTCCCACATCTAAAAGTCCCCATCTATTGTCTCATTTCCACAATATACTTCAGCACAATCTACTCTATCCCCCATTCAGAAAAATATATACCTAGTGATCTG
Organism: Naja naja; assembly: GCA_009733165.1. NCBI lineage: Eukaryota > Metazoa > Chordata > Lepidosauria > Squamata > Elapidae > Naja > Naja naja. The sequence goes on along the minus strand of CM019150.1, from coordinate 95,515,779 downwards.
TCAAAAGATGATTGGGAAATTAAAGGACTATTCCTACAATGCAGTGGCAGCCACCTTAGCTAGTTTTCCAACTTCTGCTTTATCTAACAAGTCTGATAAAAATCCACCATGTCCCAATCAGAGTCAGAGAGCCACAATGGGTGAGGTAGGGGTAGACTTGGAAGACTGCCTCTTTTTTGGTCCCTTTTACTCTCCTCAGTGCCTACAGGTCTGAAAAGGGTGGGAGAAGGAGGAAAATAAAGAGATTGTTCCTAGAGAAGCCCTGTTTTTGCATGATTGTTTGGCTCGGGAATTCTGGGAGTTGAAGTCCGCACCTCTTAGAGTTGCCAAGGTTGAGGAACATGGCTCTATGGCATTGTGTCTGATTAAAAGAGTAAATCCTAAATGCAGTTAGTCCTTTTGAGAAAGTTTTGGTTCAGCTTTTTGCTGTAGTGGGGAAAAGATGGAAAGAAATACACAGCATGTCTATCCATTTGGCTTAAAACAAGCATGCTGTCAAGCCAAGCCCAAAAACGACACAGAGAAATCCAATGGAGTCCAATCCTTTATTTGCATATTCTAATGGACAACATCTTATCAAACTAAAACTAAAACTATCCTAATAGATATTGTTATGTATTACCATACTTACTTGTGATTGGAGGGTTCCCCGGCAGTGGGAAATTCAACGAGCCATCACTGGACACAAGCTGCAAGCAGCCAGCTATAAAGGCTGCCGTGGTTTCTTCCGCGAGGAGTTCTTTTCCTGTGTTCCTAGCAAGAAATAAAAGCTGTATCAGAACGTTGGTGTCCTGAGTACTTCCACGCGATCCAACAGATATACCCTGAGAAATTCTAGGATGTAATTACCCTGAACCTCTTCCCTCCTCCCCTATCCACATCAGGACTGTGCAGTCTCTCAGTTTGGATTCTGTGCTGCCAAGAGTCCCTTCCACTGCTTCTCCAGGTGCACATTTCATCCACACATGCCTTCTGGGAATTCTGTTAGGTATAATTCCAATAACTACAGTCATTTTCAAGAAATGAGTGATACAAGAGGGTCATGGTCACCCTCTTATTATTATAAGCATCTACATTCTGAAAGTGAACAGCTGATTACATTCTCATCTCCAGAAGTAAGTCTTTAGTCTTTTAAAATGACATTCAAGCAGTATTTATTGCCTTTCAACCTCATGTATATAAATATTTCTCAAGAAGGCCATTGAGAAATAAAGGCAAGCCTATTTGTGCATTCATTCATTTATTTCCTAGTGTGCCCACCACATAATCTGATTCTGTGCATGTGAAATAATTGTGACTGCTAATGTGACTATTCATTTAAGGACTTCTGTGTTTAGTTTAAGTTAATTCAAATTGTATTATACATGTCAGTGCCACTGACAAGGCCTGAATATATAGACTTTCATTTGGAAGGGAGATATCACTGTACAATAGCTTCTGTTTTGCTAGCTTATGTAGTTAAGTGGTTATTCTTGCCTCCAACTTTTTCTCCATTCAGTATTCTTGGTCATCAGATATTTATGCTGCTCATTACTATGCCATAGGATGTTTCATACTGACCGGACGTATAAATAATATTGGATTATTTAATGACTGAGTGATTCTAGTGTTGCTGAATAAAAAGTTGCAAGTAACTGGCCAACTGTTGGAAAGTTACTATCATTCATTCATTAACAAAAAAATATTTTAGACAGAGCCACAATCTAGCTAAATATAGAACTGTGTCATATAGTTCATTGGCATATTCCAGCCAAATGGATTCGAAAGGTACAGAATTATGAACAGTTGGCAACACTCAAATAAAACCCTGCACTACTTATATGAGTATCTAAATCAAATTCAATTAGTGTAAACCCAAATAAGAATGAAATCCACACTCCATGTCAATTTTGTATTTTTATGATGGTGTGATAGAAGGCTGCATTTAATGTCCCATAAAAATTCATTGATCAACTCCCTTTAACAATGTATTGGAAATTCAAGCAAGATGTGCTGTCGAACATGACAAGTATGCCATTTATTATACCTGTGTGTCCATGTGCTTTTAGAAAAGCATTGTGAAACATTTTTATTTTATTTTGCAGATATATAACACAAGAGCACACAACAGATATAAACTAAATGTAAACTATTGCAGGAAGTACGATTTCAGCAACAAAGTGCTCAATGTCTGGAACTCACTACCTGATTCTGTTGTCACCTGCTCAAACCCCCACTCCTTTACTCTCAAACTAACTCTATTGACCTTACCCCATTCCTAAGAGGTCTGTAAGGGACATGCATAAGCGCACAATCGTGCCTACCGTCCCTTTCCTATTGTCCCCAATTATTAGTCCTATTTCTTGTATTTAAACTTATGTTTATTCTTGTTTCTGTTATATTGTAAGCTTTTGACAAATAAATAAACAAACAAACAAATAAATAAATAAATAAACTCCTACTAGAATAGTGTAAAACTGGAAAAAGTAAACTAAAATACTTATAAGGATTCAAGTGTTTATAAAACATAAGGGTGATAATGATAGAACCAAAGCTTGTTTTATTTTTCATCATGACCAATTGATAGAATAGCTAAAACCTATTTTAAAAAGTTTATCCCTCCATTATGCAAGCAGTTGAAGTCATATCAGTTTAAAGACTTAGAAAATGCCGGGGTCATGAAAGTTCATCATTACCATAATAAAAATCACACCCACAGGCAGACAGCTTAGATAATGATATGCATCTCCCATAAACACACTTGAAATCTGTCTAGTGATATTTGAAATGCTACTCCCAATACAACTGGGCCTCACAAAACCTTGAGAAACCAGATCTCTATGAACCAATCCAACCCCCACTTAAAGCTATCCAAGTTAGTGATCATGATCATGTCTTAATGATTTGTATGAAGTGCTTTCTTTGGCCAACTAAATCTCATTTGAATCTGCTTGATGGAATGTGTTTGAACCCCAATCAATCTGGTTGTACTCTTTTGCACTTTTTACCGCTTTATTGTATCCCTTTCCAAATGTGATGACTGGAATTATTCCTAGTATTACCAGTATGGATCTACCATGTTTTTAATAAAAGTATTAGTGTTGACAACTATACTTCCTGTTTCTTTCCTGATGATTCCTAACATGGAATTTGTCTTTTTCACAGCCGCTACTCGCGAGCAGACATTTTCATGGATCTATTCTCTATGACCCCAGTTTATGTTTTCTGAATATTTATACACAACTAAGACCACAGTAGGTATATGTGAAATTTGTTTTTGTCACAACGTACATCACTCTATACTTAGATTAAACTGCGTGCCATTTACCCAGTTGAAAGAGAATCTTTTGAAGCTCTCTTTGCAATCATGTTTGGTTTTCATCACCTTGAATGTTTTGATATCATCTGTTATTTCCCCAACTCATTATTTACCTTTTGGTTAAGAATACTTAAGTATCCTTTAGAGATTTCTTACTACTTTCCAATGAGCAAACTGCCCTTTTGTTCCTATCCTTTGCTTTCTATTTTGTTAACTAGTTAGGATTAAAGTCATTGAGCAGGGCTACCTACCAAAAGACTTTTTAAAAATCTAAATATTCTGGATCAATCAAATCACTTCCATTCACAGGGCTTCAGACAATCTCAAACATTCCATGGGGATAGTGGGTGGGAGTTATTTTTGTGGAATCCATGTCAATTTTTGTTCAGCAAGATTTTTTCCCCTCCATGTTTATCTTATTATTGTTATTATTATTTTAAAATTATTTGGAACAGACCATCTTATAATATGTAGTATCTCTTTTGATTTTGTTTAGTAAAAAATGGGCAGAGAGATACTTGGACAGACTGAAGATTCTGTTATTCTGTTTCATTACAAACAATTACTAAAATTACTGGTTTACCTCTTTCTTGTCCTGGTCTGATCTAAAAGGCTGACATCAGTGCAATTTTTTTAAATGGGTTTAGATTCTTGGATGGTTTGAGAATCTTATTCTCACCCCAAAGACTGATTCATAGGTTTATATGTAAATCCCATGATATTCTAACTGCCAGTGGTGGGGATTCAATTTTTTTTTACTACCGGTTTTGTGGGCGTGCCTTGGTGGGCGTGGCATGGGAAGGATACTGTAAAATCTCCAGTCAGAGGTGGTATTTACCGGTTCTCCAGAACTGGTCAGAACCTGCTGAATACCACCTCTGCTAACCACAGTTTTAATTTCTCCTTCAAAGGCCTGTCACACATTCTCCATTTGTGGAAATGATAAAGGCCTAAATGGGTGCTTGCGGTGCATGAGAAACATATCTGTCAAATGTAAATGGGTTTATGCAGTTTATAATCTAGCATCCCAAATGGAAATTGCAAAAATTCAACACATGTATAGTCATGTGTTGTAAGACTGCATTGTTAAAACCCAATCATAATCAGTAAAAGAGTAATAGTATCATTAAAACATCAGTTTCATCAATAATGAAGCAAGGTTAAGTATCAGAGGAGAGACCTCACTTCAGGTCATAGAGGATTAGGCTCATGAGCTGGACCTATCCAATCCATACTGTAGGAAAACAACAAGACAGAATACATCTCGATAAGTATATTAACAGCTCATTAAATAATTTTTTAAAATGAGCTCAGGGATACCATTGTATAATCTGGATGATACAACTAGAATTTGTGAACTGCGGTGGAGGCCAGTTGTAACATACCACGAATCAACCATGCTTGGATTTGTTTAGATTTTATTTTCCAAGGCAACCAAAGAAATTTTAATATATTCTAGATGAAATCCCCATTGACATGGGTCAGGAAATGGTAGGGGAGATGGAACTTTGATTCTTATCCCTGATCTTGGAAGCTTATGATTCTATTGACCATGATATTCTTCTGGGTCATCCAGAATAGAATAGAATAGAATAGAATAGAACAGAATAGAATAGAATAGCTTTATTGGCCAAGTGTAATTGGACACACAAGAAATTTGTCTTGGTGCAAATACTCTCAGTATACATAAAAGAAAAGATACATTCATCAATCATAAGGTACGACACTTAATGATAGTCATAGGGTATAATAAGCAATCAAATCATCCTAGGAAACAGTCCATATAAATCATAAGGATACAAGCGACAAAGTTACAGTCCTACAGCCACAAGTGGGAGGGGATGGGTGATAAGGAGTGATGAGAAGATTAATAGTAATAGTAGTGCAGACTTTGTAAATAGTTGAGGGAATTATTTGTTTAACAGAGTGATGGCATTTGGGAAAAAATTGTTTTTGTGTCTAGTTGTTCCAGTGTGCAGTGCTCTATAGCGCCGTTTTGAGGGAAGGAGTTGAAACAGTTTATGTCCGGGATGTGAGGGGTCTGTAAATATTTTCACAGCCCTCTTTTTGACTCATGCAGTATACAGGTCCTCAATGGAAGGCAGGTTGGTAGTATTTGTTTTTTCTGCAGTCCTAATTATCCTCTGAAGTCTGTGTCTGTCCTGTTGGGTTGCAGAACCAAACTAGAAAGTTATAGAGGTGCAGATGACAGACTCAATAATTCCTCTGTAGAACTTTATCAGCAGCTCCTTGGGTAGTTTGAGCTGAGTTGGTGCAGAAAGAACATTCTTTGTTGTGCTTTGATGTTAGGTGTTAGATGAAGGGATGGGCCATGGGGGATATTCAGGTGCCAAGGACTACTGTTCAACAACTGAATTACTGACTTCTGATATCACACAGAAATTATATTAAACCACTTAATATGGCCATTTAGAAGCTTGGAATAGACTGCCATTAGTCTATTGATGATACTGTCTAATTCCAAATGAATTTGCAGTTTTGGAGAATGTTTAAGCTTGATAATGGGTTAGAGATGAACAAGAACAAGCTGAAATTATATCCAGGCAAGAAGAAAATGCTATAGTAAAGAGAAAGTTGGAGAACAAGCTGGTTTGGAGTGGGGTTGCACAACCCCAGAAAGGACAGATTTGCAGTTTGGGAATGCTGTTTGATCCCAGCTCACTTTGGATTTGCAGAAATTCAGTAGCTGTAGCAACAAATGCATTGGTAGAAGCACTGCTAAGGTGCCAAGTGCAATGGTTATCAAAACATTATGGCTTTAGGGATTCATGTTATAGATAAGAGATAAGCCATGGGAAGAAGATATCACTTGCATTTCAAGAAAAGGTGGTAAGTAACTAAAATTGCTTATACTCGTTGTTAGGTTTGCATGAAGAGACAGACGCGGAGTGCTTCAAGCTCTTAGTTTATTAGTGACTACAGCTCAGAATGGACCCAATTTGGCTGGGCTGCGGCTGCTACTTATAGCCAGCAGCTGCAGTTGCCAGCCAATCAGAATGCAGGGTTTTCCCACACTTTTTAAACCAATCATTTCCAACATTTTACAAGAACAGTTCAAACTAAACCAATGACTTCAAACCTACATACATAACACTCGTGATGAAGGAGGAAGTCTTTTCTTTATACATTTCTCTTTTTTCTTTAGCCTTTTCTAGTTTTCTTTTTGCACCTCCTATTTTTTCTTTTTTCTTTATTTTATTTTGTTTGTCACAAGGAAGGTCCCAGGATAATGTTGCAGGATCCAATCTGGGTTGGTCATCGGAACCAGAAGTTTTGTCTTCCAAGCTTTTGAACTTGTGCTGAAGTCCATCTTCAAGGAACTTCTCGCTAGCCTATTTTGTTTACATTTGTTTTTATTGTTGTAATTGTACTTTTTAATAACATTGTTATTAAAAAATCTTGGTTACATCCCAGCCTGGCTACCGTAACATATTTTATGTGGGGCTTGAATACTCTCTGGAAATTTTAACTGTGCAAAATACGACACCTAATCAGCTAATTAATTGTACAACTGAAACTGAAGGACCTGCACTGGGAACCAATTGCTATTGAACATGGATTAAAGTGCTAGCACTAACTTTTACACTCATTGTACAAGAGGCTACTTTTCCTATAATGAACCTGCTGTCAGGCATAAATTAACCATGAGCATTTGATGAGTTCAAAGCACAGAAGATGTTATTATTGCTACCTATAAACAAGAATCTAGTCAACTAACGGTCAAAGCTAATTTGGTGCTACATAAGGGTTGATGAAATTCATGGCTAGTGGTAGACTTGGGTCTCTTACGGCAACACAATGACTCTAATCTGCTCTGCCTGTTCTTATACATTTGCTCCGTTTGAAACAAGAGAGACATTCTGAAAATTTGTCTGTTAGGAGCTCATCTATTTCTCACATGGGAGATAGCTTTCTCCTATAGCCCCTGAATGAACCCTCCAAAGATGTTTGCTTGGTTCCCACTCTCTGGTACTTAGGAAAATGGTGGAAACTTTTTTTTTAATATCAAGCTTTTAATTGTTAGGTTTAATTGATGTTGATATTTTTAATTTTGCTTTGCTTTTAATTGTATTGTTCTTATTTTGTTTTTATATTTTTAGTATGTTACAAGCCACATTAGTTTTATATATCAGTGTTGGCAGAGCTGTTTTTCTTCTTAGTGGTTCCTTGATTAGGCTGTTGTTTACTGTCTGATTGTTCATCTGAGTTGGTAGTTCCTTGATTAGGTTGCTATTTATTACTTAATTGTTTGTCTGGTGTTAATCCCAGTGTTAATCCCTACTAAATACACTTCAGTAAAAATCAGGATTATAAATTTGGAAATAATAAAACAAATAAAACACCGCAGCATAATTCACATTTCTTTTCCCCCTTTATCAGGCTTCTGGTTGTTTTGATTTCTTTTAAATTGCTTTCACTTTTTAAAAAATACTGTCGCCTCAGTTTCTGCTTTGGTAGTGCAAAGTGTTGGAAGCTGCAAACTTGATAAAATTTATGATGCCAGAAGAAAGGCAGTGGTAAAGCCAACAGAGCAAACAGATTTTCTTAATGCCATGTAACTCTCAGCAGAACTATGGTTAGAATAACTCCAGCCCTGCCACCTCTGTTGCATTTCAGATCCATCTTTTCAATGCAAGCTGCCTTGCTTAAATTGATTTAAAGATATTTGCACATAAGAATTGTTGGCTGTAATGTTATATTGGCATTCAAAGGGACAGAGGAATAAGCTGTTATAAGCTAGTTCCCTACTCCCACTTCATCCTCCAATTAGCTATTTACTAACCCTGAAACTCATATAAAGTCTCAAATCCATACACATAATTATCATAATTTGATTTATGTGTATGAGTATATACTCTGGCAATAAAATGTAAACATTATGATTTGAACGGCATGTTTTATGCAATGTTGACAAATCTGAAAATTGAACAAGTTGATGTATGTGTTATCTCAGTGCAATGCATTCCCGTTTACTAGGGTTGCCATCTTTTGAGTTGTAGAAAAACATATTTGTTTGTTTGTTTATTTTAAGCAGCTGAGAAGCGTACTGATACTTTTAAAAGAATTTTTCCCTGATATAGTGCTCCATTAATATGAAAAAAAAAATGAATACTTAAATACCTGAGTCAGATCAAGGGCCATTATTTCAATCTTTTGCTTCCAACCCAATTTCATGGTCAACCTTCACCAATCTGGTGACTTCTTGGTGGCTGGGGGATTCTGGGAACTTCAAATCCAACATTTATTGTCCGCAATTAATTGGGGAAGATGATTCTCATGCTTATGAGGTAAGAAAGTGATTACATTTCATATAGGCTTGTTAGTATTACTACTTATCCTTATCCTTTGCTTTTCCTCTGGGTGTTCAAGATTGTTTATGCAAAGGTTTCTGCTCATTTTGTCCTAATACTACTCCTGTAAAGTAGGTTGAGCTCAAAAAAACAAAGAGACCAAGTTACCCAAAGTTTCATAATAAATACAGACTTGAATTTTGATCTTGTTGGTCCAGCTTTCTGGATTATTGCAATATGTTGCCTCTCATTTACTGTAATGTTTGACCAAAAGTACTTCAGAATCTAATCTGACTAACAGCTTCTAAGAGAAATGTTCATATTCTTAAAACATCTCTTTCTAAAATTATCTGGCCTTCTAGAACTCTTATAAAATGATTTCCATGGATTAATGAGAAAAAAGCATTGTAAAAATTAGTTTTGATAATTCTACTGAGTATTTCTGCATGTCCTAAGCAGGCATTTGGAAACATATATACTCTGCAGCAGAGGTATGATGCTACTGGTTCTACCCGGTTCTGCCAAGCCGGTAGCGCCGAAGATCAGCTGAGACCGAACCGGTTCTCTGATGATTTGCTGTTGGGCCCACCTGCCCACCTGGGCTCCCAGACAATGTTGGCTGGCAACCCCTAGGGCTAGGGCCTTCCCTGTGGGAGCAGCCACCCTATGGAATCAGCTGCCCCTGGAGCTTCGGGTGGCCCCTGACCTCCAATCCTTCTGTTGTGGCCTGAAAACATAGCTTTTCCAACTGGCCGACCTGGACTGATGGAGGGGATGGAGTTTTAGTGACTGTTTTTATTAATTTTAATTGGTTATTGGGATTTTGAACTTAATTGTTTTTTAATGTTTGTATTATATTTTTTATCATTGTGAGCTGCCCTGAGTCCTTCGGGAGATAGGGCGGCATAGAAATCCCATCAAATAAATAAATAAATAAATAAATAAATAAATAAATACTGACCTTTATGTTCTGCTTTTGAAGCACAGCTGCTTTATGGGGCACAGCAAAGTGCCACGTATCAGCTGTGGGAGACACAGGGAGCGTGCAGGATGGCAGGAGGTGAGTAGGAAAGCCTCTGCATGTGCGCAAAGTGCATGTTTGGGTGCATCCACACGCACAAAGTATGTGCATGTGCACGCCCACCAAACCGGTGGTAAACCACTTTGAAATCCACCATTGCTCTGCAGGGATATCCTTCAAAAACTGGAATTAGCAGACACTCCCAAGTGACTACCTTTGTAGCAAACTAACAGTATTATTGGAGAATTGGCGAACTCAGCCATGAACAAATCTAGAAGGTCGAACAGACGTTACTGTAGATGTGTAAGCTTTGTGACAAAGGTTGTTATTTTTCTGGTTCAGCAATTGGGTGCAGACTAGAGGACTTTTGTGCTAGTTAAACAACATATTGGGGTAGAGTTGGCATGGTTTCAGAAACATTGAGGCATGTTTATCCCATGTTCAATATTCTTCTTTAAATAGAGATTTTAGTTACAGGTAGAAATCCAATAAAAATACAAGCATTTATAGATGCAGACAAGTCTGTGAATTATTCACCCTAGGTTTTTGATTTCCATCAGTGAGCACTAGTGAGACAAGTGTTTTCCATCTATGCCACATGAAAAGACAATATGCTAGAAGAGAATGCAGAAGACTTCCTCTGATGCTTTTCCTAGCCTTTACTGTTCTCTTCTATTGTTTTCTGAAAAGTGTGCCTTTGGTCATTGTATCTCTTTGGAAGCACTTTGATATTTTAATTCTCCATGAGGAAATTCACAAGTTCTCCTCCCTCCCCCTTTTTATATTTCATATGGCAGTATTTTAATTTCTGTTACTGTGAGTAATATGAGTTAAAACATTTATTTTACACTGTAAAATGTTGCATTATAGTATTTTAAATTGGATTACTCAGATTTCAAAATCTGGTCATTACTGTTCTTTTTCATCCATCATATCTAGATCTGACTTCATCAATTTTTTCTTTTCTTTTCATGTGTATTCAGGTGTTTTTTTTACATTGATTTCACAAAATCTATCAATGCATATTTTACTAAGCTACCTTTGGGAGGAAGAGTAACTAAATATTATTTAAATATCTCCCCAAATTAATATAGTCTTAAATCCCTTAAAAGCAAGGTGTAAACATTGAAAAGCAATTGTTTTTATGTTTTCAAACTTATGCTCTATTAAATCTTTTCTGGGTTAAATCTGGGTTTTTTTAAAAAAATTGGTTAGAGTTCTCCAGTCTTGTGAATTACTAGGCATTCTTCTATGAGAAACTATTAATGGTCATACATCTGTAAAAAAAAAACCTCTTTTAACAAGCAACCAACGAAATACAAAATGGCAGCAGATATCCAAGTGTATCGATTATTCCCAGCCACCATGGATGAACATCAAGAGACTTGACCCACAACATCTGGAGTATATAATATTGGGAAAGGCCAGCTAGAGTTAATCACTCCAGCTACAGCTAGTCCTCGACTTACAACATTTCATTTAGTGACTGTTCAAAGTTACAATGGCACTGAAAAATGTGACTTATAACCGTTTTTCATTGTTCAACCTTTGCAGCATCCCCATGATCAAGCAACCAAAATTCAGATACTTGGCAACTGGTTCATACTTACGACAGCTGAAGCGTCCTGAGATCATGTGATCCCCTTTTGCGACCTTTTGACTAGCGAAGTTAATAGAGATTCACTTAACAACCACGTTACTAACTTAACAACTGAAGTGGTTCACTTAAGAACTGTGGCAAGAAAGATCGTAAAATGGAGCAAAACTCACTTAACAAATGTCTCACTTAACAACAGAAATGTTGGGCTCCAATTGTGGTCGTAAGTCAAGGACTACCTGTATTACTCACCGACTGCATTAGGTTTGGCCATATTGCAGTTGACAAGGAACATATGGTGGGTGGACAGAGTTATAGAGTAATCATTTGGTAAGATATTGATGATTAGCTTAGTTATTAATTTCATGCATAGCATCCTAATATATTTATGATGGCAGATTGTTGCCCCTTTGGCACCCAACTCTTATATTCCAATAATTCATTTTCAAACAACGTTCCAGGCAAGAATTTCCCCCAAGTTGTCTTGAGATGCCAGGGTGTGACGCCTTCGATGTGCAAAGGCCTTTCCATTCAATCTGTCCAAACCCAAGTAAAGTTGAGGGTGGAAGTGGCCGATTGTTAATAGGAGAGTGGGACACCTACTGATCCTTTCTTGCTCTTTACTACGCCCCTTGATTTAAGGTGGCATCTTCCCCGGGTTAGATTCTCATTAGTTAGCTGACTTTCCCCACCACACCCCTTTCCAATGGCCTTTTGAACAGCTCCGGCTCTATCTATCTATCTATCTATCTATCTATCTATCTATCCATCCATCCATCCATCCATCCATCCATCCATCCATCCATCCATCCATCCATCCTCTGCGTGTGATCGAAAGAGCGCGACAGTGAGAGAGGGGCAAATCTTTCGCTGTAGGGTTTCCCGTCTCTCAACTCCTATCGTCGTGCTACGGGGCTCCCAAAAGAAATCGGGAAGTCAGAAGCGCGGGAAATCCCTCAGCTGCGTGGTCCTCCCGCCCTCCCACTCCCACCAGAGAGCGAGCCTAGCTTCTTCTTCCCAGCGGTCTCTCGCGACTTATTAACCTTCCCCAGAGAGCCATCCTTCCCTCCCTCTCCCGCCTATCAATGCCCCCCTCCTTTCCCCTCCCCAGGGCGGCGGTGATGTCACATCCGTGCTGGCCAAAGCGCAGGCTTGTCTGGCGCTTCTCTTGGGTCCGACGCGCAAACTTTTCTTCGGGGCGGGCTGGCTGCTGACTGAGAAAGGGAGCCGGCGGCACCTGCGGGGCGTGCGCCGGCGGCTAGCCCACCCACCCACCCTCCTTCCCTCCCGCCTGCCTCTCTCCTTCTCCCCCCTCCGGCTTCTTTGGACTGGGTGCTCTCCCCCCACCGCCCCTTCGCCTCAGAAGGATGCCTGCGGAATGAATGAGCGCCCCTCGAGCTGCTGCCGCCGCCGCCGCTGCCGCTCCCAGCATTCTGGCTGTGGCAGGCAGGCAGGCAGGCAGGCGGGCGAGCGGGCGTGCAGAAAGTGTGACTGACTACAGGGGTCCCTGCAGTGACTGAATGAAGGAGAGTCCAAAGGAGGAGGAGGAGGAGAGGAAGAAGAAGAAGAAGAGCAGCGGTCGCCGAGCATCCCCGGGAGCAGCATGCAGCCTTCCGCCCGGATTCTCAACCTCTTGCTTTTGGCTCTTTTGGCTGGGCTGGATCCTTCCAAGGTAGGAGAGCAAGCTTCTTTCCACTTCTGCCAACCTCTTTTCGGTCCTCTTGCTCTCCAAGCTACCTCGGGCGCTACTACTACTTTGAAATAGGGCTCCTCTGCAAGTTGTTGTTGTTTTCAGTCTGCCCTCCCTCCCTCCCCCAAGCACCACCACCCTGGCTGGTTTTGATGGAAGGAGCAATGCGGATCTCTTGGTGTCTGGTGTGTGCTTTGGACGTGGGGTAGTTTTTGAGAAAGGAATGGGACGCGGTGGCGGGAGATTTTTCGTTGCATTTTATATATATTTGAGTGCCATCGGATCCGCTAAGGTCTTGTAGTTTTCGCCAGAAATGTGCTCAACATGCCTCGAACCCACCTGCTTTATTGTTTTTCAGCACGACGTACTTAACGTGTGTGTGTGTGTGTGCGTGTGTGTTTGTATGTTTGCACGTAATGTTGGAAAGGGACCAGGGAAGTGAGCAACACGAGGATCCTGCAGCTTATCTTGTCCAACAGCTGGAACTACTGTGGCGCTCACTTATTCCACCCCCCTCCAATTTTTTTCCTCCGTAAAAGAAATTGCAACAAAACCGAATCAGTTTTGTTGCAACAAAACTAACCAGATTTCCCCACCCTCACCCCAAGGATAGATGGACTTTCCCCAAATTTATAAATACAAGTTTGTTTTGTGGGGCGGCAGATTTGTTGAGAAATTAAACCAATGAAGGTTGGAAATAAGCAATAGGGTGCAATGGGTTCCCCCTTTGGGATTATGCCACCACCACTGTTAGACTCTGGAAGTTGTGCCTGGTGCTAACTAGAATGGACACCAGGATAGCCAAGTGACTGGTGAGGGCTGTATAGCCATCTATAGCTATCAGAGAATGCATCAAATATACTCGAAAAATAGGAGCAGCTGATGAAATTAAAAAAATACATGTGCCTTTTTATCATAGAAAAAAGGGGGTTCCTATATAATTGCTGTTCCTTCCAGATTGCAGAAGAGTTGGGGTGATTTTCTTTTTAGATGAATTTGTACATTTAAAAATGATTTGCTGTGCCTGGAATGATGTACACTTTTAGAAACCAATAAGAATGGCTTTGCACAATTTCATTTGACTATCTGACCATCATTCATTCAACTTCTGAAAAAAGGTCCCATCCAAATGTAAGGGGAAGAGATTACTGAACCATGGTAGGCCCAATATTATTCCTGAACCATGTACTGTTTGGCATAAACCTCAAAGTTTTAGTGAACAATCTGCATATTAGTTATATATAACATGGGGCATGGACTTGGAAAAAAATAACAAGTACAAGTCTTCAGCATTGTGTGTGTTCTGCACAGGGTGGGTGCCAACATGTATTTTAAAGGTATTTGACATGCAAAGAAGAGCATGTTTTATATCTCGAGAGATGTCAGAATTGTTCAGACTGAAAACATAGACTTTAAGCTGGCAATTGAGCTCTAAGTTGAAAGCAGTTTTTCTGGAAATCACGATGTAGTAAGGAGAGAGCAAATGGGAAATCACACATTATAAATATAATAATGGCCATTATTTAGAAAATGTGTACCTGCAGCTCTGCTGATTTCATGTTCGGGTAGACTTATTGTTTGACTGCAATTTGTCAGGACGAATTTCATAAAAGACAGTCTGTTCAGATTGAAAAGGAAAGAAGCTTAAAACAATGTTAGCCATACCCTATCTTGGGACTTCTCCACTTAAAGCAAAGCTGAACACTGATTAAAAATAAGGAAATGAGGTAGAAGATGGCTTAAGCTTTGCTGAGCATCAGAGAGATAATCTGAGCCACTGTGTGGACAAGAGTTGTATATGCATCTCTCAGTTGCTTGTGCTGTGATTGCCAGGATCTGAGGATCTTTTTATCTACAACAGGGAATTCTGTTGTCCTCCCAACCAAGAAGGAAAACAAGGTGAATTTCCATCCCAACTCACTTAATGCATTGATCCTTAGGCTACAGACATCTTGATATTTGATGCATTTTATAGCAAGGTGCCACAATACTTCAAAGAACGCCAGTTTAGAAACTCCCTTAAAAAAACAGTGCCATGTTGAGTAAGTGGCCTCAATGATATCGTCAGTAAAATGGTTGTTCTTAACATTTTTTTCTGACTCACAGAATTTTTTGAAAAGATCTCTCAATTTTTTAAAAGTTGCTTTTATTTCATAATGAAATAAAAGTAGGATTACAGTATGAGTAGTCCTTGACTTACAAATAGTTAATTTAGTGACTGTTCAAAGTTACAACAGCACGGAAAAAAGTGACTTAAGACAATTTTTCCCAATTACAATGTTTGCAGCATCCTCATGATCATGTGATTAAAATTCAGATGCTTGGCAACTGACTCATATTTATGACAATTGCCATGTTCCGGGTTCATATGGTCACCTTTTATGACTTTCTGAAAAAGTCAATGGGGAAACCAGATTCATTTAACAACCGGGTTACTAGCTTAACAACTGCAGTGATTCACTTAATAACTGTGGCAAGAAAGATCCTAAATAAGTAAATAAGATCCTAATGGGTCAAAACTCTCTTAACAAATGTCTCACTTAACAACAGAAAATGTGGGGCTCAATCGTGGTCATAAGTCGAGGACCACCTGTAGTTCATAATGGAATTATCATAACGTTAAGTTGTGTTAATTTACTCAAGATCAGCACAGTTTCCTTGAGGTTGAAAGCTTTGTAAAGTCGGCCAGACAGTGTCAGCTGGCGACCCCAGGGGAGGGCCTTCTCTGTGGGAGCGCCCACCCTGTGGAATCAGCTGCCCTTGGAGTTGCGGATGGCCCCTGACCTTCGTCCTTCCGTCACAACCTGAAGACATGGTTATGTCAACAGGCCGACCTGGAGTGAGGGGGGGGTGTTTATTGGTTTTATTAGTGTATATTTGCTGTTGCTGGTTTTAATTAATGTTTTTTGGGATTTCTATTTAATATTTTTTAAATTTTAAATTTTTGTATTGTATGTTTTTTATTGTTGTGAGCCGCCCTGAGTCCTTCGGGAGATAGGGCGGCATATAAATCCCATTAATAAATAAATAAATAAAGTATATTGAAGGCCACAGTCAAAACTAGGTGGATCTCTACCTCATTGTTTTAGGTTTCTTTAACTTTAAATTCTGCAAGATTTAAGCTCTCTTAACCTTCTTCCAAATTTCAAGAAATGAAAATAAAATGAACCATCTTGGGGAGGGGACTACTTCTAGTGGGCTATAGGGTTACTGGTAGAGGTAGCAGTGCCGACACACTATCTCTAGCCCACAGGCCGTACATTTGGCACTCCTGATCTATTATAATAATCAAATCTAATCAAACTTTAAAATGATTAGAGTTCTTGTGGCATAAATTCATGTGGTTTTCACCCTTTGTCAAACAAACAAAATGGTCTGGACATTTCCTAGATGTAAATATTCACACACTTGTGTAAAAGAGTGAGGAAGAAAGGAAGCATGAAGCCATAATGGGAAGGCAGCATACATGGCCCAATCAGTTTTGAAGAGAAATGGATTTGAGTTTGAAGCCAAATAGAATTTTTCCTCAGCCAAACCTAAGTGTAGACTAGACCAGCCTTCTCCAGCCATATTACCCATCCTTCCTGACTAGATGTTGGAAACAATGTGATTTGAAATCTACCATTTCTAGACAGCAACAGCAACAGATTGGACAAGCCAGAAAAAAATGCCAGATGACTTGACAATCTTCTAATGAAAATTATCCATATGAACATAGAATACTCTCTTTGAGTGATGCACAACATTGAATCACCTAGCACCCATTATTAGCTCTTACTGGCAGTGGCTCTCCAAGGATCTTAAGCAGGCAGCTAACATCATGGTCCTACTTGGAAACTCCCAAAAATAATCCTTCCTGGCATGTCCTATATGCCAAACATCTTATGCTACCAAACTGTGGGCCTTCCCCTATGAGTTTCAGTAGAGGGAAGAGAAAGGCCATTCTTTTCTGCTCAGAATTGCCTAATTCCCATACATTTCTACGCATACATGAAAGAGATTTATATTCCTATTTTTGTTCCACAGATAGTAAAAACAGGGGATGAAAAACAGCAAGCCAGTGTCAAGAGGCAGGAAGTTGACAAAATAAATAAATAAAATCAGCTAGTTTCCAACTTCCAATACTATATTATACTTTGGTTGCTTAGTTTAGCCCTGAAATATCTAAGTTCATAGTGACAGGAAAGAATTCACGTATGTTATGCAGGTAGCTATGTAAATGAGCAAGGATGAAAAACAGGGATAAGTGCTATTTTTTTCCTGCTACAGGCCTTTGAGATTGTGCTTTTTTATTATATGGAGAGATTATATATGGCAGCAGTGACCTTTCATTCTGTACATGGCACATTAGAGAATATTGTGGCACATCAGAGAATATTGGAACACTATTTTAATGTTGCAAAAGGGGTTAAAAGCAATCTCAATGTTACCATAGTGAGCTGTGTTATGTAAGCCACCTTCCTGGACAGAAAGGTGGAAGAAAACAACTTTAAAAAGAAGTGTCACTTCATCCAACAATTTCACATTAATGATTTCACATTTCTCCTGGTATTTTCTAAACCTAGGCAGAGAACCTCTACAACAAAATTAGAAATGGCCTCGAGCAAAATTCTTTTAATTTCTCAGAAGTACTGAATTTCATCCATTTCACAAATTGTGTAGTTTGGGTGTACTTATTTTTTTTGCCTTTGAGTGAGTTCTGAGCCCTAGGAGGCTACAGAGACAAATCCAGGCAGTTTTCTTAGCCATGCTTTTCAGAAGTAGTTTTGTCCTTGCCTTTTCTTAGGGCTGAGAGTGGGTAGCCTAAAGTCATTCAGCTGGCTTTGAACCTAAAATAAGACTAGAATTCATAGTCACCCAATTTCTTTAACCTTTAACCAGTACATTAAACTGACCCTTACTTGCATGTGTAGAAAATAGCAGTAGCACTTAGACTTATATACTGCTTTACAGTGCGTTATAGTCCTCTCTAAGTGGTTTACAGAGTCAGCCTATTGCCCCTGACAATCTGGGTCCTCATTTTACCGACCTTGGAAGGATGGAAGGCTGAGTCAACCTTGAGCCTGGTGAGATTCGAACTGCCAAATTGCAGGTAGCCGGCAGACAGCAGAAGTAGCCTGCAGTACTGCATTCTAACCACTGCAGCTCCTCCCTCCCTCCCCCTCCCTCTCTCTCTCTCTGTGTGTGTATGTATGTATGTATGTATGTATGTATGTATGTATGTAAAATGTATATACTCACAGTGGAGACTTAGGGTCTTGTATTTTTTTTCTTTTAAAGTTTACTTTAAAAAAAAAATACAAGAGCCTATTTAGAAACTTCTTACAGTAACATGGAAAATAAATTGTCGGAGACTCATGCTATCTGATAAACTTCTGTTTACCTCCAGTGAATATGACTTGCTTAAAGTATTTAACTACACAGGCAGGTAGACCAACAGTACTTTTAAAGATGTATCCTACAACTCATTTTTTAAAACAAATCAAGAAATCTCATAGGATTTTTGAAATGTTTAGACATGTCATACAAGTCTAATATAATAATAATAATAATAATAATAATAATAATAATAATAATAATAATAATGTTCTAGAGATTCAGAAAGTGCAGTCACAGAAATACTTAAGTGCATTTAGATCCACTAAGGTTAACTCCGACACAATATTGCCATGATTAAGATCCATTGACACAGAAATCAGTTTTATTAATTTATTTTTTACAGGATTTCACTTCAAGCTTGGGTTAAATTTTCCCTATTTTCTGCAAAGCATTGCATGAGCTGCACTTAATTAGCTATTAATGAAGAAGTGCCTCCATTTTTTTTAACAAGTCTTAAATGTGGCAAATGCATTGAAGACTTATTTCAGTACTTCGGCTAAAGTATAGCATGTATTAACTCTGAGAGGAATTTCTGTTTCTTTTGACTACCATGAAAATACTGTTTTTCACTCTAATGATACAGATCAGGGACATTATCTAGTTCTCCGGGTATTACTGAGATCTTAGGCCAGGAGTGCCAAACTTGTGTCATCATGGCATCATCACGTGACATATTGCGACTTTCCCCCCTTTTCTAAAATTGGTGTGGGCGTGGCCAGTGCATGACACACCTGGCCCATGGCCCATTAGTTTGATGCCCCTGTCTTAGGCAAAACTACAAACTGAAATCAAAAGATTATAATGAGAAACATGACATTATGTACTGAATATTATGGAGTGATATTTCCAATAGAAGAAATGCTAAAAATCTGGAAATTCACCAGTGTGACTGCTAGATGGCATCTCTGTGCTATTTTCTGGAAAGAATAGAGGTGCCTCAGCTAACCTTGATGCTCTGTGTTCAATAGATTGGTTGATCTCGCAAGGTAAGCCATTGCTCAATCACAAGCAGAACATCACTCCAGCGGAGCAGAAGGAGTTGACACTAACTTGAACCTAAAGATTTAGAAAATATCTGGGTCAGGCTTGGTCCTGCTGGATAGGCTAGAAAGATTCCTGTCTGAATCCCTGAAGAGCCACTGCCAGTCAATGTCACTAGTACTATTAGACTAAATGGACCCACTGGTCTGATTCAATATAAGGCTATTTTCTATGTTCCAGGTGTGATCTGTATAAAGGTTCCATTCAGATGAAAGGCCACACTGCACAATCAGAAGCTTGCAAGACTTTTCCCCAATTACTTCATTGGGAGGCTAATTCCACGAATCTGTAAGGAACTTGCTTCCTTTTTTTTCTAGGGAGCAGATTAGATATTAGCCTGTTTTGCAAAATTATGACTGGGACATAATCAGTTTTGGAATTTCTCCAAGTGGCAGGATTCTATATTGTAGTTGTCTTTTTTAGGAATTGTACAGCTTGTAACTGGATTACAACTATGGTTTCATGAATTTAAGATTGAGATCAATTTAAATTATATCAAATTTAGTTTTTTCCCCCCATCTAATTCATGGTTATTTTTGGAGCTGGTGTCTTTTCAAAATATGACCCTTGAGTTTCCTAGGTTAAAGCCAGGCATGGGCAGTTTGTCCCAAGAATGCTGCACAATCCTGATGTTTGTGTTGTGCAATCAAAGTGAGCAGCAGAGGCTGAAGTAGCACTCCTGAAAATGTTCCATTATAAGAACAGGTCAGTTTTGACTTGCATTTTACAGTTGGTATGCCTATTTCTAAAGCTTGGAATACTTCCCATAAATTCAGAATAGAGTGTTGGAATTATTTCGGTGTGGTCAGAACTGGATGGGATGCTTCAACATTTTTCATACCTTGTAATTGGGATGGAAGTTGACTGAATTAAAGCACATTGCAAATGAAGTGATTCAGATAACAGTAAACCATTTTTTTTATCCCAAGTCCCTCCCAATCTGCCGATTATGGGCATGATCTAATAGTTTTTCAAAAGTAGAATGTGTTGCAGAACTGAAAGATTTACAGTATTACATAGTCTGGCCCTGAAATTTTGTTTCTAAAGGTGCACGTTTGGAAAATTAATAGACCAGCATCAGGACAAGTGCATTTTCCATAATTTTAGAAGAAAAAGAGACATTCTGGTGCTTCCCAAATATTCCCTGACTATTAAGTTTTGCACACAGTGAAATGCAATCAAGTATGTTTCCATGAAACATCTCAATCAGACTTATTTAGAACTTACCAGGTCTCATTAACTAAGCTGATTGTTTAACTACTTTGAGGTAGATGTAGTAGCTTTGAGTTAAACCTAATTCACCCTGTGAAATTTGTGACAGAACTTGAAACAGTTGACTTACAGCTATGCTTCCTCTCCCCCTTCTAAATAGTCCCATATTGCCAAAGCAATAGCTCAAAGTCTCAGCTTTTAGAAGCAGTTGGCATTTTCTGCTGGTTTTTGATTTGGAATTATTGAGACCAGACTATTGTACAATGTTCTTGATTGTAAAAAATGTGATTGTAAAAAATATGTACCATTTAATTTTGTCTTTCACTGAATGATATATAAGAACTAAAAGACCATACTTTAAAACACATTCTTGATTCTTTTAGAAAGGCAGGAAAAGAAAGGCAGACTGACTTAACCAGAGTTTGTTTGAAGGATGTATTACTTCATTTGGCTCACTGACTTCTATGATTGGGTGTTGGAGAAGCCATGGCCCCATTGGTACTAAATGTTTTGTGCTTTATTCTGGGATTGAGTGTAGAGAGGCATGAAGTAATATGTAACTTCCAGATAAAATAAGCTTAATTTTGTCTTAGGCAGTTTTTCAAAATTACTTCCCTTCTCTTGCAAGAAAATTACATTCACACCAGCTATTGAATTATTTAAATAGGACAACATAAATGATAAAAGTACCTTCTGCTAATACAAAAGACGGAGGACATGTCCTTCCCACTTAAAACATGTTAAAAATGCTTTATTCTTGTTGTTGTGTGGCTTTCTAAACAAATACTGATTAGATAATTTGAAGCCATCATCATACTTTAGCTAATTCAGTGGAAATGTTTCTCTTCTAATAACCTGGGTATGCCAACATGTGTGTAATCTGCTCCATTTTATGTCTCCATTCTTCAATTATGTAGAGTTTGTATTTTATTCTTAGTTACAGATACACACTCATAAATTCAGGAATGAAAGGAAGTGTGGTTTTGCTATCATTTTATTTGGTAAGCATTATAAAGCTCATTTAAAGCAAAACTATAAAAAGAATATATATATATATATATATATATATATATATATATATATATATATATATAATCATGTTTGTATTCAATTGCTTGCCCCTTTTCATAATACATTTTAAAAACTATAAAAGTTTTTGCTGTGACTAGGGTCAGCTACAGTTTGCCTTGGTCCTCCCATGTGACTTTTCAAGGAAATTGTTCACCATCATGTCTTTTATAAAAAGTTAAGGAATGTATTGTAATTTATAGAGAGAAAAATTGGGAAAGTCTTTCCTAAATCTCCAGATTAGGCTAGGAATCACCTATGTCTGACATCCTGGAGAACCACTATTTATTTGTGTAAATCAGTCTTCTCCAGCTTGGTGCTCTACAGATTATGTTTGCTGGAAATTCTGCTGGTTGACCCAATGTATCTGAGTATATAATACTGAACTAACTGAGCCAATAAAATCATAAAGTATAAGGCAATTTCTGTGTTATTAATATGGATTAAGTAGCTGTCAAACCACGTGCCATATAGAGAGAGGATCTTTTCATTTGTACACTGCTAAAAAGATTGGGATAGAAACTATATAGGAATGAACCCTATGCCTCTGTGCCAATGAATTAATCCACTCATATATCTTAGAATTTTGTGTCTATTCACTACACTTTAAACTAGTATCAAAAGTTGTATTTTAAGCTTCTGCCCCATGGCCCTGAAGGGTCACTAGAAGCAGTGTGAATATAATTCAGCCTTTGTGCCTATTTTGTTTCTCCTGAGACAGCCAAGCAAGATGTCAGAAAAGGTTATCAATGTTGTGATAGAGATATATCTGGAGAGAGAAGAGTGCTTTGTTCCTGAAAGATATTTGGATGGCCACCAAGTGATCACTTTCAGACATTAGTAAAACAAGATTAAACTTGAAATATTCACTTTTGATATTTCAGGCAGTTTTCAGACTAATTGTTTCTTTGAATTATCTTTATTAAGGAGGAAAACAAGTGCAGAATGTATTGTATTTGATTTCAGGATAGAACTAGTATATTCAGTTTCGAAATGGAAATCTAGTGTGTGCTGTTGTTCCTTCTCCTTTTCTCCCTTCTTCCTCTTTTTCCTCCTAATTGTCTCCTCTTTTCTGTCTTCAGAGGAAAAATCAAGCTGCTATAAAGTGGAATTTTTCTAATTAGGTTCCACAGACCACTAAGGTTTTTTGAATACTTGAATGGGTTCCATGGAAAAGTTTCCTCAAGGACTGAGGTAAAAAAAGAAATTTCCTGTAATGGATTAGAGGAAAAATAAAAATATTTTTATTCCTTAGTCCCGAAACCTAAACTAAAAGGGAGAAGGCTTGTCAGCTGACATCAGAAGCTCCTCTCCTTCAGGACTTTTCAAGATTTGTTTTCAGCAACAGGTTTCTGAAAAACCTTGTTTTAAACATTTATCGTTCATTAATTGTGTTTATCTTGCACCCCAAGATCTGAGCAGGGCTTCGTTTGTTAAGCCAGATGAAAACAGATTTGGCTTGTTATTTATATTTCTAAACTTCCTTGTTGAATTATAATAATCTGAGTCTTCCTGGGAAGGCAACTTGGAAGCTACATTGAATGTCCAGTTATCTTGCAGTGGTTATTAATTAGACCTCAGAAATTACATTAATTCTGAGCCGCACTGGTGACCAATTTTATTTCCAACCTAATCAGTAGTAAATATTCTGGATCCTAAAATATTTGACTTGACCTTTTTTTATAACATCGTAGTCTTAAATAGACTTTTCAGTTTTGTTATTTGCTCTCATTGATGCTTATTATTTGCACAATTCCTATCATGTGGGAAACTGACTTATAGTAACTCAGGCTGTCAATAATTGTGGTAATAATAATTATGTTTATAAACCACACCATTAAAATGCAGTTAAAAACACATAAAGCAATAACATTGGAGTTGATAAGGGGGTAATGTATCTCCAAAGCTGCATGAGTTCAAGGAGGGAATCCTGAAATCTGGGGAAAAGGACATATCTCTGCAACAACTGTAGAATAGAGGTGCACAAGCTGTAGTTCTAAAGCTATGTACAGCCTTTGATAACTCTTTTTGTGTCCTTGGCATCTTCTTTAATCAAGATTGCTTAAAAACTGACCACATTTTAAGATGGGAAGGGTGAAAACATACTATAGTTCAGTGGTGACTAACCTTTTGGGGCTCCTGTGCCAAAAATTGTGCGCACACTTGCACGCTCGCATGCCAGCACCCATAAGGCAATGCGTTCCCCCCATGTCCCCTACGCATGTGTGCGCAATCACCCCACCGTCTGCTGCCCCCTTACCTGAACAGCTGATTTTTTACCTCACAGCTGATTTTTGGCTGGTTTGAGGCCTTTTTCAGTCTCCCAAGGTTTTGAGGAAGGCTTCTGCAGGCTTCTGAAAGCCTTGTAGGCCGAAAACTAGCCCCATTTCGTCACTTCCTGTTTTTCCAAAAATACCAGAAGTGATGAAACGGGGCTAGTTTTCAGCCTACAAAGCTTGTAGAAGCCTGAAGAAGTCTTCCTTAAGCCTTTGGGAGGCCGAAAAAGGCCCTCAAACCAGCCGAAAATCAGCTGTGAGGCGCGCACATGCACAGTGAGGTAAGTTTACCTGCAGCTTGCGTGCCGGCACAAATGGCTCTGTGTGCCACCTGTGGCAAGCGTGCCATAGGTTCGCCATCATGGCTACAGTTCATAAACTGGCAATATCAGTAAAACAACAAGGAGTCCTAAAAAAATCCCTCTCTTCCCATTCATATCATCCATATTGCAATTTAAAGGTTGCCCCAGTTCTCCTCTAGATTTCAGATTAAAACTAAGCCAAAACTTTAATTGCAGGATCCAATCTGAGTTGGTCATTGGGACCAACAGTTTTGTCTTCCAAGTTTTCAGGCTCATATTGGAACCCATCTCCAAGGAACTTCTTTCTAGCAGAATGTATCATTTGGAAGACAAAACTGTTGGTCATGGTGACCGTCCCAGATTGGATCCTACAACATTATCCTGGGATACATATCAAAACTTTACTGTATTCAGTTTTAAAGTGGAAATTTAGTGTGTACTGTTGTTCCTTCTGCTTCTCTCTCTTATTCCTCTTTTCCCCTCTCCTAATTCTTCTCACCTTCTTTGTCTTCAGAAGAAAAACTAAGATACTATAACCTGGGATTTTCCAAGCAGGGTCTGACAGAATTCCTAATGTTTTTTGAAGTTTTGAAGAATTGGTTGCTCTAGAGCAGTGGTGGCTAACCTTTCTGGGCTCCTGTGCCAAAAATTGTGCACGTGCTGGTATGCGTGCACTTGCTTGCCAGCACCCAGAAGACAATGCGTCCCCCACGTCCCCTGCACATGCGCATGCAATCTCCCCATACCACCCTCTTACCTGCACTCCGCCTCACAGCTGATTTTCAGCTCATTTGAGGCCTTTTTTGGCCTCCCAGAGACTTGAAAAAAGCCTCTGCAGGCTTTGCAGGACAAATAATAGGCCCGTTTCATCACTTCCTGTAATACTGGAAGTGACAAAATGGACCTATTATTCTGCCTGCAGAGGCTTTTTTCAAGTCTCTGGGAGGCCGAAAAAGGCCTCAAACCAGCTGAAAATCAGCTGTGAGGCATGTGCATGTGCAGCGAGGTAAGTTTGCCTGTGACTTGCGTGCCGGCAAAAATGGCTCCACGTGCCACCTGTGGCACCCATGCCATAGGTTCGCCATCACGGCTCTAGAGCAATTCTGCTAGAGGGGATTATGGTTACTTAGGAAGTGATTTCCAACCTTTGCTCCAAATGTTTTTGGATGGCAATTCCTTAGGGTCTCTACTGGAAGTATCTGCTGGCATGAAGGTACTTTTGGTGTATCAGTGGTGCTTCCTGATACAGTTTAAGAAAAGATTTGCTTCCAAACCCAAGATTGCAAATTTCTATTAAAATGAAAATGTTCAGTTTTGGATCCACAGTAATAAAAATGATTAATGTGTTTCCTTGATATTTTTCTTTTTACTTTTTAAGATCATAAAATACATTTGGGTGTGCTTCAGAAAAATGCTTGAAAGGAAGGTCTCTCTGACAACCATTCAAATATACACTTGCTCTTGGCTTGCCTTCAAGCACTGTCTTTGGTAATGACTTTTCTTTGAATCATGGCTGTCTAGACCCATTTGGGGCATTTAGCATCATTATTTTACAACTGATGTATTAATTTTCAAAAGGCATGTGGGAATTTGTTTCTAAAAACCAGTTCCCCTCCCCTTGGCATAAATAATAATAAAAAAAACAATTTCCCTCCCCTTGGCATACATAATAAAAAAGGCCTTAATAGAAACAATTATTTAATATTGCATCAATAGCTTTAGGGTATTTGTATTAGTTTTGAACAATTCTCTGGAAACAGATCTTTTATCATTTGCTTATATTATAGTTACTTCCACTAAAGGATGTTCATGCATGCAGTATAATTTGCTGTTCTGGAACATTCCTTCCTTATGTTCAAATTGCCACATGGAGTTTCTCTATAGGGCTCATCAGTCACGAAGGGCCATGACTGAGACAGCTATCTTGTTCAATAATAACCAGTTTATCTTTTCTAATTATTCAGGAGTTTTTTTCCATTTGTAATTTTATAAAAAAAGGCCTGTCAGATGATGGATTATATGAAACTGAGATCGCAGAGGTAATAACTGATTGCTGAGTCTTCCACACTTCCTTTTTTCCCTTTGAATTTTCTTTAGAGCTGGTAATCTAGCACTCTCTGAATGCCAATAAAGGAAGATATTTGTAGCTCAGGGTTGAAATGAGAGTCCTTGGTGCTTTTCGACTTGGTTATTTCTTGCAGACATTTTATTAACCAAACTAGGTAATATCAACAGTGCTAGTCCAGATGATGTTACTGGCATTCACTAGCAATGATAACATCTACAAGAAAACAACCAAGCTCAGAGAGCACCAAGGATCCCTCAGTCTCTGAAAGCATTCAGATGACAGGGATGGATGGGGAGTTCTGGAGCTCAAATCTCTGGATCTTATCTAGAAGGGATGAGTTAGGAGAGACTGCTGAATGGCAGTGAAAAATGAGCCAGAAAAGATGTTTTGGTGTGTGCTTTTCCTACCTTTCTACATGTAGGGGAGAGATGTAAAGGGGAGTCTTCTGAAGTATAAATGCAGGTCTCTTGGTCTTTCAGACAAATGTGTAGAGTTTACAATGAATAATAAGAAAATAGGATGAGAAGATGAAAGAGAAAATGTCACCGTGCATGAGTTTATCTTTTATTCAGTTTCAGGCTCTTGCATGCTCAGGCAAATTCCAGAGAAGAGCTTTCAACACATATCAAACAACTTTTGAAAGCTAAGGAAGAACTAAAAAAGCAGTATGCACCTTTGGAAGAAGATATGGTATTGAATGAGCAGTTTCGATTCTCAGTAAGATAATCGATCAGTGTACTTGGGGTTATTTTCTCAATGACTGCATTCCCTTCTCCTCTCTCTTATTTTAAATTCTTTAAAAGAAATTATGGCACACTAGCATCCTGTAAAAGAAAGCATCGGCCTAAACACAATTTTTATTGATAGTATGTATGGCAATGATAGTAGATGCCATTTAATACCTAGTTTATCCATTTGTTTCCCAAATTACAGAAGGAAGCTGCATTAGCATCCTGGGAGACTTGAGGGAATACTAGGTACAAACTCACCAGTTTGCATTCTGGTAAGTGGGAATTTGATAACTGATGCCCACCATGGCAGCTAATTAGGCTCCTAAATTTCTAAGTGTGCCCACTAGTCCCCATCTAGCCACATTATCATCAAACACATTTTATTTATTTATTTATTTATTTATTTATTTATTTATTTATTCGACTTGTATGCCGCACTACTCCCTAAGGACTCAAGGCGGCGAACATTAAAACAGAAAAAATTTACAATAAAAGAGAATTAAACAAATAAACAAGCCGAATACGATTAAAAATTAAAATTAAAACCCACAACTCCCCCCCCCCGGGTCATTCCAGGCCGGCCTGTTGAAACAACCAAGTCTTCAGGTCCCGGCAGAAGGAGCGGAGGTCAGGGGCCAAACGGAGATCCACGGGGAGCTGATTCCAAAGGGCAGGCGCTCCCACAGAGAAGGCCCTAGCCCTGGGAGCCGCCAACCGACAATGCCTGACCGACGGCACCCCGAGGAGGCCCCTCCTATGAGAGCGAACAGGGTGATCGGAAAATGATGCTGTCAGGAGGCGTTCCCGCAAGTACCCTGGACCCAAGCCATTGAGGGCTTTATAGGTTGTTACTAATCCCTTGAAATATTAAAATATTAATACTAAATATTAATATTAATACTAAATATTAATACTAAAATATTAATACTAATATTTTGTTCTAGTCAGAAAGTTTCCCAGTAAATCAAAAACTGATCAATAGATCTAATTTCCTAATTGCAATCTAAATCTTGTCGCCTTGCAGGGAGATGGGCGGCAAACAAATTTAATACATAAAATAAACAAACATGGTCCTTTAAATCCTCTAGAGCAAAGGAAAAAAGCTTTCAAACATTTTAAACCAAGCTCACATTTTATCCTAGGCTACATCATAATGGGATGGAATATAGCCTTCCGATAGTGTATCACTCTGTATATATTTGAAATGCGTGTAATGCTGCTTTTTTCCACTTTGGAGACTGATTTTTATTAATATTGATCTGTGTATTTATCCTTGTTGGGAGTAATTCAATATTGCATGAGTCGCTTATATTATAATACAATTGATTTTATTTTTCTGTCCTGCCCCAAAGCCCTAGATTTGGCACTTGAGGACACTTCAGTCACCTTCAGGGAGTCTGGGGGTGGGGGAGCAAGAAAAGGGAATCTTTCTCCACATAAACTAATAGAAGCCAGTCTTAGTAAGAGGGGTTGTTTGAAACCAATTGAAAGAGATCTGTCATAGCAATTGATATGCTATGAGTATTTACTGAGCTTGGTGATATTTAGCGATGAATTGTTTGTGTTATCCAGTTCAGGTTAATTATTTGCCTTGTTGTGTATTTACTTAAATCATTTAACATAAATTATTTATGTGTGTTCTGAATAAACATTTTGTATGTGGAAAAGAAAATCATGAAAAGTTAAAATTTGTTGCTAGGCGTGGGCACCAGCAAAAAGGTTCAGCGCACGCCCTACAGTCGTGTGAAAATAACACAATTGACTTGAATAAATTTCAAAGGGGGATGATTTGAGGTAAGGCCGAATGAAAAGATTCTTCCTCATCCTCCCTTCCTCCCTCCTTGGGAGGGAAATACAGGTAATTCTTGACTTACAGCCATTTGTTTAATGGCTGTTCAAGATTCTGACAGTGCTGAAAAAAATTATTTGCAACTGGTGCTCACAATTATGACCATCACAGCATTCCCATGGCCACGTGATTAATATTCAGGCACTGAGCCAGGGGTGGGGTGCTACCGGTTCTGTCTGATTCTGTAGAACCGGTAGCTCTGAAGAACCATTTCTATGTCTGATGATGTTTTGGCCCACCCGCCTGCCTGGGCTCTTACCTGACCTTTATTTCCTGCTTTTTCAACCTCAGCTGCCATGCGAGGCACAGCTGCGGTTGAAAAAGGAGGGAAAAAGTGCTTTTTCAAATGCTGCTTCTCTGCACGCAGCGCTGCTCAGCTGTCCAGGCAGCAAGCTGATGACGATTTATAGGCGCGCGCGCAGCATGCAGGGAAGCACATCGTAAATCACCGAACTCCGTAAATCACCAAACCGGTAGTTAACCCTGTCGGATCCCACCCCTACACTGAGCATATTTATCATGGTTGCAATGTCACGGAATCAAATGATCGTCATTTGCAACTTTCTCAGGGAGCTTTTGACAAGCAAAATTAAGCGGAATTTACTTAATGATTATGGCAAAAAAAGGTAATAAAATTGGCTGTTACTCACCCAGTGACCCCATCACTTAGCAACAGAAAGTGTGGTCACAATTGTGGTTTTAAGTAGAGGACTACTTCTACATCACTTGGAAAATGATTGTTGTTTCAACTTTACTCTTGCCAAAGCAAGACTAGTAGAGGGTCACTTTTCTGTGACTGCTGTTGCTTTGTAATGGAGCTGAGAAGCAGGAGAAGAAGAAAAAGGAAAGGAGTTATTTTTTTTTCTCTGCTGTCTTCCTCCCCCCTCCCCCGTTCCCTGTTTTTCTTCCTGTTAACTACCATTGGAAGTAAACATATTGCATTATATTTCTTATATTTAAATAATGGGCTACAATGTACAGGTCATGCTTTGAAAAAGATGAAATCTGTTAAAAGTAAGAGCAATAGGTCTTTGATTTTAGCTTTGATTTTCTTTTTAAAAAGAAAAGTGCCTATCATTTTCTTTGTTTGAGGTTGAGCTAGCTAAAATCTGATGTTCTGGGGGCACCTCTGAGGAAAAAGATTGATCAATCTGCTTCTCAGATTGATAGCTACTAGGGTCTCTAGCAAGCAAAATCTTTGCCAATTGGGAATAGACAGAAGAAATTGTTTTGCTAATTTCTCTATTGTTTGGTGAGCAATTGTTATGAATTCAGCAGATATTATACAGTTTGGCAGTACATGCCTCAAAAATGATTTAAAGGAAATGTTTCAGACCTTGCATGAATATTGTATGTCTGCAATTCATTAAAGCAGCCCAGCCCTTTTAAGACTCATACAGAAAAAACATGGGGCTGCTTTAACAAATACCAGAGAGATATTGTGTTTGTACAAGATGTGAAGAACTTTTTCAAAATCATTTTTGAAACATGCACTGTCCAGCCATAGATCAGTAGCTTGTCATAAACCCTGCCAATTATTACAAGATAGGTACAGTAGTGGGTTTTTTTTTTTGGCCAGGTACAAAAAAATTGATTTTTGTAGTGGGGAAAAAACTATAAAATACTTACCATGCGCACATATACATATACACATTTTTGGTGATTATTTTGGGTAATGAATGCTTATATATTGCAAATGTTTGAAACAATTAGAGAGTCTTGACTTATATATAGGATCAGGCAGGGTTGTACATTAATGTATTGAAACAGAAAAGGAAGGATTTAGGAAAAAGATTGTGAAATAGAAATAAGAATCTATTGGACAAATGAGGATTAGGTGAAAGAATCAAGAAAGGGGTAAATCTATAAAACATATCTACTTCACCAAAGCTCTTCACAATACTTTGATAAAATAAAGATAACAAGGAGCAGAGAATCAAAGAAAATTTCAAGTAGTCCTTGACTTCTGACTGTAATTGGGCCAGAATTATGATTGTACATCGTGATAGTTGTTAAATAGATCATCTGCACCCAATTTTATACTCTCTTTTTTTTTGCAGCGGTTGTTAAGTGAATGTTACAATTCTAAAGCAATCATTGCACTTGTTAAATGAACTCATTGTTTATGAGGGGTGTTTTTTTTGCTAGAAACCAGAAGTAAATTTTGTTCCCAGTCCAAAAAAAAAGGGATCATGTGACTACAGGGTGCTGCAGATGGCTGTAAATGTGACCCCATTGCTGACACCCAAAATGTGATCATGTGATCGGGCGGCTGACTCACTGTTGAAACGTCAAATCTGGTTGCTAAGTACCTTTTGAGGGAGGACCGTCATAATTTCAAATAGCTGCTAAGTTGCAACCAGGTGTAGGTTGAGGACTGCGTGTAGTATTATAAAGGATTCAGGTATTCTCCCTGGAAAGACAATATTTGAAACCCCTGGCTGAAATGCTTCCTGTATTTAGAACGGAAGCCTCTCAGTCACTTTCCTCCCCTTCTTCCTTCTTTATCTCCATCTTTATGTTTCCCATGTAAGAAAAAGCAGAAACAAAGTAATTTTGATTTTGCATACCTCACTGGCACAAATCACTGTTAAAAGTTATGGAAGGATTCTGCCAACATCGAATGTCAACCGCCCTGTGTGAGTGCACAGACTGGGACTCCTCGGGGTGCCGTCCGCAAGACAGTGTCGGATGGTGGTGCCCCGGGGAAGGGCCTACTCTGTAGCGGCTCCCGCCTTGTGGAACCAACTCCCCGTGGGGCTCCGTTTGGCTCCGGATCTCCGCTCTTTCCACCACGATCTGAAAACTTGGCTGTTTGAACAGGCTGGGCTGGACTGACCTCTCGGGGAGGGGGGTTTTAAATTGATTTTATGTGGGCTTGTAGTGTTTAATTTGTTTTTAATGTATTTATTGTTGTTATTTTTAGTTGTGAGCTGCCCCAAGTCCTTTCGGAGAGGGGGCGGCATGCAAGTCCAATTATTAAATTAAATTAAATTAAATTTGTTGGTTGGTTGTAATGAAATTTTGCTTCAGCTTGAAGAAATCTCTCCGAAGTATCATGAGATTCAAGCAAAACTTCTATTGTCCCTCTTTCTTTAATCCAATATGTAACAAATATTAATAAACAAACAAACAGTGGCTAAGAAGAAGGCTCTGTGAAAATGTAGCTAATGTCTCCAAATTTGATACTTTATTAGAATAGTGCCAATCTTTTATGCAAGATTATATAGATTGAATTACCATATTCTTTTGAAATGGAATGAAATGCTATTGGTAGAAATATTGTATAGAAGGAAATAATCTCTAGTATTTATCATCGCTAAGATAAATTTCATGTGATTTGTTCTTCGGTGATAGCTACCCTATTTTCTCTAGTGCAAAATGGCCCCTATTTTCTCATTTCCCCCAGAAACTTGCATTGGCTCAAGAGCCATATCTGATTTTGTTTGGCACTCACTCCAAAAATGGCAAGACAGAGTCCCTTTTGAGCAAAGCATTCAAGAATTTTGAGAAGTTAATTTTTTCCCTTGGCATAACCTTAGAAGGAACAAAAGGATCCAGACTCTGGAAGTCCTCAATACATGTGCATAGGCCATGTGCAGCTCCATTTTGCAATCCTGTCAAGATGTTGAACCTAGAAATAGTGATTAGCCCAAAGATATCAATTTGTTTGGGAACTGATGACTTGAATCTTCTTTACTGAAGTCTGCAAGACATCTCTTGTGTTTCCCAGAAGAACCTTCTTCCACTGACATTTAATCATAATGCATAATTAACACATGCTAAAACCAAACAAAAGCTAACCCTGATTAATATACCTTGGCTGTGGCACATGGAATTTGGAGGACCCAATGGCTTAATTCTGCTACCCGCTTTGCACTAGCTTAAATGAATGAGAAGGATTGAGATATATATTTCTTATTCCTGATAATGCAGACAGATGTTTACCACCTATACTGTTAAAAATATTCTTTGAAAATATTAAACACTGTTCCTGTTATGATAAAGCTTTTGAAAACTCAAAACACACATAAACAAATGCTAAGAGAAAGTGGTGCAATTATTGTTAATTAGTAATCAAGTATACAAAAGGAGATGAGCAACATTTTCTCCAATTCATAAAAAGAAGACAATAAGCAACTAAATTTGCTTATATTTCCTTAAAAACATATTGTTAGATTTGAGACTGTAATACATGCCCCATCTTTTCTTCATATGAAATAAAGTTAGCATGATTTCTAATTGCTTGATCCTAAGTGAGCATTAACACAATGCACTACCCAGTTATAAAGGAGTACTTTGATTTATGATTATTTAGCTCAACGATCTTCATCTTAAATCAGCCTTAACCAAAGCACTTCATTTAACTGTGTTATTTACTAAGCTGAATGCTTCTGTCATCAAACATTCTAATCAGACAGCTATTCAGTCAGATTTCAAAGACGGATGCTGCTCTGTCTTTGGAAAGTTGTCCGTCTACAGTTGTTTCCGATTCTTACTTAACTTTGTGAGATCAAGGAAATTGTGCATTTGCAGACACTGATGCTGCATTATAAATATTAAGCTTCTAATGCTTCTGTCCATGGTGCTGACTAGATATTGTGTGCTTTGTTCTCTATTGAAATCTTGTTTCAGTCGTGTTCAAATCCTGGTGATTTTATAGATGTGCCCATTTCAGTTTTTTTTCTGGGACACCAAGGAATTGATTTGTTATTGACACATTATAGAATCTTTTTTTTTACTACCTGTCCAGTTATAACCCTTGGTTTTTTTTCTGGCGGACACTCATTCAAGCATTAAGTAGATCTAACCAATAATGGCTATCTTCAGGATTTTATGTGTGCAGAATGGCTATCCTGAAGAGTATTGATAGTTACAAAATACCTAATTACCAAGGTTATTTGATGTGGTTGCTCTCCAGCTCCCCTGAAGCACTAAAGTATCTTTATCCCTTTTCTAAGCCTACTTCCTGAGTCTACGAGGGACCTAGAAGCATTCTTAAAAAGAAAGATGGTGTTAGAGTTGCTTTACCTTGCTAGTTTGTCTATTTTTAAAAATTCCCTTATTATGAATCTTTTTTAAAAGGTGAGACACAATGCCTTGGTCTCTGCACCAAGATTGCATTTCTATTCTTCACTCATATTTTCCCCAATTAAAAAGCTAATTAAGCGGGAAGTATGCAGAAAGATGAAATAATTTAGGATGTGCTCAGAAGGGACAGGTCATGCAATACAACCTCATTCACATTCAAATTTAAGACCACCCATGAATTTGGCAATAGATTCACTGAAAATGGATTGTACATTGTATGAATTAGCAGTGGGTATTGGCTTCAGGGACTTTAAAAAGGGGCTATAAAAGAAGAACACAGAGCTATTCCAGTTAGATCGTTGATAGCATCAATGCCTTCGTCTTGCAGGAACTGCTGACACACTCCAGCCACATGAGGTTTAGCATTGTCATGCATTAGGAGCAACCCAGGGCCAACCACACCAGCATATGGTCTCACAAGGGGTCTGAGGATCTCATATCGGTACCTAATGGCAGTCAGGCTACCTCTGGTGAGCACATGGAGGGCTGTGCGGCCCTCTAAAGAAATGCCACTCCACACCATTACTGACCCACTGCCAAACCGGTCATGCTGGAGGATGTTGCAGGCAGCAGAGCATTCTCCATGGCATCTCCAGACCCTGTCACATCTGTCACATGTGCTCAGTGTGAACCTGCTTTCATCTGTGAATAGCACAGGGCGCCAATGGCAAATTTGCCAATCTTGGTGTTCTCTGGCAAATGCTAAACATCCTGCACAGTGTTGGGCTGTAAGCACAATCCCCACCTGTTGGGCCCTCAAACCACCCTCATGGAGTCTGTTTCTGACTGTTTGAGCAGACACATGCACATTTGTAGCCCGCTGGAGGTCATTGTGTAGGGCTCTGGCAGTGCTCCTCCTGTTCCTCCTTGCACAAAGGCGGAGGTGGCGGTCCTGCTGCTGGCTTGTTGCCCTCCTACGGCCTCCTCCACATCTCCTGATGTACTGGCCTGTCTCCTGGTAGTGCCTCCATGCTCTGGACACTACGCTGACAGACATGGCAAACCTTCTTGCCACAGCTCGCATTGATGTGCCATCCTGGATGAGCTGCACTACCTGAGCCACTTGTGTGGGTTGTTGACTCCGTCTCATGCTACCACTAGAGTGAACGCACCACCAGCATTCAAAAGTGACCAAACCAACAGCCAGAAAGCATAGGAACTGACAAGAGGTCTGTGGTCACCACCTGCAGAACCACACCTTTATTGGGGATGTCTTGCTAATTGCCTATAATTTCCACCTGTTGTCTCTTCCATTTGCACAACAGCATGTGGAATTGATTGTTAATCAGTGTTGCTACCTAAGTGGACAGTTTGATTTTGCACAAGTGTGATTGACTTGGAGTTACATTGTGTTGTTTAAGTGTTCCCTTTATTTTTTTGAGCAGTATGATATGTATGTATGTATGTATGTATGTATGTATGTATGTACGTACATACATATCCACCCAACTTAAACATCTCTCAAGGGACTCACAGCTACAGAAATACACATAATCAGGCTCCATTAACAGTTTTGTCCTAACATCTGAGAGAAAAAGTAGGTCTTCACAGCCTTCCAAAAGAGTCAAAGCCACCAGGATCTGAGAAGGGAGAGTGGCATCTTGCAAGTGTCACAACACTCGAGATGCATCTCCTACTTCCCACAAGATGGCATTGTTTCATAAAAGAGACCCAGAGCATAGCAAGGCCCCGGGCATAGCTTTCCACTTCAATATAGATGGTGTCTTGTTCTGATTTAACTCCCCTTTTAATGTTGTTAATAACTAGCAAGTTAGATAATTAAATGCCTTACTAGTCAAAAGGCATCAGCTGCAATCCTAAATTCACTCTTCATTTAGTTGATATAATACAATTTTGTGCCCAGTCTTGCAGAACTAATGATGCACATGTATATACACAAATTTGGGGTAAAGTTTTATCCATAAATCACAATTATACGTATCAAGTTATCTTAAAAAGGAGTCATAACCAGTTAAATTATTCATACAGTGTTTAGATCTCAGTGTTTTCAATATAATTGTAATAAAAATATAAGCTCACATTTTTCCTTACTCTGTCTGGAGAAGCTAGCAGTCCATCAAGCCTGAATCACAATTCTGTTGTAGGGGAAGGGTCTGATCCCCCCGTGTATGTAAAATCTGATATGATCTCTTCTACTCAACCAGCTTCTCCAGGCAGAATAGAAAAATGTGGTTTATTTCTTTATTTGGCTTAACTGCAATGTTATGACAATTCAGCTACCAAGTCTCATAAACTGGAGCAAACCAGCCAAACAATTCCTGTGTTTGTGATACAGTCTGTTGTTCTACAAGTTTCTGTCATTTCAGTCCATTGCATAATACAAACTGGGACAGACTTAGTGACCTAGTAAACACATTTTTTAAAAAAAGAACTCTTCTAACAAAGGATATGTCAATCTTAGACATTCATAGAAGCTATGCCTGGGTTTTCAAAATACTACCTTTGTTCTTCAAATATATGGAGATCCTTGCTAAGCATTCAGGGACAATAGGAGTTGATTTTTGTATAAAGAAATATTGTGAAGTTTTCTATATGGAAATGTTTGCACTTAAAGCATTTTCTACATTTTTTCACATGTCTGCACAGAGCTATGCTGCAGTGAATAATAGTAGACATCTGAGACTTGGAAACATAATCATATTATTTGCTTTATTATCAGAAGCTTGAAGTGCTGATATTGATATTTTTCTACTTCAGAAACTCATACTGTAGCCATTAGAAAATTAATTTGTATTTCCTAATTTGCTCTGTGCTGCTGAGATGCTAATCATACAGTATAATGTCAAAGAAGCTGAAGCATAAAAAATAAAAATAATAAATTGCTGGGTGATCCCAACTCTTTAGACTGCAGTTCTAAAAAAAAAGCACTTTCCTTTGGATGCAATGGAAGCCAATTATTTTAGCATTTGTAGTGGGGGGAGGAAAGGGGTCCAGGCAATGCTGACCCAAATTTGAAATGCACCTTTGCTCAGTGATTTGGAAAATTGCCTAATTCAGCTTGCATTACCTTGTCAACTGCTTAATTCATTGTGATACTGAATCAAGTCTTCGGTTTGGAAATCCAGAGCTTCATGCTATCCTATTGATTATCCTTGAAAATCGAACAGTGATAGCTTGTTTGCTATGTCAATTTGATTGAATTCAGAGGCATGGTTTTCTCATCTGTAATGATGAAATCTGCATTCAGAACAAATGTGGCATATGCCAAAGTATTAACTATAACACCATTTGGGGTAGATTGTATAGGATAGATGAGCAATATTTCTAATAAGGAATTTTCCTGTCCCAATTTTTGGGAGGGCGTGGGTGGGAAGATACCAATTCCACCAATTCAGAAATGGTTTATATTACAGAAACAAAGACTAAACCTGTAAAATTAAATGCAATATATTGTATCTTTTTAGCTATACCAAATAAATTTCTAGCTGAAAAACTAGCTAGAACGGCAAAATTATACATTTTTCTTCTCTTCCCAACATAACATTTTCCTTTATTATTGAGATTTGTGTCAAGGTGCACATGTGGGAATATGTTTTCTGTATCTCTCCATCAGCCTCCAAATCTCCCTCAAACATTTGTGAAATGTTCGATTTATTTCAAAGTAGGAGATCTGATCTTCATATCGAATAGATCTATCCCAGTTCAAGTTGGACTCATAAATTTATCCGAATGCCTCTTTCTATTAATGGCTTACCTTTTGGAGTAGCTTGTTTGGTCTTTCACTATAAACTAATAAGAAATATGAAGGTGCTAAATTACAGAAAAGTAATTTCTAAAGTAAGTCTGACTTTCCTGTTCGTATCGGTCACATTTCATGAATAATTAATACAAAATCAAGTCTTGTTTTTTGTATTAATATATATACCATAGGTTTATCTAAACAAGCTACCTAAATTTGGATTTTTCAAATGTCTGGAATAGGAGCCATACATAGCTTCATTGGGAGATATAGGGGAGGGAAGAAATTTAAATGTTATTATGGTATATAAATTGGGAAGGGAGTGTCTTTTTCAATGTTAAGATTCTCTATCACTTCATTTGTTATTGAAGACCTTAAGAAAGAGGTGATAATTTGCATTTAAATTATTAAACAATTTTGAAATGAAATAAGTAGCATTTGCTGATTAGGTAGCTACTGAAGATTCTTTTTCAGTACTTCCTTTTGCAATTAAGAGGGCCCTCAGTATGAGTTCTGAACTTAAGTCACAGTCCTTATCACCAGATTAATTTTCTTAATGGACCGTGTATGTATTCTATTCCATATACAGATTGTGCAGTTGAAGATACTTTATTTTGTTTTGCAAAAATGTAACTAGAGACATCCCAATTACGCAACTTGTTTCCACAATAGTACCCGAGTGGCTTCTCAACAATTGCTGTCTGCTCTTCCTTCAAAGGATTACAGTACAGATAGAGCTATAATTTTTAGAATTCTCTTTAGAGGTTTTTCTGCAGATTTTAAATGGCCTCTCAAGGTTCATGAGCCAAACTAATGTTCAACTGAAGATGCTTTTGTATGTGTGTTTTCTGTTTGGTACA
Source organism: Naja naja (assembly GCA_009733165.1). Classification (NCBI taxonomy): domain Eukaryota; kingdom Metazoa; phylum Chordata; class Lepidosauria; order Squamata; family Elapidae; genus Naja; species Naja naja. Next base: position 95,477,284 of record CM019150.1, on the reverse strand, counting down.
AACTGTAACTGCTACTGTACATAAATAAATACATGCATATATCAGATCATCATAAACCCAACATAGCTTGTACTGAAGTAGTCCTTGACTTATGACAATTGAGCCCAAAATTTCTGGTTTTTAAGTGAGACACTTTTAAGTGAGTTTTATCCGATTTTATGACTTTCCTTGCCACAGTTGTTAAGTTGTTCAGTTAGTGATATGGTTGTTAAGTGAATCTGGCTTTCCCCTTGACTTTGCTTGGCAGAAGGTCACAAAAGATCCCAACATGATCTTGGGACACAGCAATGGTCATAAGTATGAACCAGTTAACAAGCATCTGAATTTTAATCACATGTTCATGGAGATGTTACAAACGTTGTAACTGTGAAAAATGGTTATAAGTCACTTTTTTCAAAGATGTTGTAACTTTGAACGGTCACTAAATAAACTGTTGTAAGTCGATGATTATCTGTATTTGACTCTTGCCCAATTTTTGAAGCAAGGAATTGAAAACAGTGGCCATCTGAACAATTTGGCCTGTCCGTTTAAGCAAGAGAAAGTAAAAGGGACCTGCTACTCCTGCAATAATAAGCTAACTGTATTGGAGTTTCCCCATTTGATTTTACTTCACTGTTGAGATTTTTGATAAACACTATAAAAATTCACTTTCTTTCTGTAGGAGAAGAACAGGGAAAGCTGGGAGTCAGAGTTAAATGAGTCATCAGCCTAGAACTTATATTCCCACAAACAGGTTAAGTCCCATGCCTCTTGAATTCCATTGATCCTTATATTTGACACCAATTTAGTGTTGAACTTCAGTTGACTAGATTCTTGGATATAGGCTTGAATAATAAATCTTCTGAACTATAACTTAACATTTGATCTTGACTTTTTGCACCCAACGCTTCCAGATTGTTTGAATTTTGGCAGGTATTTGACTGTGAATGTTACAGAATATACCGTAATCTTTGACTTACTACCTTAGCAAACATTTGAAGTTCTGCTGGACACTGCAGCCCCACTAAAGATACTTATGACCTGATTCTGAAGTTCTGACAGCCACTTCCAGATTAATGTGACCACATTTCAGCATTTCACAGTTGGCCCACATTTACGGCTATTTGCAGTGTCCCATGGTCACATAAATCACTATGATTTATGACGTCTTTCCCAAAAATGGTGTTCTCATCTATGCTGCAACGAGAGTCCAGGATGGGTATGACTCCTCCCTCTGATGTCATCGAGCTGAGTCTGCCACTATCTAAAAAGCCAGCCCCTAGCTGGCTCCCCAGCTTTTGACTTAGCTTGGTGTCAATAGAGTAGTACATCTGGAAGCACTAAAAGAGTTTAAAGTATGTTAGCAATTTTACAGCAATAGCAATAATTTTTTTAAAAGCCTCAAAACAAAAAAGAAGGCTTCTGCACTGCTCCCGGGGCGCCAGTGGAGCTGTGCTTCAAGGAGAGCAGGGATCTGCTCCCCGGCAGCATTAGGACTCGGCTCTGCCCATCTGAGGAACTGCAATTGCAGGGAAGAGCCTCCCACGCAGTTTCTCAGCCACTACGAGTGGCGGCTTCTTAACAAGCTCTGGACCGCTTCACAGCTGATTTTTGGAGCTCCTGTGCCATTTCACAACTGTTTCCATTCACTTGAGATTGCTCGGGGCCTGAAAGAGCCTAAGGAGCAAGTGAGTAGACCAGGCTGTCCCAGGGCTATCGCACGTGGCAGGTGGCCATTTTGAGTGGCAGTCAGCCATTTTGTTTTGTGGAAGCGACTATTCCAGGGCCTCGCAGCTAACACAGCTCACCTGGCCCTTGTTTGAGGCAGCACTGCTGCGGGGAAAGTTTCTACACCCCTGGTGTCTGTCCTGTTTTTTACGATGGAAAGCAGAATGGCCCAATCAGACCTACCTGGTCTGAAAGAAGCCCAGAGTTCCCAAGGCCCAGGGAGGAAAAGAAAAAGACAAAGAGGCCACTCTGCAAAGAGAGAAGCTGCAGCAAAGATCAGGGCCAAGGCTCTGGCTCCCAGGAAAACCTCCAGATCAGAACTCAGAGCTGAACAGAGAAGGCATGCTGCTTTGGAAAAGCAGTTTGCTAAGACACTGGCGCAGATGAGAACCAGATCCAACAGGCTTCTCAGTCAGGGGAAGTACAGGTTTGTGCAGAGGTTACAGCCAGGGCAAGGGAGGCTGAATCTAGTTCTGCTAGCCATCTTTTAGCATTTTCTCCAGAGAGAGTGGAGGAGGAAGTTTTACCCCAGGATCTAAGTTGGTCTGGGCCCAATGCTAGGCAGGCTGCCTGGGGCTCAGTTCCCTCCTGCCCCCCTGGTCAGGTTATTCAAGCAGGCCCTAGGCCTAGGCCTGAGGCTACTTATACCCCCCACTGCTGCAGGCTTGCGTTCAGTGGACCCTGCAGGGGGCAGACATGATGGTATCAGGGACATGGTCTCTGTGGTCATCAGGCAAGGCCTAGCTGTGGGGTTTTAGCAAGTCCTCTGTCCTTTGGGGGGGAGGTCAGTCCTTGGCCCCTGGCTATTCCCAAGGGGTCCCCCCAGCCCATAGGGGATTCCCCAGACAGCACCAGTTCAGCTACCCATCTACCCAATCAGATTGGGGAGAGGATGAGGACAGGGATTATACCAACCCCTCTGAACGTAGTTGCTTCCCCAATTCAGAGGAAGAGGAAGGGGAGATCAGAGACCCTAATCTATCTGATGAAGAGGAGCTTAGATCTGATCAAACCCCCTCCACAGTGGTTTTTAAATCTTCTCTGTTCAAACTGCTTCTCCATAAGGCCCTTATCACAGCCCAGTTAAGTCCTGAGGAAGTGGCTCCAGAACTCCAAATGGCTTCCAGTAGCCACGGTGACTCCCTGTTCTCAAAACCGGTGGTCCATACAGAGGTCCTTCCATCCCCTCTGCTCTTCCTGTATTTGGTTAAGGAGCAGTGTGCCTCCCCTGGGGCAGGGCCTAGGCTGTCATTTCATGACAAGCAATTCTCCAATGTGGGCCCTTCTTTGGCCAACATGCTCCTGGTTCCAGCTGTGGATGCCCCAGTGGTCACCTTGTTTGCAACATCAGGCACCCCCACTGAGCCAGAGGACATCCTCAAGGTGGAGGACAAGAGGTCGGAGCAAACGCTCAAGCGCACCCACCAAGCAGTGGCTTGGGCGGTCCGGGCCTCCACAGCAGCCTCATTTTTCACGAGGGCATCTTGCGATGGCTGCACCAACTGCAAGTTCGGCTTCCTACCACTGATTTTGGGTCACATCAGGACCTAAACAAGATCATTGCAGTGGCAGAATTCACGGCAGACACTATGCTGAATTTGACCAAATTTGCAATGAGGGCCATGGCCTCATCGGTAGCACCTAGGAGGCTCCTTTGGCTGCAAAATTGGCAGTCTGATTCCCGCCGTAAGTGGAAACCGGCCTCAGCCCCATGCACTGGAGGCAAGTTGTTGGCGAAGCCCTGGAGCCATATTTGGTGGAAACCAGGGACAAGAGGAAGGTTCTCTCCTCAGCAGGGAGGAAGTCCGAATTCTGTCCTGTTCCATACTTCCAGCCTTCTTCCTTCCGTACCGAATCCTCAGCTCGTTTCTCCAGGGGCCAGAGGGCTTTTCCCCCTCGTCAGGAGCAGCATCCTGAGATGGCAGGTAGACAACAGCAGTCTTCGTGTAAATGGCCCTTTCGAGGAGGAGGAGGTTGTTCTTTCCAACGCACAAAGTGAATGCCCTTCCTCCCCACCCATCGGAGGTCGTTTAGCCTTCTTTGCCTCCAGATGGGAGGAGTCAACATCAGATGCCTGGGTGCTCAGGATGGTGACATCAGGCTTCCAACTGGAGTTCCTCTCCCCACCCCCAAGATTCTTCATCTCCTTCCCAATATCTAGGGACAGGTTGAGACGGGCCCTGATGGAATCAGCCATTCAACACCTTGTGGACATCAGAGCCATTCAGCTGGTTCTAGTGGATCAACAAGGGCTTGGTTTCTACTGTCACCTCTTTGTGATCCCAAGGGCCTCGGGGGTGGCGAGCCATCCTCAACCTCAAAGTTTTGAACAGATTCAACCCTTATAGGCGTTTTAAGATGCAGACCTTGTATTCAATTCTAGAGAGCGTTCAGGAGGGCAATCTTCTCTCTTCAATAGACCTTTTGGAGGCTTACCTCCACATTCTTATCTGGCCTCATCACCACCGGTTTCTTCATTTCTGTTATCAGAACCACCATTTCCAGTACTGGCTCCCTTTCAGGCTTTCATCAGTTCCCAGGGTCTTCACAAAAATCTTGGCAGGATTGGTGGCTTCACTCTGATCAATTTCAGTGAGGGTCCAGTGCTATCTGGACGACATCCTGACCCAGTCGAAATCATGGCAATCTGCCTCTCGCGACCTCTACATCACACTGCAGTTCCTGCAAGACCATGGGTTTTCCATCAACTTCAAGAAAAGCCATATTTATCCAACAACCAGGTTGCTTCATCTTGGGGCAATCATCGATACCTCACTCTGTGAGGTTTTTCTCTCCCCAGACCGTGGAGAGAGCCTCAACAAGTTCATCATTCAGATTCAACAGCAATGTACAATTCCCTTGTCTCATCTGTTCAAGCTCTTAGGGAAAATGATTTCCTGCATCGTGATTGTCCCGTGGACCTGCCTCCATGTCTGAGCACTTCAATGTTTTCTGTTGCCCTTTCAATGGCCAGGAACCAGCTACTCTTCTGCAAGGGTTCAGGTTCCTCCACAGGTCCTTCACTCCCTCAGATGGTGGCAATCCCCAGCTGTCTGGAAAGGTCATTCATTCAAGGAACCAGACAGTTCTTCTCACCACAGATGCCAGCCTCCAGGGTTGGGGGGCCCTTCTAGCCGGCAAGATTGCCCAGGGGACCTGGTCTCAGGTGGACAGGGCTTGCCCCATAAATTGGTTAGAGCTCAGGGCCATCTTCCTAGCCCTGAAGCATTTTCGAAACAGGGTAGCAGGCTGTCATGTGCTAGTGATGACAGACAATGTGGCCGTGAAGGCACATGTAAACAGGCAGGGGGGACCAGGTCCAGAGCCCTTATGAGGGAAGCAGAACGCCTGGGGCGATGGGCAGAGATTCACCTTCTTTCCACCAGGGCGGATCACATTTCAGGGGTTGACGACACCCAGGCTGACTGGCTGAGTCAGTCCTGAGTCTCCATCCATTCTTGTTCCTGGCGCTTTCCCACACATTTGGAACCCCAGCAGTAGATCTCTTCGCCTCTCCCCAAAATGCTCAGGTAAGCAGATTCTTCACCAGGTGAATCCAACCCAGGGAGCAGAGGGGACCAACACGCTTCGGAGCAGATGGCCACCAGGTCTTCTCTATGCCTTTCCCCCTCTTCTGATCATTCTGGCGGTCATGTGGAAGATGTTGGAGGAAAAAGGCGGAGCTGATACTCCTGGTGCCCCATTGACCCAGGAGACCCTGGTTCGCTGACCTGGTGAATCTGTCTGTAGCCCAACCATGGAGGATTCCGGCCAAGAAGATCTCCCTCCATCAAGGAGCCTTACTCTGCCCAGACCCTCTGTGGTTTCGCTTAGCCGTCTGGCGCTTGAGCGGCAATCTCTGAGGGACTCTAACCTGCCTGACAGGGTGATAGAGACTATCCAAGCTTCCCATAAACCTTCCACCTCCCGCATATATGATGCTACCTGGAATGTCGTCTGTACTTGGTGTGCTAGGTCAGCCCGAGACCCCACTTCTGCATCCGTAGCAGATGTTACGTTTCTCCAAGGGGTTAGATCAGGGGTTAGCACCTAACACTCTGCACCATCAGGTGGCAGCTCTGTCATCTGTGTTGTTCTGGGAAAGCTATTCATCCTTATCCCACCATCCATCAGTCCGCAGATTTCTGAAAGGGGCTTCTAATTTCCACCCTCCAGGGGTTCATAGATACCCCACTTGAGACCTTCCTAAAGTATTACAGGCCCTTACAGAACAACCAGTTGAATCCCTTAATTCAGTGTCCCTTCAATTTTTGACCCTCAAGCATCGCTTGAAGAAATCTGCAAGGCGGCTACCTGGGCGTCCCCGTCCCCATTTATACGTCACTATCGACTGGACTCACTTGCCTCCTCTGAGGCAGTGTTTGGACGATGGGTCTTACAGAAGGTTGTCCCACAGTCGGAGTGAGGGATCAGAAGAGGGCCCTTAGGCTTTGGTATGTCCCATCCTGGACTCCTGTCACAGCATGGATGAGAATGGGTGTTGCTATAATTACCTGAGAATGCCCTTTCTATCTACACTGCAAGAGAGTCCAGCCCCACCCTTTGGTGTCTGGTCCTGGTGGAGAGGGGGGAGGTGATTTCATTGTCATATTTTCTCTTCCAGATGTACATTATGTCTGTCATGCAATCTTTGCCTAAAAGCTGGGGAGCCAGCTAGGGACTGGCTTTTTATATAGGGGCAGACTCAGCTTGATGACATCAGAGGGAAGAGTCATACTCATCCTGGACTCTCTTGCAGAGTTGATAGAAAGGGTGTTCTCAGGTAATTATACCAGTACCCATTTACTTCCATTTTCCATTAAAACCCCTCATAGTGAACATAGTTAATGATCAGGGCATTTACTTTTCAATTGCTACATTTAACAACTGCTGCCGAAAAGGTCTTAAAATTGTGTTGGTCACATGGGTGACCCACTTTATGACTGTCACGAATTATGACTAATTGGCAGGCTCGATTAAGGTTGTAAAAGGAGTCTAGTGCTTGTTTCGTTTAATTTGTAAACAAATTGTCATTCAGCATGCAACATGACATTGTGAAAAAGTAACGCAATAATTTAAGGTGCTGGCAATAACCTATAAAGTCCTACATGGTTTAGAATTTAGGTATCTATAAAATTGTATACTTCAACTGGAATCTGCCAGACTGTCTACTCTGCTGTAAAGAATACATACCAAGAATCACTTATGAGGTTCAGTGGGAAGCAATGTGGAGATTAGAGTTCTCTTTTAGAGCCGTTACCCTCAACCTTTTGGGTACCAGGAAATGGTTCCGTGGAGAGAGGTTTTTCCACAGATCAGAGGGGGCATGGTTTCAGGTGCTGCCTGCATCCCGCAAATGGGTCTTTACTTGTTTGCACAACCCAGTTTCTGGCATGCCGTGGCCCAGTGTCGGTCCATGAACCGGGGTTGGGGACCCTTGTTTTAGAGTTCTCATCCTGTAGAACCAATTCAGACCTAAATCTCCTAAATCACAGAGAAATGTGATTGAATATAAAATAAGTAATGTATTATAGAAATAAATTAAATATTACTAAGTTGTCCCTGGAGGAATGGCCCAAAACTTCTACAGGAAGATGGGCAAGACCAACCACCAATTTAAAAAAGCATTTGTATTTATTGTGGTTTAAGGCAGTAAAACAAATGACTGAATCTATCAGGGTGACTGCTTTGTTATAGTGACATATCATGTTTTGCATGACATTGCTTTGAAATAAATGCAATTAGCACCAAACTGTTCATTCGAATTCCTTTTTTTATATCTGTAGGACTCATATAAGCTCTGAAGTCTGAACTGTATTTCGAGGTTGCCTTAATAAATTAAAGCTCAATTGCTTCACGTCCACATTTCCAAAATGTATTTGCATTTTTAAATATGGTACTAGCTTTACCCCCATAATTTTCAATAAATAGGGTTTGATACCTTGTGATACTTTTGCTATCTGCAAATTATTTTTTTTCAAAACCTTTGCAAACTACTTTGCAAAAGTAACCCAATACAGAAGTCAAATTATATTTTTCATCAAGAAGTAAAATACCTTAATTAGAGTTCAAGTGGTCACTTTGATAACTTTCCAGATATAACTGTTCTTAAATAGCTTCTAAAGAATATGTTTTAGTTCATACAAATGTTTTACTGCTTTCTTCTCTTTTATTTCTTTTTTGTGATGAAGAATACGCAGTCAGGAACTTATCAGTAAGTCTTTCTGCTTTACTATCTCTTTGCTTTGATATGTCTACTGTTAGGGCCTTGTGTTTTGTCAGCATTAATAATCTTTAGCATCTTAAGTGTTAACTTTGCATGAAGAGACAGACGCGGAGTGCTTCAAGCTGTTTGTTTATTAGTGACTACAGCTCAGAATGGACCCGCTTTGGCTGGGCTGCGGCTGCTACTTATAGCCAGCAGCCGCAGTTGCCAGCCAATCAGAGTGCAGAGTTTTCCCACTTTTAAACCAATCATTTCTTACATTTTACAAGAACAGTTCAAACTAAACCAATGACTTTAAACCTGCATACATAACACCCCTCCCCACTAGGTTCAGTCCATACTCAAACCCCAGCCTATCTAATGTATTCTTTTAAATAGGTGGGGCTCTTACGTGTACGTTGAGACCTCGTGGTTCAGATGTTTTAAGGTTCTCACCTTGTGAGGGAGGAAATGTGTCTGCTGACATTTCCTTACTTGGACTTGTAGTAATGGTAGAACCTGTTTGGTTACTACAACCTGGTCTCTCCTCCCAATCCATCTCCAACCCAATGTCAGCACCTAAATCAGGTAATGATGTGCAATCTTCCATTTGTGAAAATGGTTCTTGGTATTGTGACATGTTTTGGGATGGTTCCTGTCATGTTAGCTCATTACACATGGGGTTGGTTCTTGCTTGTTCATTACACTCATGATCCTCCCTTCCCCTAGAAGAGGCAGTAGGTATGGGAACCAGAGAGGAGCAAAAGTGATGCTCCTGACGCAATCTGGATCTTAACTGATCAATGTGCCTGCTCCAGAGGACACCATCCTCCGTTTGTACCCTGTAAGACCTGGGGCCTGTGATTTGGGTTATCTCAGCAGGAATCCATAATGGTTCACCCATAAGGTTCTTAGCATAAACAGAATCACCCACAGTGAATGTGCGAATTTTGTTAGTGGAATCTAGTGGTGCATTGGGTGCGTAAGTGGGATGAAGGCGATCAAGGGGAGACCTGAGTTTCCTACCCATCAACAATTCAGCTGGGGACAAATTAGTTGAGGGGTTGGGAGTGATATGCTGAACACTGAGAAGTTTTTCAAGTCTCTCAGTGATATCCCCTGGACCCAGTTGCTGAAGTTTTTCCTTGGTAAATCATACCATAAGTTCAGCCCGGCCGTTAGCCGAAGGATGCCCAGGGGCTGTCAGGGCATGTCTGATACCCTGTTGTGCTACATATGATTCAAAAAGGTTGGATGTAAATTGAGGGCCATTGTCAGAAACAAGCACATCAGGTAACCCGTGAGTTACAAAAAGCTTTTAAGCTGTTTGATGACAGCTTCAGTTGTGGTGGATGCCATAGGGATAACCTCTAGCCATTTGGAATATGCATCTACTATAATAAGGAAGGTGTGCCCTCTGGTAGGACCAGCGAAATCAATGTGAACCCTAGACCATGGGCCCCTAGGATATTCCCATTCCTGTGTGGGGGCGAGGGGTGGGGCAGGCCTGACTACCTGACAGTTGGGACAAGATGCAACCCAGTTTTCAACCATTTTGTCAATACCTGGCCACCATACATAACTCCTGGCCAATCCCTTCATTCTGACAATACCTGGATGACCCTCATGTAACATTTCCAAAACCTCTTTTTGCAGTTTTGCAGGAATAACTACCCTGTTACCCCACAAAATACATCCTCCCAACACAGATAATTCAGTTTGCCTGGATTTAAAAGGTTGGGCAAGTTGAGGTAGATCTTGAAGAGGCCAACCTTTCTTAATCCAGCCTATAATAGGAGCCAATACAGTGTCTTTGGCAGTCTCTCTGACAATTTCAGCAGCATGTACTGGAAGCTTGGCAACAGTTTCTAGGAAAAAGGTGTAAGTCTCAGGAGCAAAGTCCTCAGTGTGAGAAGGAAGTGGGCAGCGACTCAAAGTATCTGCATGCCCATTGTCTTTGGCAGGCCTGTGGATGAGTTTCATTCTTCCCCTTTGCTTCTGTGCTGCGCCCCATTTTCTCACTGAGGTTGTTGGGCTTGAATTCTTTGTCAGGAAACTTCCTTCTGTTGGGTGGAGTTCTGGATGATTTGCAGACTCTTGCTAGGTGTCCTCTTTTTTCACAACGGAGGCAAATGGTATCTAGGAACTTGCATTCAGTGCGGGGGTGGCTTCCCCCACAACCTCTGCAGTAGAAATCTTGCCTCTTTCTTTCCAGGTCTTTCTTTTTCCACTCCATTCTGAGTCTACAAATTCCTTTCTCCACCTCACTACAGTCTGACTCAGAATCTATTTGCTCACAATGAGTTGTTGTGGACTTTTCCACATCAGGATGGCTTGTGGCCTTGTTAATTTTCTTCATGGCTGCTGCTGAGGACTTGGTAGCTTCTGCTGAAAAGACCTCTTCTATTGCTTCCTTCAGCGTGATCTTAGGTCTTAGTAATAACTTGCTCTGAAGTACCTTGTCTTTAAGGCCCAGAACAAATCGATCGCCCATGGCCTCTTCTAAATTGTTAAATTCACATGCACCCCCAATGTCTCTTAAACTTGCCACGAAGTCGTTTACGTTTTCGCTTTCCCCTTGATCCCGATGGTAAAACTCATGTCTCTTAATGAGGCACGATACTTGTGGGGCGTAATGGGCTCTTAACAACTTTTCTAAGTCAGGCCATTCCATTACCTTCACGTCTTCAGCTCCCGCCAATGCCTTTGCCATCTTGAAAACTGCGGACGCAGTGCGTGAGAAAGACCGCCCTCTTCCGCTTCTCAGAAATGTCGGCAAGATTGTTTCCTTCCAGATACATTTGGAAACGATCTGCATACATCTCCCAGTCTTCTGCCGTCGGATCGAACGGGGCTGGGGGGGTGTTCAGCGCAGCCATCTCGCTCTCCTTCTGTTCCGCATTGCCTTCTTCTTCAGGGAGATCCCACCTTCGTCGCCAGTGTTAAGTTTGCATGAAGAGACAGACGCGGAGTGCTTCAAGCTCTTTGTTTATTAGTGACTACAGCTCAGAACGAACCCACTTTGGCTGGGCTGCGGCTGCTACTTATAGCCAGCAGCCGCAGTTGCCAGCCAATCAGAGTGCAGGGTTTTCCCGCACTTTTTAAACCAATCATTTCTTACATTTTACAAGAACAGTTCAAACTAAACCAATGACTTTAAACCTGCATACATAACATTAAGAATCAAACAATTTGATCCATTCAGTTCCTAATTATAGAGCTACTATCTTTTCAGATTGCAGCTTTGTCAAATGCCATCTTTTATTTTTAAAGAGGGGATATCAATAATACAATCTCTTCAATTTGAACTGTATAAATATTTCACAGCGTTTATTTAAGATATATTTGCATTTGTGTGATCCAAACTATTTTAGATTTTGCTCCTTAATGGCTGTCCTAATATAATTAACAGGTTTTAAAAAACTTTTTTTTCTTTATTTAAACATTTTTCCTCTTAGAATAAAAGGCAAATTGGAAAAAAAGTGCAAGAAATGAGAAAGGAACATATTTTTTTTAATTACATTTATATGCCACCCTTCTCCAAAGACTCAGGGCGGCTTACAATTTTTGGAGCACAACCCAATGTGCTCAGCAATAGCCTTCATTCCATTGTATATGCCTGCTTATTACTAAGCGGCATTTTTACAAGGTCAGCTAATTGCCCCCAACAATCATGGGTCCTCAATTTACCTACCCCGAGAGGATGGAAGGCTGAGTCAACCTTGAGCCTGGTGGGATTCGAGCCTACAGTAATTGTAGACAGCTGGATCTTAAGAGCAGGCATTTAACAGCCTGAGCCACCAAAGCTTTGATTTGTGGTGTGGATGATTAGGAAAAAAACCCTGCATAATAGAAAGGAGTGAACGTCTGTTATCATAAAGAGATAATTTTGTAATTATACCTATAATTGCAACAAAGGAAATTGGAAGCTTCTTTCTATTTCTTATGCTTCTATTTAACTTTTGTCTTTCTTCTTTTTCCTTTTTCACTTTCCTGCTTTTTTATTAGTTTGTGCTAGTTTTTATACTTTTTGTAAAACACTTGGAATTTGTTGACTCCCCTCCTCACAGATGTTCTGTAGTCTAACATGAAAATTCTGGAACTCTATACGGGATCTCGTGAAATGTTAGTAATGGTGGACTGTGCCTGATAGTGATTAAACACATTTTTATGGATCCTACTAGAAATATGTATAGCTTCAGTAAAGCCTACCAAGCATTCATGTTTCTGAGGGAAACATGCTCAGTTTGGTCAAGTCTGAGTTTCATTGACTTAATAAATGCAAATAGACATATTTTCTAACTTTGTTCCCTGGGTTTTTTTTTCTTTTTTTTAATGAAGTTGTGCATTTACATCCATACTGGGCTCTTTGAAGAGAAGAGACCTTTTCCCCAGCTCTTTTGGAATTGGTCATGTGATTATAAAATAGTATATTGACCTTGTGATTAAAATGAACTAAGAAACTTCTCAGTTAACCCTAGATCATTTATACCATAATTGCAATTTTTATCTGCCTCCAGGCCTGCTTAAGAAAATTTCTCTATGCATTTTCAATTAAAAATACAAATGTATTGCCAGGTGAAAAATCCTTACCTAGCATGGATATTCAACTGACAGTCCAAACTTGAGGAAATGTAGGGAATGCAGAATGATTTCAAGGCTCTAGAATAGTGGTGGCTAAACTTTTGGGGCTCCTATGCCAAAAATTGTGTGCATGCTTGTGCTCTCGCGCTCGCGTGCCAGTACCCAGAAGGCAATGCACACAATCCCCCCCACGTCCCCTGCGCATGCATGTGCAATCCCCCCCAAACTGCCCCCTTACTTTCACTGTGCCTCCCAGCTGATTGTCAGCCTGTTTGAGGCCTTCTTTGGCCTCCCAGAGGCTTGATGAAAGCTTCTGCAGCCTCTGCAGCCCGAAAAATAGGCCTGTTTCATCACTTTTGGTATTTCTGGAAATACAGGAAGTGATGAAAGGGGCCTATTTTTCCTCAAGCCTCTGGGAGGCCGAAAAAGGCCTCAAACAGGCTGAAAATCAGCTGTGAGGTGTGCGCATGCACAGTGAGGTAAGTTTGCCTGTGGCTCGCGTGCCGGCACAAATGGCTCTGCGTGCCACAGGTGGCACACATGCCATAGGTTCACCATCACGGCTCTAGAGCCTATAGTTTAGAACTTGCGGTGTTATTGCCAGCCTGAGGGCCAGTACAAAGTGAAATATCGGTAGTCTTCAACGTACAACCACAATGGAGCCCAAAATTTCTGTTCCTAAGTGAGACAGTTGTTCAGTGAGCTTTACCCCATTTTACAACCTTTCTTCCCACAGTTCTTAAGTGAATGACTCCAGTTCCTCAGTTAGTATCAGGGCTGTTAAGTGAATCTGACTTCCCCCTTGACTTTGCTTGGCAGAAGGTCGCAAAAGATAATCACATGATCGTGGGACACATCAATGGTCATAAGTATGAACTGGTGGCCAAGCACCTGAATTTTAATCACATGATCATGGGGATGCTTTAAAGGTCATAAATGGTTATAAGTCACTTTTGTAACTTTGTCACTAAATATACTATTTAAGACTACCGATAGAGAGAGAGAGAGAGAGAGAGAGAATTCTTTATTAGCCAAGTATGATTGGACACACAAGGAATTTGTCTTTGTGCATATGCTCTCAGTGTACATAAAAGAAAAGATACATTCGTCAAGAGTCATTATCATAAGGTACAACACTTAATGATAGTCATAGGGTACAATAAGCAATCAAAACATCCTAGGAAACAGTCAATATAAATAGTAAGGTTACAAGCAAGATAGTTACAGTCATACAGTCACAAGTGGGAGGGGATGGGTAATAAGGAGTGATGAGAAGATTCATAGTAATAATAGTGCAGACTTTGTAATAGTTGAACAGTGTTGAGGGAATCATTTGTTTAGCAGAGTGATGGCATTCGGGGGGAAAACTGTCCTTGTGTCTAGTTGTTCTGGTGTGCAGTGCTCTATAGCGTCGTTTTGAGGGTAGGAGTTGAAACAGTTTATGTCTGGGATGAGGGGTCTGTAGATATTTTCACAGCCCTCTTTTTGACTCATGTAGTATACAGGTCCTCGACTGAAGGCAAGTTGGTAGTAATTGTTTTTTTCTGCAGTCCTAATTATCTCTGAAGTCTGTGTCTGTCCTGTTGGGTTGCAGAACCAAATCAGACAGTTATAGAGGTGCAGATGACAGACTCAATAAGTCCTCTGTAGAATTCCTCTGTATTTGACCAATTCTTGGTCAAATTCTTGAGACAGGAATTGAAAACCATGTCAAGTGAGTTGTGGTCCATTTTATGACCTTCCTTCCCACAGTTGTAAAGTGGATCACTGCAGTTGTTCAGTTAGTATCAGGGTTGTTCAGTGAATCTGGCTTCCTGATTGACTTTGCTTGTCAGAAGAGGATCACATGACCCCAGAACATTGCAGCTGCCATAAATATGAGCCAGTTGTCAAGTGTCCGAATTTTGATCATGTGTTCATGGGGATGCAGCAACAATCGTAAGTGTGAAAAGTCGTCAAAAGTCACTTTTTTCAGTGCCATTGTAACTTTGTACATTCACTAAACAAACTATTGTAAGTCAAGAACTACCTGTATATGTTAGGCTTTCATGGTAGCCCAGACACAAAGCATTACCATGAGTGCTGACTCTACCTTTATTGAAAGGTGCTAATCAGTCAATCAATCAATCAATCAAATCTTTTTCCAGTCACAGACCAAGATAGTCCTGCTAATCTTCTCCTCAATTCCATTGTCATTGGTCAAATGGATGGGAAATGATATTGTTTTAATGCAGATTTTTGTTTTTCTGGTCATTTAACCTATCTGTGAAGCAGAAATCAGATTGGGAAAGAATAAAAGGTTTCAAAGACAGTTAGGGAACAGCAAGTGAAAGAAGATAATCATCCCAGAAGCTTTTGCCAACAATCTTCACAGTAGATGCAGTGACAAAGAGGGGAAAAAGAGAGGCTGATTTTGTTTTTTTTTGCAGGTTGTGGATGGGAGGAATGCTGATAGGTAAAATAAGCTCTTGACTACTTTGTTTAATTTAAATTGATGCCCATTTGCAAGCCATCCTGCCTCCTGCAGCACTAAATTAACCAAAATGGCTTTCTCTTACTAATATTGCAAGATTTGTATAATTGTAAGAATGTATTACCATTATCCTCACATTTATTTTTCTTTTTTTTAAAGTATTGTTTCATTCATTTGAGTGACTTCTTTCAGGAGGTGGTTGACCACAATCCTGTACTGCAGGGTGTCAAACTCAAGGCTTGCTTAGATCTGGCTCTCAGGGCTGCCCTGGAAACAGCAAAGGATGGCCCACGGTGCCTCTCCCAGGCTCCGTTTTTGCCCGCGACAGCCTCCTGCAGCCCTCTGCCAGCGAAGGGCTCTGTTTTTGCTGGCAGAGGGCTAGCAAAACAAACTAAAAACAAAACAAAAGGAAAAAAACATTTCCCCTTTTGCAGCTGAGCATGCAAGAAGGGACAGGAAAGGTGAAAGGGAAAAAGGAAAGAAAAAGAAGGAAAAATGGGAAGAGAGCAAGGAAGGAAAAATAAGGAAAGAGGGGAAAGAAGAAGAAAGGAGAATGAAGAGGGAAGGAAGGAAGGAAGGAAGGAAGGAAGGAAGGAAGGAAGGAAGGAAGGAAGGAAGGAAGGAAGGAAGGAAGGAGATTATAATGAGAGGAGGGAGGGCCTGAGGGAAGTCCTGCCTTAGCACTTGGCCACCACAGGTGCCCCCAATACAAGTGACTAACTGGCCATGCCCTCCCAGGCCACTCTTACCCTGGCCCCCAAGGTCAAACACAACCCTGATGTGTCTGTCAATGAAATTGAGTTTGACATCCCTGCTCTCTACTGCATTTGCTTTGACTTCTTTGACTATGGGATTAAAAGATGTGGTGAGATTATGCCTTTAGGAGCGTTTTCTCACCCCCAGGGCAAAGGAGCCCCAGAGACACATTCATACAATTCAGCACCTGCTTTTTCTTCTATCTAATGGCCTTCATAGAGGTCTGTGTGAAACAGAACTACTATGGAAGGAGTATGTGTGAAACAGAACTACTATGAAAGGAGCATCATGGGGAGCATGGATATGATTTGTCCCTACCCTTCAAGGAAGTTCTCCTCTACTTTTAGGAGAAAAAGAAATTTGAAAACACATGGAATTTAGTAGTTGTTTCTTGAAACCAGTCCTAAAGAATTCCCCTCTCCAAGATTCTCCAAATCTCTCTTAATTGTGGGTAGGAAGTTGTCTTCTTACAAAGTCTTAAGAAGGAAATTTGGTGATCATTGTGACATTTTTGCCTGTTAAAGTTTCAGGCAAGAGGTACAATCTTGTAAATATTAGTGTGCACAGCAACCTCACTATGCTGGTTTGCACAGCTTTTTCCACTCTTCTGTGTAATTTTGGGAAGGACTATAGGGCTCACTACTGAAGAATGTGGCAAACTCTGAAGCTATGTTAGAGGGCCGCCTCCTGGGAAGATTATGGTGCAACACACAAACACACACACACACACACACACACACACACACAAAGCAGGTTCTGATTTGGTGAATGCTTAAATGGGAGACTTCTGGATATGTCTGTAAGCTGCCTAGAGTTGCCTTTTGCAAGATGGATGACATACAAGTAATATAAATCAATCGGTCAGTCAGTCAATCAATCAATCTAAGATCTGTAGACTGGCTAGACTGAGAGGTTAAAAAGACATCATAAAGAAGTGAATAACAAATCCTTTTTGTAACATTGCCATGAAAACTGTATGAACATATCCACAAAGTTGCAAAGAATTTCAGCTCAACTTGAAGATTTCATCTTAAAGCAGCCCTCTTCAACTTGCTGCCTTCCAAAGATATGAAAACTGTAATGGCTAGAATTGTTCACTCAATTATCCATCTTAACTTTTTATTATTATTGGTGGCATGGAATTAGTGCCTTTTATTTTTGAAAGTGCAGTCCTCCCCCATTGATCCATTTTTTCATCACTTCAGTCATTAAAGAAAACCCTTTATGATCTAAACCAGTTGCATGTATGTTTCCTGATGACCTTATGAGAGAGGCAGTCATTCAGTTATGCTCCTACTTTGAAATTTCCATTGCTTAACCACAGAAAGGAAATGTACATTTGAAGTGAACATGGTGAATATATTACCACACATTAGTCTCAGTGCAGATCATTAAAAATGATAAGACTCTTCTCAATCTGGTTTTACTATTAGTATGCTTGAAAAGTGTATAAATCATGCATGTTGCCAAAAGAAAAAATTAGGATGGTATCTATGTATTTCCTTGCATGGAAGATTTCTACAATCTTAAATTTAAATAGAGTCTTATTCTGTCATTAGAGGAAGTAATAAGAGTTCACATAACTGCCAGAGCTTGGTGAAGTATAGGGCTGGTTCACATTCTCCCTTTAGTCTCTTCCAATAACATTAAAGTTTCAATAGGAAACCTCTAAAAAGTTTTTAAAAGCAATAAACTGCAGTATTCCAATTAAGATACAGCCTAGATATGAAAAAATATTCTTAAGGGTCAACTAAAATACTGAGCCACAAACCACAATTGTTCACATCCTCTAAACTAAGTGAACCATTTTTCTATTAAGCACCATGGAAATAATTGGTTATAGGCCAGAGCAAACTAACTATACAGATGCCAGAATTTGGTTGAACTACATTTGCAAACAACAAGTCACAAAAGAGATATGTTTAATGTTGTGTATTTGTGTAAATATACATACGAGCATGCACAGACTTACACATACAGTATAAACACATATACATGCATCACTCAGGAGGCAGTGCACACTATTCTGAGAATTAACAGACCTAGAAATTTTGATTAACTTCTGTATTTAAGTATGTGAGGGTTACTCAGAAGGAAGTCCACCGAGTTCAGGTTTCAGCACAGGTTTGAGGCTGCCATAAATGTTTGGAGGAGAGGGGAGATATATGACTTGAGGTTTCAAAATAATTTGCCCAAGTTCTCTTTCACTTCTTAGAAAATGGTACTGAATTCATCCATTACTTTCTTCTCTCTCCTGGAATTATTTGTGAAATTCCTGGATCTTGCTTTGCTTCTAAGCCATCATCACTTCCTAACCCATGAATTACCAGCAGGCCAAAGTTCAAAAAAATGATCCATCTCAGGTTTTGCTATTCTTCTTGTTTTCTTCATTCTTCATACATTCTTTTGTTAACCCATTCCATCCTCTCCCTGTATAGAGCACAAAGCAGAGGTTTCAGTTCCAAACCAGGAAGGGCAGAATTATGAAATTTCATTGGCTGCTGCTACTGCCTTTGTCCTTTTTTAAAAAAAACTGGGTCCATAAAACTAAGAAATACCCATAAAATGCTGGAGAGAAGAAGCCAGCACAAGTAATTGAATATGACTTTAAATAAATTAAGTCAGATCTGTTTGTTCTGTTTTGTTCTATGTTTCTTCCACCCTAATCTAGAAATAACACTGGCCTTCCAGAATACCTTTTATGAGATCAGAGAATTCAGTCATCCTTGGACAGATCAATATTAACACGTTTTTCACCATTACTATCCATCTTTCTAAATGTGCCATGAAATCTTCATGCATTATTCACTTTACTGTTTAGCCCTCCGCAAAACCCCAGCAATTATGCTGTCATTGTAATTACAGTGCAGTAATTACCTTGCATTGTCAATCCTGTATTGTAAAGAAACCCCAATTTGATCAGAAACCCTCACGCCTTTAGCCAGCCAGAGAAAGTTTCCCTTCTCAAATTCCAGGGATATGCCTTCCTAACAGGGTGGGTATTTATTTTTATTTTTTATTTATTTATTTTTATTCATATTTATATGCCGCCCTTCTCTGGAGACTCAGGGCGGCTTACAATGTTTGGAGCACAACCCAATGTGCTCAGCAATAGCCTTCATTCCATTGTACATGCCTGCTTATTCCTAAGCGGCATTTTTACAAAGTCAGCTTATTGCCCCCAACAATCTTGGGTCCTCAGTTTACCTACCCCGAAAGGATGGAAGGTTGAGTCAACCTTGAGCCTGGTTGGATTCGAGCCTGCACTAATTGCAGGCAGCTGGAACTAAGTGCTAGGCGTTTAATAGCCTGCACCACCAAGGCCCTGGAGAGATGAGGGCAGTGCTTATGGACAATCCTTCTTTACTCCCTTCCCTGTCTCCCATAGGCACAGAGGCACAAACACGACATTTTTCCCCAAAACTTTTGAAAGCCAGTATTGCTTATAGGAATGATACCCCCATGGTGGGGAAGAAAACAAGTACAAACACATAAACATTTTGTGGAAAGGCTGGTTGCATTACCTGTTTCATTGCTGATCCCCTTAAATGCAAAAAAGGAAGATAATACTTTTAATGCAATCCTTTGGGCAATATAGAAGCCAAAGTACTATTGGTATTGCTACCAGGAAGGGGAAGAGGCTTTTGTGAGTTTGTTCCTAAGTGAAGGGATGACTCAGCAACCCTTTGGAATAACCCACATTGTATTAGATGGAGGGGTCACCCACATGTCCTAGTTGCCCCAGTGGAAGGAGGATTCAGTAACCATTTCTTGAAGACCGGAAGACACGTCATTTGCAAACTACTTGCAATCCACCATGAAGGTAGTCTTGGCCTATCTTTTCTTCCCCTGAGTTAGAAATAGGTCTTTCCACTGTATCCTCTGACTGATGCACCTTATTTTATTGGTAGATAAATGCCTCAACTCCAATAGGCTACTGTGTGTTCTGAGCAGGAATGTCCCTCCCCTTGGCCCCTCCCCTCACTGCACTCCATTGTCCCTCAGTCTGGGCTTCAGAGGGCACCTGCCCATGTTGGAGTTTTAAAGGTTTGCCAGAGAACCAGTGAAATTTTCTTTAGAAATTCACAGGTTTGGACCTGTTTTTTTTTTCTTGGAAAAAAAACAACTAGCTGGAATTGTCAAGATTTTCCCCTTCTAGTCCAAAAAAGAGGAAGACTAAAAACAAGCTGTATAGTAGTGTTTTCTTATTTTTCTACCAGTCGACTAGTGGGCATAAAGATGTCAAGCATTGGTGGGGAACAGTAGAGAGGAACTTACACAAAAGTACTGCCAATAAATATTAAATGTCCTCTAAAGACCCTCCCAAGGAAAGGAAAGCCATTGGTTCTTGCCTTCTGGAATGGTTGGGAAGGGTAGAGAAGCAAGGCTATCTACCAGTCAGGGGCTGCAGTTACTGCTGTCTAGGCAGAATATTTGTCAGAATATTTGCCAAAGCTGAAGAATGAATCAGATGACAATTTCTTAAGCCAGTTTCATTTCCATCCAGTTTTAATACAAAAGCAAGCAGCAGAAGATCATGCCCCTGGCTTTTTTTAAAAAATCATTACAAGAGAGAATAAAACTTAACTCATCCTCTTTTCTCCATCAACTGGTAAAGTCACTGAAGAAGAAATACAGAGTTAGGTGGCCAGCTCTGAGTTCTACCCTCTTTGCTTAGTCCACAGATGTCTTCAAGCCATCTAAAGCAGGGGTCTCCAACCTTGGCAACTTTATGACTTGTGGACTCCAGAATTCTAGGAGTTGAAGTCCACAATAGAATAGAATAGAATAGAATAGAATAGAATAGAATAGAATAGAATAGAATTCTTTATTGGCCAAGTGTGATTGGACACACAAGGAATTTGTCTTGGTGCATATGTTCTCAGCGTACATAAAAGAAAAGATACATTCATCAAGAGTCAAGAATCATAAGGTACAACACTTAATAATAGTCATAGGGTACAATAAACAATCAAATCATACTAGGAAAAGTCAGGGTTGAG
Organism: Naja naja; assembly: GCA_009733165.1. Classification (NCBI taxonomy): domain Eukaryota; kingdom Metazoa; phylum Chordata; class Lepidosauria; order Squamata; family Elapidae; genus Naja; species Naja naja. The sequence goes on along the minus strand of CM019150.1, from coordinate 95,456,556 downwards.
AGATTGCTCAGGAGACTCAAATTGTGTACACCCAGTATGACCAGGAAAAGTTTTCTTGGTGTCCTCTACCAAGCTGGACTGCATTAACAAGTCCAAGGAGTTATTACACCTTCCAGGAGCTGAACTTATCCCCCTCCAGTATTTATTTGTTTAAATAATTTATATAGCTATCACATGGAGTGATCCTGTGCAGCTTACAACAATCAAATGATAGGACTGCCTTAGTCTTATGAAGTAGAGCATTTCTAGGTATGACCAGCAACTCTTTCTGAATTGGAAGAGACTGTTGGCTTCATATAGTCAGCTAGGACTGGATCAGGCAAAAGTCTGGTCTAGCAATGCCTACCTTTTGTCCCCATCTCCAAGAGAATCATGGCTTCAAAAAGCCAAGGGCAGGGTCTCCAACTTGTGGACTTCAACTCCCAGAATTCCTCAGCCAGCAAAGTTGAAGTCCGCAAATCTTAAAGTTGCTAAGTTTGGAGACCCCTGGCCAAGGCGCATGCTGAGCTGTCCCAGTCAAAAAGCACTGGTAAGATACTTCTTTCTCATCCTTCTATGACGTTCTAGCTGTGCTGTCTTTAAATGGTCCTTCAGAACCAGGACCATGTGATAGAAAAGTTTACCTGTTCTCCTTTCTCCCCCCATCCTCTATAACATATGGGCTGACTCTTCAGTTATCCTAGTCTTTTCCCCTCCTCCTCCACTGAACTCCTGATTTCAAAAGTAACCACCTCCAAGGCAAAGGAACCTTGCACAGAATCTATATATTGGACTGATAATCTTCCCTAAAAACATACTGTGCCATCTCTTCTTATGATGATGCTTTCATCAGCTAGTATTCAAAGAATGCTGCTGTTACTTTCTCCTTCGTGGCCCTTTCCTCTTGCCACTCTTTCATTTCTTTTGTTCCTTGGGAAAAGCTAACTTTTTTCCCCAAGGCATACTGTTCGGGTGGTTATCTTTTTTAAATCTCTATCCTGGGCAAATAATATTTTAAATATTCTTTGGTGGAAAGTTCTTGCCTGCATACTGGTCACTGTTGTGAGGTCCCTTTGTAAAAGAGGTTGCAATTATTTGTATAACAGTGTGGTCCGCAAATCCCTCAAAGTGTTTGGAATCAAGGAGGAAAGTTGAAAGAAACTTCAGCTTTTCTAAATGTCTCAGATTATTCCAGGGTATACTTTTAAGAATTGCTTTTTTAAGTTTCCAAATACTATGGAATAAGTACAACAGATCTGCCAGTTGAGCTGGCCTGCTGGGAGATATGAGCCTCGCAATCAATTGCCTGACATTATAACATGCAGGATCAAGCTGCTAGATGGCTGACATTAAAGAGAGCCAAGAAGGTATAAAAAGAGTAAGAGCAGCAGTAAATGTTCTGAATTGGTAAGTGGGCATTTGGAAACTGAAGGGAAGCAAAAGTTCATGGACATGTTCCCATGAATGCTAAATATTGTCTGAATAAATTGAGCCATTGCCTATTGAAAAGGACACCTCTGATATTCTGCCTGTACCTTTGCAGGTTTTGTTGAAGTTGGCTTGTTTTTGTTCAGAAGCTATGGTAAATAAAGGCAAAATACACAAAAGGAATACTTTTACTAAGCTGACTGAAGTTTTACAATAAGTGCAGCCTTTCTGAGAACTCTTCATTAGGGAAGATGGTTAAAGCCTCCCAAAGACTGATGAAGAGTTTTAAGAACCAAAAGCTTGCAGCTATTCCAAAATTTCAACTGACCGATATAATTGCTTTGGGATTTTGATTTTTTTCCCCTACATGGTCAAAATGTTTGCTTTGTACTGTTACTTTCTACAGCAAATAAAAATTACAAACTTTGTGAAAATGATTCCCAACATTCTTCTCACCAGCATGGAAACTTCCTTTGTCCTCTTGGTTCTTTCTAAATAAATATATTGAGATATCACTTCTATTGATAAAGGCAAATCATCATATAATAACAATACAAAAGTTAAGCAATCAATGTAGGAAACAGATATAAATGCTTTGGTATGGTCACTTGATTAATGATTACTGTACTATTATTATTACTATTACTGCATAAAGACCTTGGATTTGCACATAGGGAAGAGGTTAATTCTTTTTTTCCCTATATCTGTTTTTTTATATAAGTCTCCCTTTTGTTTTGAGGAGGAACTGTTTCAATCAGAACTGTAATCAAAGCAATAAACCTCCTCTTTCCCTATAAGCCCTTGTCATGCCCCTGTCGGAGTCTGAATCCCATGAGGAAGACAAACAGCTGACAGGGAGTGGGAGAGTGGCTCCTTGGCTGTGGAGGAAACTGGGGAAGGGAAAGTCAGGCTGGGCAGAGCAGGGAAGAGGTAGAACAAAGGAGAGGGGGTTCAGAGGAAGAACAAGGCCCACCCCCTTTTCATCCTAGGGCACACAGGGAAGAACAGAGAACAGAGCAAACTGGCTTAGAGGGAGGAAAGGGCCCTGATTCCCTTCACAAGGTACACCAGTATATTCAGTGATTGAGTTAGAAAGACTATGGACTGAGGCTTTTTGGCACAGCTTTTGATTTTTTTTTTTAATCTTTGACAGGAAAGGAATCCCCTGTTCTAAATGTTCCCCTTCATTGTTCTTTCAAAAACTGTATGCCATTGTCAACTGCAGAAAGATATTTCTTTCTCTGGAGATCTATACTACATTTGCTACAATTCCATCTTTGACACATTGCAAACGGACCATTTTCATCAGCAGCAAATTTGCATGGTGAAGACAGATTAAACAAGTTGTTGTTTGACAGGCGAAAATGCCCAGTTTTGGTTCGGTCCTCTGCTCAGCTTCAGTGCTACCATACTGGCAGGATAAAGCAGCTGTCAAGTAAGTGGGATGTTTTGTAAATGAAAAGTGTCCTTAAAAGAGTAGTTCAGCCTGAGGGGAACAAGAGTCTGAGCTATTTTATTGTTTTTATTTATTCATGATGCAGATTTATAAGGCCACATTTATTTTTGTTCTGAAAAATATCATCATTGAACTTCCCACAGAGGATACAACAATTCATTTTAAATACATACATTCAAACATTGGCATAAATTTGAAAGCAAAGAATGCTCCTAGGCCCTCTTCACTGTAATATTGAAGAATGGATGACCATAAAGTGCAACTCAGTGGGGATTCTGGCATTTTCCCAATTCTGTTGGCATGGTAGAAAAAGGCCTTGACTATCTTAGACTCTTGATTGTTTGCATGTTCACTTATATAGCAGCATTCAGTCAGTAATATTTCAAAATAAGTAAAAAAAATAGTCTGTCTTGAGTCAGCTTAACTCCTGGTGACTCCAGAAATGTTCATGTAGATTTCTTGGCAGCAAAATGGAAGCAGTTCTCCATCACCTCAGAATGAAAGCTTTAAAAATTTCTGTCCAACCAGCAATAGGAAGCACTAGATCAGAGTCACAGAGCTCAGATGAATTAATTTGTATTCCATTCCTAGCAATCATTTGCAAATGTTGAAGAGCTTTGAATAAGAGAGAGAAAAAAAGCAGTATCTCAAGATATTGTGTTGCAAATGTCCTCCTGCCCTCTCCCGCTAGTCAGAATGTGCAGTTCCAAAACCAAGTACTTAGTGTAGCCCTGATTTACAGTATAAAGTAACTCAGGAACTTACAGGGAGTAAAGTCCTCACTTAATGACCGGATGCTTAATGACCATTCAACATTACAGCAGACCAAACAACAAAAAAAGATACAACCCAGATTTGAAGTTACAATGGTCGCCCTTCCAATTAACAACTGCTGAAAAAAAAATGCCATAAAATTTAGTCGGTCCTCTGATGAGGCACTTAGTCACCAGCATTACTTACAGCTGTACAGTTGAGGATTACCTGCTAATTTTAGAACCAGTGTTCTCAACAAGCACCCCTCACACACAGTACAGGATACAATGTTGTTAAATGAAAACCATGGTTGTTAAGCAAACCCATTGTCCACAGTGGTGATTTTTTGCCAGAAACGGAAAGTAAAGCTTACCTTCTACCCCCCCCCCAAAAAAAACATTGTAAATTGCAGTCATGTTACATGGGATATTGCAAACAGCTGTAAATGCAGGTAGTTTCCAAGCACCCAAAATGTGATTATCATTCAGGAGGTGGGACTGGCAAAGGTGATATTCAGTCAGTTTTGACAGGTACTGGAGAACCTGTAGCAGAAATTCTGAGTAGTTCGGAGAACCGGTTAATACCGGTTGGCCCCACCCCATCTATTATCTGGTTGGCCCCACCCCATCTATTCTCTGCCTCGCGAGTCCCAGCTGATCAGCTGGGATTTCTTTTGTTGCCCTGCACAGGAGAATGGAATTGGAAAGCAGGTTAGGGAATGGGGATTTTATAGTATCCTTCCCCTGGAGTGGGGTGGAAATGGGGTTTTTACAGTATCCTTCCCCTGCCATGCCCACCAAGCCATGCCCATAAAGCCATACCCACCAAGCCATGCCACACCCACCAAGTCACACCATGCCCACCAAGCCAGGCCCACAGAACCAGTAGTAAAAAAATTGAATACCATCACTGGGGACTGGCCACGGAACTTCGAATCTGGATCATGTTATAATTTAAAAACAGTCGCCTAGCGATTGGTCATAAGCAAGGGTTACCTGTAGTGTGTTTCAGGGATCAACTTGCTCTCTCATGTAAAAGCTACTGTTAATTTAAGGAACATTTATCTTTTTATCCAAATGTTATTTGTATTTTTAGCTTAAACTAATATTGGGCCAATTCTCTGTTCGCTTTAATGAATTGTGGATTGTGTTTTATGGATTAGGTGGGCTCTCGAGAATATTGTGAATGAGTGTGGGACAGAAACTAATAATTTAAACACGCATGCATTTTGGATTTATTGGTTTGGTGAGAAAATTCTGTGGATAAAATGATATTCCCAAAGTCAGGCCCTAGATATTTTATTTCAAAATGTTGGTTTCGTCCCAGAATTAATCTTGTGATGGAGGTAGAATTAGCAGACTACTTCTATTGCAACCAATAAGAATATCCTGATATAGTGAGCAAATTTTCACAAGAAATAAAATGAGAGAAAGGCTATTAGAAAACATGAAGGCACAACCAAACCTCTGACAGAACTTGAGGAAAGAAACTTGCTAAATGTTATATGTGTATAAAATGAAAAATTCCATATCAGGTTTGTTGTTGTTATTTTTCTCTTTTGTTATGATAATGCTACATAATGAAATCACTAAAATATTCTGAAACCATTGCTGAGAAATCATTAGTATTGGTTTTGAAGTTTAGAGTCAGAAGAGCAAGGAAGAGCTTCTTTTTCCATCAGCACACGCAGAAAAGCAAGGGCAAAATCATTTTTACTTTTTTAAAAAGAGGAAGAAAGATATACACTTTTAGTAGAAACTACCTTTCTGCTCTGCTCCATATCAAGACACAGAGAGTACCAGTTCAAACACTAGTTTTTGTTAAAAAGATTTTTTTCCTTGCCTAAGATTTCCTTTAAATATATTCATGTTGCTGTTTATGACCTATTCATCACTGGTGAAATAAAAGTGCCACATAAAGTATATTTCATTACTGCAAGCCCTTCACGCTGGAATAAAATTAACATTCTCTGACAAGCTCTTGTCCGTTATTATGGTGTGCTCTGAGCTGTCCAAGCTTGTAAATGTTTTTCTTTCCCTAAACAATAAGCATAGCTGTTACACTTCAGCAAGGATAAATTGTTCCATAACATTATATATTATCCTGGTGACCCACTGAATGAGCAGGAGATCTCACACTATCATCCTGCCTTCCCAGGCATATTAATAGGATGTGGTGTCTGGGTAATAGCTGATTACCTCACTGATGTTATTAAATCATTATTAGAGCAGTGCCTGCTTCAGAAGTGATTTGGAAGAAGTGTTTTGGACCTCACATGAGTGTGAGCACAATAGTTCTCTACTAATCAGTTGGAGCAACCATGCTGTTTGGGCGAGAGGGTTTGGTATGAGCCTGTAAAAAGTTGAGGCTGCTTTAATGAGTCATTTGCTTAAAGAAATCATTTTTCATACCCAACCTTGCTGAGCACCTGCACAAATAAGAGATACTGGGCAATTCAAAATGGGACACCTCAGAACATTCAGGGTGAATATTAAGTTTCTGTCCTGAATGGATGCCTCTTACAGATTTATTTCAAGCTTACCTGCTCTTTCCTGTAATACAGTATCAATATAATAATCCAGCAAGGCCTTCTAATAGACTATGATTTATTTAAAGTAGTCTTTTTCAAATTTGGCAACTTTAAGATGTGTGGACTTGAAATTCCAGGATTCCCCAGTAAGCATGCTGGACACCCCCACAGCCCTAGTATAAGATCATAATGCCAGAGCTCTAATATTTCTATTACCCAGGAGAGATTTAAGTTGATGCCAAAACCATGGTAGCTCATCACCTATTTGTTTTTCTAAATCATCTTTATTGAGAGGTTCACCACTGCTATAAAAATGCAATTATATAAAGATTCCATTTTAGCCAAACCGTAATAATTATCCTGATCAAAATATATTATCAAAGGGGTTAAAAGAGGAATATCCCATATCAAAACTGTGTATTTATTCTTCTAGATTTGAAGCATTGTTTTAGTAAAAACATTTTTAATCTCTCCTATTTTAGGAAAATGTTTTGTATGGAAAAAAACCCCCACCACCATTGGCTTATTTGGCTCTGATGTCGTTTCAGTTTGAATCCATTGTTTAGAAAGGTTAATGGATCATATGCCCTAACTGTGCTCCTTGATTTATTGACAACTTAGGCATGTCCAGCTTCCCTTTTTAATATATTTTCTATATAAAATTATGATGTTTATCCTCAGATTTTTTCCTTGATAGCAGAAAATCTCTCTCTCTCTCTCTTTCTCTCTTTCCCTCCGCCCTCCCCCGCTCTCACACAAACACACACACTTTTCTTTCGTTCTCTTCCGTTCCCTTCCCTTCTCCTTCCCTCTCTTTTATTTTATTTTATTTTCTTTTTTATCTTAAAGCCTGTTCTGGAATTGCCACTGTGAGGCATCGAAATGAAAAGTTTAACCACACAAGAATTTTCATCTTTATTGCTGCAGTTTGCCCTAAAATATCCATATGTTTTGAAGCTCAGTTCTTCATTTTCATATTTAATTTCTTCCATGGTGCTTCATAGCTATTTGTAAAGATTTTATTAATATTTCTGGTAACTTTACTAGTAACTACCGTAGTAATATTTTAAAGATTTTTATCCTATTGGAATCCCTGAAATGGTGGAGATTTCCTGTTTCAGAAGAGTCTGAAAAAACATCAGATATGATTTATGAAAATTAACTGAAAGTCCTGACACCTCTGCAAATCCCTCAAACTCTTACTGCAGCTGCCTGAATAAGAAGTGTTTGAGAGAGTCAAAATCATATCATCTACACATGGATTTAAAATATTCACCTTAGCTCCCATTTTCATCCCACAAATCTGATTGCTAGAACTAAATGCTATTGCCAATGCTTCTATGACTAGGTTGAATAATAAAGGTGATTAAGGCCAACCTGTGTGGTACCTCTTGAAATTGTAGTGGAATCTGAATGATAATTGCCAGGTTCTTTCTGAGCTTTAGTGGTCCATAAATATTTTCAATGTCTTAAGAAAACCAGCTGCAAATTTGAATTTAATTAGCATTGTTTTTTTTAAATTGTATTTCCAGAGAATCAAAAGCTTTAATTGTATCTAAAGAACAATTGGTTAGGGAAGACTTATTAATTTTACTAATTTGTATAATATTTGATAATTTCCTGAGAGGGATAGATACATTTTGGTTTGGAAAAAAAGCCAAATTGGTCCATATTTCATATATCCCAGTGGTGTATTTATTGTCTTCCACTTTGGATTATTCCAAGGTCCATCCACTTTGTTGCTGCTCATCCTCTTCTCTTTCCATCCATCCATCTTTCCTAGCATTAGAGCCTTCTCTAAGAATTTGATCTTCATAAAGTGTATGCGAAATAGGATAATTTGAGCCTGTTTATTATTATAATTTCTATCAGTACATTTCTACTATTCCTTGTGGTGTCTGTTTCCTAATCTAGCCTACCTTAAATGATTGACACCTATATAGCCATATATTCAATGGTGTGAAGAGACAAAGATATGTGTTAAAATGCTGCAATTTATTGGCCAGGCAATATGTTTGAGGCAAAAAATAACAATCCTTCTACAAGGCTATCACATTTTTTAAAGTAACAACCATTTGCCCTAAAACTGCTGTAAAGATCTATATAAAATATTTTTCATATATGTCAGCTTTAGAAAAAACGGTGGACTGATGAATCACTTTTCCAAAAAGTCTTTTTATTTCTTGGCACTGAAATGTAGTGTATTTTGTTCTGATATGTCAGGAGACTCTCCTAACATGCTTTAAAAGTTTGATTAGCATGCTCTGAACTGTAGATCTGAGGAGGAGAGAGAGAGGAAAAAGAAAGAGAAAGAGGCAGACACACAGAGAGGGAGGGAGAGGGGAAGAGAGAAAGAGAGAGAGAGAGAAATTGCAGCATGCTATTACTAATTCAGGGCAATTACGTCAATCTTAGAGTTCTATTATCTTCCACTTTTACATTCACTCCATGGCAGCATGCCAGTTTTCAAATCGTGAGGGGGGGAAGGAGCAGATGGGAGAAGGAGGCAGATGCAGATGATTATATACCAGGAATCAAATTCATTGCAGCCCTATTCAGATGTTACATGCCATAAGAGGCAATATAGGTACAGGAGGATATGGGGTTAAGTTAGGGGTGTCAAACTCAAGGCCCATGGGCCAGATGTGGCCTGTGGAGTAGTTAGATCTGGCCCACAGGGCTGCCCTGGAAACAGGGAAAGACCGGCTCGTGGTCAAAATGGAACTTTGGAGGGCTATGCCCCCTCCCCCCGAGCTCTGTTTTCGCTGGCAGAAGGACAGCTGAAAACAGAGCTCCGGAGCCCATTTTTGCTGGCAGAGGCCACCACAGCCTCCCCGGCATGAGTGATGTCAAGCTGGCCAAGCCCACCATGACCATGCCCACCCCCCTGAGGTCAAACACAACCGTGATGCGGCCCTCAATGAAATCGAGTTTGACACCCCTGAGGTAAGTCCACCCATCCAAAGTGCTCTTGTTTAGGGAGCTATATGATTCCTGAGGCCATGTTAAAGGCCAATTTGCCATGAAGGTGTCTTTTGCATTAGTAAAGGGGTTTTGGTAAAAAAAAAGTTATTTTTTTAACAAGTTCAGAACATTAACAAGTTTTGTAGCCTAACACAAGGGTGAGCAATTTTTCCACCTGTGGACTTCAACTCCCAGAATTCCTGAATCAGCCATGAAGTCCACTGGTTGTAAAGTTGTCATAGTTGTGCACCACTGGACTAACAAAAGTGATACTCCTTGCAGTGAACATATGCACAGCTATTGCATCCAGGCAATCCTATTTAATTTTATGAAGAAGATTTAAAATCTGCACACATTAATCTTTTAACCTAGTCAGTTCAATGAAAGCCACTGATTATGTATAGAAATCCACCAGGGATATTTTTAGACAGCATTTTTATTATTTATATTTATATGGCCACCCACACAATACACTAGGCTGCTATCAATCAGACAAAAATCAGAACAATATGCATTTCCTTATTGTTGTTCCATGACTTTTGCTATCTTTGCCACCTTCTGTTCTTTGTTTTATCAATGTTTTACCATATTGTTGTTTTTATCAACTTCTTAGAGTTGCTGGGAGTTGGCAGTATAAAAGAGTCAATAAATGAATGAGTCAATAAATGAATAAGCAAACAGTGAGCAAAGATAATTTTTTAAAAGCACATTGGACCCAGTGTGGCTGAAACACACACTGAACCACACAGCATAAGAGATCTTCTATGAGTCCTTCAAGATAAAGCAGATATGTAAACCAATATCATATAGGTCAGTACTGCTTTTATTGTAAAACTAGCAACAGAGTATACTGTTTACTCAGTACTTTACTTTTACTTTACTACTATATTCAGAGTATAGTAACCTTACTAGTCTGAATGTTTTCCCCCTTCCCTACTTTTATGTTTGTCTGCAACATTTATTCAAATTATTTTCTTGACCTGGGCTTAGATCCCTTTTAACTGAGTAGATCTTCCATCTGTCCTTCAAGGCCATTCCCTTTGCCCTTGACAGGCTTAACCAACAACAGAGCCCAATGCTCAGGGGTAGAACCATGTCTTCAACACCTTATGAAAGCCTGGAAGGTTGGGACTATCCAAGTCTCCACTGGTTTTCTGTTCCATAAAGCAGTACTGCACAGACAAATCATGCTTCCTGGGTTCCATTAGATTGTGTAATTTAATAGAAGGAAACTGGAGCATTATTCTAAGTAGGACATAGAATAAGCAGAAATTATTGGAGATGGGCAGTTCTGCCTATGTAGCCTCATTCAGTAGAGCAATCATGCACAGAATCCTCCAGAGATAGATTATCTGTGATTTGATGTCAACATCTGCTTTTGTTTGGTCTTCATTAGTCCTGTTACCAAGACTAAGTTCCTACCCCTCAGCATTGTTTTTTTAAATCACTTGAACATTAAAGCTTCTGCATCCATCAGGTTTAATATTTATGTATTTTTATACCCCCCTCACTTATGAATCTGAGAAGATGTAAGCTCGTAGTAGCACTCTTCTACCAGGTGGCCAAATTGGCATTGGTCACATGAAGGTAGTCAACAGTTGAGATCCCCTCAAACAATACTTGCCTAGCTTTCATACTTTTTCTCTTGATTACAGCCCTGGACCTGAGCCTGCATAAATGCTGTGAAAACTCAGCATCATAATGAAACATGAAGTAATTAATTCAGATGTCCATCCAAATACATTTCATTTTTTCAACATGGTTATCATGAAGATGCAGCAGTTGGCAATGTTTATAGCAATTCCCAGGTGTTTTTAACAGTGACCCGCAATATACTCTATTCTAAGTAAGCTGTAGGGGAGCATAAAAACTAGAGCCAATTATTAATAAGATATAGCACGGTTAATGTGCAATAAGATTTTATGCTTATTTTATAATATTTCTCTAATACAATTTGGGAATTATCTATTATACAATTCATGTCTTTTAAAACATGGAAAAACATCCCCAGGAGCATAATAAATTGAAAGTGTGCCTATTTGTAATGTTCCCAAAGATAATATTTTAGTCATAAAAATAATACATTTTGTATTATCAAGGACAAACTGTAAATTGGGACAGATCATTATGGATGCAACCTTTATTGTGCAGAGAAAGTTTTGATTCAGTAAGATAAAAGTCTTGTTTAATGAACCAAAAAAGGAGCTAATACACACAAACAACGAGCTTTCTGATATCTGAAGTCTATGAATGTTTTTTCCCTCTCCAGACAGAGTCCATGGGTTTAGAAAATGACTTCTTATATATGATCTGAGAGTATGCCTACTTTAGTGTTCCAGGTTACATATATGAAGTCTACTTAAATGTAGTTTGTACAGTTTGTCAGCATGAAGGATTTGTGTAAAAGAGGTGATATCTGGTACATGTTTGATACAGACTTGCTCCTTATGGTAACAGAGTAGGGGACGTCTATTCTTGCGGGATTCCTGATTTTATAAAAGCCCTTCACATATGCAACTATAGAAATTTTCTGCTTTCAGTCCATTGGAATACAGGGAAATTGGAATCGGGGCCAATATTAGGCAAGCTGATTTTTGCAGGGGGGCATGATTCCATTTCCTCTCATTATATTCACTGACCACTAGAAAGCAAATATGAAAGGATTTTAATACAGGTAGTTTTCAACTTACATCTGGTGACTTAGTGACCACTGGAAGATACAACAGACCAATCTTTGGGCTACTTATGGATTCAAAGTTCTGATGGTCGGGCCCCTTCTGTCATCATGTGACTGAACTTCAGGCTCTCAGCAACACAGCTACACTTACCATTGATTCACTTAACAACTGTATTTGTTCACTTAATAACCATGTTGTTAGTTTAATGACTGACTCAAAAGTTCTAAAATCGAATTAACCATTTGACTGACCCCCTCTAAGTTTGCATTATGGTCATAGATCAAGGGTGACATATATGCTTGTGTATGTATGTATATATGTATGTATGAATGCATGTGTAGGTTGCATAATGGAAACATATTCCCTTATTCTACAGACCAACCGGGACTCAATTTATTCATGTTCAATGATTTATTCAGGTACAAAAGCTAGCCCTGATTTTGGTTAAATGCCAATCCTAATTTTATTGCAATCAGTTTTATAAAATGTATGATTTGGTATTCTTTGAGTATTAAATTCCCAAATAGTAAACTGCATCCACCTGCCCGACTTTTCACTCTCTCCTTTGTTTTTTTTATTAGGTAGATGTAATTGTAAGAACAATCTAACACAGAGGAGTCAAACTCATGTCATCATGGTGTCATCATGTGACCTAACGTGGCTATTTTCCCTTTCGCTAAACAGGGCGTGGGCATGGCCAGCACATGACACATCTGGCCCGTGGGCTGCGAGTTTGACAACCCCTGATCTAATAGAAAGAAATTGATTGAGTCTATAAACTGGGCTAATAGACACAATGAGGAGATAAAATAAGAGGGGGAGGAAAAAATATCTCCAAGTATGTAGCTGTAATGGAGTTTCATGAAAGTCAATAAAAATCACCATACTTGTTTATTGTTAACATAATATTGGATCCTTCACAAAAATGCCTTGTTAATTCAGTTTCATGTTTCTCATTCTCTCAGCTTTTATTTTTCTTATAATTCAATATTGCAAGCTTCTTATCACTTATAAGAATATCACTTATGTACATTCAGATAATCCTTCTATGTATGTAATCTTTGCTGATTCCAGTCTAGTTGGGTATAAGAGCACTTCTGCAACTTTATGTTTTATTTAACAATAGTACTGTGGATGTTTGGCAGAGATTAAATGTTTAAAACTATGCATTACTTCCTTTTCATGGAGACACTTGTAACCAAATTTTATAATAAAGTAAGTTCAAGGGAAAAAAGGTAGTACTTTTGCAACTTTTTCATTCTGTACGTTTCATTTTTATGCAGTTTTGAAGAGGTGCTAATAAATTAAATAAAGACCCCAAAATTGAATGAATAAAATGGATATCACAAAAAGAAAAGATTTTGTAGGAAAAGAAAAATGTGAAAGGAAAATAGATCTTAAGAAAAGAACAATTTGGGTGTGAAGAAATGCAGAAACACTGAGATGGATGAATTTCATATATTGAATTAAACTATCAGACATTTCTTGATAGCAATTCCTTGATAGCAGCATTCCTTGATAGTTAAAGGTTACTGTTAATAATTATATTAATATAGATTTTACTACTATTATATCTTCTTTTAGCACCTAGGAAGATCATAAGATAGAACTTCTATTAGTATTAGAGGAATAATCATTTCTATGTTTTAGAGGCAGCCATAATAATTTTCTGTGTTATGAAGTGCCATCAACTTGATAACTTGTATATACAATCAATTATCTGTTCTTCTAAATGATTATTGCTGCACATTATATTTGGAAGGGAGTTCAGAAGCTCCCTTCACCTTGAAATCTAGAATTAGACAAATCTTTTGATTTAATTTACCCTCCAGGATATTTTTCGGGATAAGGTAAAATAACTCCCATTATTACTATTCTGGCTTTTGGAAATAACACAAGATAATAAATATGATTGGCATTCTAATAAATGTATGGATTATTTTTCAATTCGGTTTGCCATGATAGACATGATATATCGTGTCTTGCAGTAAAATCTGTACTTACAGGTAGTCCTCACAAAGTGACTGGAGTTACAGCTGACCTCCCCTTCCCCAAAAATGCTACTTATGACCTGGTACCAGAGTTGCAATGGCTACATATATGCCTGCAGTCACGTGACTCCATTTTGGTTGCTTGGTGACCGGCTCACCTTTACAGCTGTTTGCAACATTCCACAATCTTGTGACTGCAATTTATGGCCTTTTTTTTTTTTGCTGATTTCCAGCCTTTTTGGTCGATTTCTGGTAAAAACCACCCCTGGTTAATACATTGATTTATTTAATGGCCATGGCATTTGCTCAACTACAACTGTGTTTTCTTAATGACTGCCAGAAAAAAGTTGCAAAATAGGGTGTGATCACTGGGTGCCTCAACTTTTGATGGAAATCCTGGTCTCCATTATAGTGGAAAGATGAGGATTATCTGTATTATATTGGCAAGTGAGAAAAGGGGATCAAACAAAAAAGAGCAAAGAGAGAAACCTTGAGATCATTCCTTATTGTGGTTTACAAAGCTTTGTCTATCTGAGGACTTGGCAAATTTCCATTCAGCTCAATCTCTCTTCCTCCCCCTCCCTTCCATAGTAAAATTAACCTGTTCCAGTTTATTCCATTCCATTCTGAGGAATGCATTGGAATTGAACTATTCTCCCTGGGAACTCTAGAGGCTCTAATAATGTGATTGAAAAGGTTGTACACGAGCCCTCGCAAAACTAGCAGAGGAAGTTGAAAAAAACGTATCTATAAATCTAGGCGTAGTACTTGAAAGAGTAGCTGCTGAAGAGGAACTCATATTTCTTTTTTATCTACCCCTGTCAAAATATTGAGCACATCACAGCGCATAAACTTAAAGGTGTCCCAAGAGTATAGAAACATGACAGTTTAAAACAGGACTAGGGGTTGCCAGGAATGATTTCTTGCTGCTAAGTTTTAGTATGATTTAGAGGTCAGTTTTAAAAAGCCATTGCTCATATGTTCGTATATATCATTCTGACTGTACCTTGAAATTTAGCCTATGCCACTGGTAGATCTTTCTAGATAACATGAAACATGGCTTAATTAATAGCATATTTAAGCCTTCTGCATTAATCTCCTATTTTTGTTTCTCAGTGTAAGTGGAACTTATGAATTGAGTTTATAGATCGCTATGATTTGCCTAACGTGAAGCAGACTGTTAGGGTTGTACTTTGAATACCCAGGAAGAGACGTTTTGAATATCAGTGAGAACCCAAGCAGGAAATAGAAACTGTCAGCTCAGATTACTTCCCATAAGAATAGCAATTTTTATTTTTTTATTTTTCAGTGTCTTCCCCTGGAACATAAGCGGCCAATCTGGAGTTTACTAGATATCTTAGATGATACTTTCACAATCCTCATTCAACAATCAGGAATTTTGAAAGTTGTGGTTCTCAGATGGGACAGTGATTGGGAATTATGGAATGTGTGGTCCTAAATGTCTAGAACTTTTTAGTCAGCTTACTCTGTTCTTGGAAACAACAAATATGTCCCTCGTGGGCTACAATTATTAGGCCTATTATAACCAGTCTGCAAACATGTACAGTCAACCATTAGAAGGCAGCAGTAGATACAGAAAACTCAATGTGTTTGGCCTTTTTAGGGTCCATGATTTGGAGGCATATATCTGGCATCTATATGGTTGGATTCAGCCCAGATTCTATCCAGTCTTGGATGCAAAGCAACTTTCTCTTAACAGCAGTTGACCAATAGCTGTCAGGAGTCAAATGCTTTTTTAATGCAGTATGATGGGCAAAATGAAACTTACAGTACATATTGATTTAAGAGGACCACAACAATATGATGCTCCTGAACATTAGTATATTGATAGTGACCTTCTCTTTGAACTCTGCCTTACTTTGATATATTTTTTCTAATTGAAAAACTGACTCCTGCTTTGCTTCCCTGACAATGCTAGAATCTATCTGTAGATTTCTAATGTTACCTCTAAGCCTGTTTGGACCCCATAAGCAATGCTTAGAAAATTAAAATTACAGATAAATAAAATATTAAAATATAAGAAAGTGTGTCCACATTCCTAGAAGAAAAGGTGAAGATGTCCTGGGAGTTAAGAGGGAGAGCAAATTGGTTGTTGTTGTTTTGTATTTCAGTGGATAATCCATCCAAAGGCAAGCAGTTTGTCAATGGCAAATCCATTATGTGAATATATAATATTCACGTTCCAGGTACCTTAAGTGGATGTTTTCTCCGTTCAGTCAAACTTTCTCCTTTAAACTTCCTCCTGATCAATCTTGTACAGTTGGGTTCTTCTTTGAGGTGGCCATTTCTGACCACCGTTGCAACCACCTTCAGGAAAGGGAGAAAAGACCAGCTGGGGAGGAGACATGCAGCTCTCCTCGACCCTGCTGACAGTCTCCCCCCTCTTCACCACCTCTACGGGGTGGCTTAGCTCCGAATCCAGCTGGCTCGGGGCACTCTGGTGGCGAGCACGGATTGAAACTGCACATGATCGCGGATTTCGGTCCGTTGCTGAAGAGACCCAAACTGGAAGTCCATAGTTCTGAATTCTTGAATTGGCTCTTTTTCTAGGTAGTCTACATACTAAGAGTTTTACTAAGCATAACATAGCAGTGGAACCAACAGTTTCCCTACAGTTTTGGGAGGATGCTAGATAGAATGGAGATTGGCTCGTTTTAAGCAATGATTTTTTTAAATTAAGAATATTCCTCCTAAAATTCAATTACTTTCCAAGGGAAAAACATGCAAACATAAATATATAATAAGGTATCTCTCTCTCTTCTCCCCTATGGAGAGGAAAAACAACTGAGACATGAATAAGTAGTAGAAATGTAAATTGTGAAACAATTTCATGCCTGCACTTTATGATTACAATTTTTCAGTTTAGAATTTTTGATCACAACTGATAATTGTTTAGAAATAGAATACATAGATATCCTTCTGTTTCAATGGTTTTTTTTTCAAACTGGGTAACTTTTAAGATATTTGGGAGTGCTGACTGGGTAACTCTGCTGGCTAGGGAATTCTGGGAGTTGAAGTCCACACATCTTAAGGCTGCCAAGTTTCAAAAATACTGCTTTGCTTTGGGAAAAAGAGGGGCAACTGATGTACTGAGTAAGGAAGTATATACTCACCATAAATGTTATTAAAACACTTTTGAGGGATTTGTGTGTACTTCATTGAACCTTTCCAAATGAACTCAGTGAAAAATCTCAAATCTAGTCCTGCCACTGTGAAATAGTGTACCTGGAGAGCAGAATATCTAATAATTATTAAATTATGACTCTGTGTATTGCCCCTTTGAAATTATAGAATTATTGCCATGAATTTTTCAAAGGGAAAGATTGTTCTGTCCATATGATTAATTTTTCTAGTTCCGTTAAAAAGAAGAAAAAACGGCTCCCTGGCAATTTATCCCACAGTGCTGTCTGTCCCATTATTCCGATAGTACTGACTGAAAGAATATTTGTAGCTCAGGGTTGAACTCTGGGGTCCTTAGTGCTCTTTGAACTTGATTGTGTTTTTGCATTCCAATACTAGATCTGAGGGTTAGCTTGCAATCAAGATTTTGGGGACTTAAGATACAAGAATAGGGCCAACATACACAATATAAATCATTCTGATTCAAAACTCAGTAAGAAAAGAAAGTGTCAAATATATTATTTAACATGTTTGATATGTCTATAAAAGTAACTCTATGTTTACATGGAAGAAAATCCTAATAAATCAATGCTGTCTTACAAATAAACAGGCTTGAAACCATTTGTTTCTAATACATTATCTGGGGTCTGCAGTGGATATTATAGTTTTAGATATGTGACCCAAAGATGGTTTCTTATCATTTTTTATTTTTTTTTGATGGAAATTTAAATTTATGAAGACAAATCAGGTATTTGAACCTTGTGTATTAGGTTGTTTATATCCCTACATTATTATAATGTAACTTGTTTAATTGAAAGACACACAGATCTGGTATTATATCAAAAAGTAAAAATAAAACAGGATAAGATTATTATTAGTTTATACCTCTTTCTGCAGTACAATTTTACTAAATAATAATGATGCTGTTTCATTCATAGGCATTGCCCATTGAAGTAAGGTTCAAGGGGGCAAAAATACATCACTCCTACATGTAAAGGCACACCACCTTTTTTCTATTTATGCCTTGCTTCTACAACAGACAATAGAGAGTTTTCATCCATCTCCCTTTCCTTAAGTTGCTACATTGGAATCAGCAAGATAGAATATTTTTTCTGTACAAAACAACAAAGAAAACGTTCTGTTAATGAGACAAGATTGGAAGAAATGTTTCCCAGCACAAACAAATAGAAATAACAAAGCTTTGTCTACCTGAGGACTTGGCAAATTTCCATTCGGCTCAATCTCTCTTACTTCTATTAAAAAAATGAAACATTTATTTCTTACGTTTATTGAATCTGTAAAAAATGATGAAATATTGCAGATTCTGTGCTTGTGATCCGTCCTCAGAAAAACGTGGATTTTTAAAAAAAACCAAATGAATAATAAAAGGACCCAATTCATTACTGTAAATAAATTACATTGATCAAGGTGACAGATCTACTCTCTCTGCCAATATGTGACTCCTACAGTAAAAATATAAGAAAAGTGCTCCAGAATAAGTCCAAGCAATTCTACCTTTTTCCTCAGCGATGGTCTGCCAAATTTTCCTATGCTATCCATTACCTTCCTCTTCCGAGCCAAGGTTGTTGTTGTTTTTTAATCAGTCTCTGATCAGACTGACCTGAAACATTTGGCAGCTTGAGATGAAAGAGAAGGAAGTTCCCCAAGAAGCAATTATTTAACTCTATTCTATATGTCAGTGGTGGCTAACCTTTCTGGGCTTCTGTGCTGAAAATTGTATGCATGCTTGTGGGCACGCGCTCGGATGCCAGCACCCAGAAGGCAATGCGTCGGGGGCCCCATGCCCCCTGTGCATGTGTGCACAACCCCCCTGCCGCCGCCCCCTTACCTGCACTGCCTCGAAGGAAGCCTCTGCAGCTTTTGTAGGCCAAAAAAATGGGCCTGTTTCATCACTTCCGGTATTTCCGGAAATACAGGAAGTGATGAAACGGGCCTGTTTTTCGGCCTCCAAAAGTTTCAGAGGCTTCCCTCAAGCCTCTGGGAGGCCAAAAAAGGCCTCAAACGGGCAAAAATCAGCACATGCACAGTGAGGTAAGTTTGGCTGGGGCTCACGTGCCCGCACAAGTTGCTCTGCGTGCCACCTGTGGCATGCATGCCATAGGTTTGCCATCACGGCTATATGTAAACCTGACCAAAATGGCACTATGAGCTTTCTTCAACAGTGATGGCACATCAGTCTTTCATTATATCAGTCTTTCATTATATCAGTTTGGAGGACCATTCAGCAAATAACATCATCAAGCCAGAAGGGAAAACCTAGACCAGTGATGGCTAACCTTTTTGTCGTCACGTGCCGAAAGTGTGTGCATGCATGGGTGACAGTGCGGGTGCGTGCCTGCACCCATAATTCAATGCGTGCATGACCCCCTCCCACTTGTCTTGCCCACTGCATATTCAAGTGCAACCCCCCAATTCCCCCCGCACATACACACAGAACCCCCATGCTCCCCCCAGGCCACGCACATGCACATGCAACCCCCATGCCCCATTTTGGGCATAGTAGGCCTCCCAGCAGCCTCCTGGGAGCAGAACCAGAGCACAGGGGGTGCAGTGTAGCCCCCCCCGTGGCCCATTTTTGCTCCCGGAAGGTTGCAGGGAGACCTACTAGGCCCAAAATGGGGAGTGAGGGGCCCTGTACCACATACCCCTGTGCTTCCTCTGCCCCTGCGCATGCACATGTGACCCCCCATGCTCCCTCTGCATATGCACATGAATCTCCTGTATGTGTCCCTCGCATGTGCAGCATAGATCCGAAAATCAGCTGGCTGGCAGGAAGCACGTGTGCATGCACAGTGGAGCTGAGCTGGGCTGATGGCTTGTGTGCCTGCAGAAGGGGCTCTGCGTGCCACCTGTGGCACGCGTGCCATAGGTTTGTCATCACAGACCTAGACCTCATCTCACAGAGCTGGTATAGAGGTAAAATTGGAGGTGAGCATGCATTAGAGATTACTTTGGTTTTGGAAGAAAGGCAGCATATTAGTCTAAGTCAATGATGGTGAACCTATGACACCTGCATCAAAGATGACATGTCACATTTTGAGTGACACCAACATTCACCAACACCTAACAACAACTAATCTTGAAAGCATACCCTGTCCTCGAGATTATTGGAGGCTACAAATGCCATGTGGGAATGGAGAGAGTACTCCTGCATGGCCTGTGGAACCTCCAAAAATTGTGCAAGAATGATCGAGCTTTTACACAGCTGCTTCCAAAGGCTGCAGAGATCACAGAAGAGCATTTTGCAAAGCTGCTTCAAAAACAAAGGCCTCACGTGACCAGGAGCAGCCTCAGGAAGGCCACAGGGCTGAAAGTAAGTGATACATGGAAGTTCCTGGGGGAGCATTGAGCTGTGGAGGCAATTTCATCTTGGGACCCAACAATGAAGGAGAATTTTGGCATTCTGTATGGTAGGCACTGTTTTATCTGCTTAGATTCCAAGATGAGTATTTCCTCTTTGGTTTCATATCTGTTTCTTTGCCAATCTATTTCATCTCATTTCAGGTTGGTGGTTATTAATAAAATGTTTTTAAAAAATCATAAATGGGCTCTAACAATGCAGCCCTCTTGAACATCAAATAATCATTAAATTATTGGAACTAGTTTTTACAGTGTGCTGACCTTGTTTTACTTTGAAAACATAAGAATTTTGTATTTTTAATTATAAAGCAATTACCTTACATTCCTTATTTGAAATGTGATATTAGTTTGGGCATTTTAAATTTTAATTTGGGTTTGAAAGTTACCAGGTCCAAAAACAAGTTAGCAACATTTAAAATACTTTAAAATCAGTACATATATGAATATAGTAGTGCGGCTCTTTCACCTTCTAAGATAATGTTGGAAGATAGAGCCAACTGCCTAAGAATGAATTCTGTCAAAAGACAGGTCAGTATCATTTGACCAAATGAGAATGAAAATGTATGAGAAGATCATTTTAATTGGTGTCAGTGCTGAAAGGTGAAAGAAAAACAGAAATAACTCTTAACTGATTGTCAATGCCCTATGGGGGAAAAGAAGCAAATTACTTTAATACTTAAAGACAGCTTTTGAAACAATCAGATTTTCAACATGACATTTTTTAATCTAAATAGAATTGGACATTCTCTTGGACATTTAGTTCTTAATGGGATTGGACATTTATTTCTGCTACTGTGCTTGGAGAAAAATGTCTTTGACATTTGATATCTCTAAGTTACAAACACTGGATGAGTTTTAAAAGTATCATGGATTTTCAGGCTTTTAGCTTTTAGTAAGTGATGCACAATTTTCCAGAGCAAAAGAAGGAACAATAATCCAACCAACTTTAGAATGATACCACAATCAAAAATTAATGGTGAACAAAATGTAAATGGATAGTTTGGCACATTTTATCAAGGAGCAGAAAGTTCAAACATATTCTAGAATATGATGTAAAATAGTGTCTTGCAATGATTTATTTAAGCATCTCTATTTAAGTGGCACATTGTCAAAATGATCATATGACATTAAAATAGTGCCAAAAATATTTTTTAGAGCTTGATGCAGAATGAAGTTCCTGTAGGGGGATACTTTGAAACCTGAATTTCATTAGTATTAATAGACTAATGGCTACCACAACCTTGAATAAATTAATTCATTGTAGGTCTTGGCCACTGCACATGAAGAGCAATATATCAGTAACTTGTCACTTAGCTGCCCACATATATCACAAAAAAATTGAAGACCGCCTCTATTTCAAGCAAACAATGTAGCTAAATTCAAAGAGTCCAAATTAAATATAATATAGGAGATATGTAACCAAATGTGGCTGAACTACAATTTCAGAACCCCTTGCTGTAGTTCAACAAGATCTGGAGAAACAGAAACATAGTTTTTTTTAATTCTTGCTAATTTAGCTCTGACACCCCTCCAAATACAACAATCAGAACATATTTTCCTATGTGTGTAGTTTCAGCAGATTCTATTTTGAAAAGGTCCTTCAGAGCATGCAAGAGCATAAACAATGCATATGTCTGCAACATTTTAAAGCATGTGTACCTGTAAAAAAGATTGACAATTGCACAGTGGTTGTAGTTACTACAATGATGTAGTAAACATTTCCATTATGAAGGGGGTTCTGCCTTGATAAAGCTGCTATTAGGCATAGAAGAAAATGGCTAACTATCTATTCTGGGTCTAATTATGGATCTCACCATCTAGATTCAGCTCTTTTCAAGTTGTAGTCTAGTGATCAATATTTTCAACTTTTTTCAATCTTCTTTCTATGGCACAACAACCACCTGAGAAGTTAGACTCTGTTGCAAACTGGAAGGTGAAATGCCAAGTAGACATCTGTGTAAATTAAGCCAATGTGGCACACTCTGTAGCAGCTGGAAGTACTGTTGATTAATATGCAGGTATTTTGTTGAAATACATTTCTACAATCCAGGTGGCTTTTAAGCATGTTATATATGAGGGATGTTTTCAGCTTTACTGTCACAGAGCAGCTAAGAGACTTAGTGGTATTTTGCAATTGTAAACAGAATGAGGAGATAATAAACTCCAGTGCATTGTATTAAATCTAATATATTCCGAAATTATAAAAACAATGTGTAGGTGGGGGAATGCCTTATTAAGAGACAGTGGCAGAACAACAGATGATTGCATATTTATGTATGTATGTATGTATGTATGTATGTATGTATGTATGTGATTTATATGCTGCCCTATCTCCCAAAGGACTCAGGGCGGCTCACAACAATAAAAGAAAACAATACAAAATTTAAAATTAAAAAAAGATTAAATAGAAATCCCAATTCTAGTTAAAAACACCAATGGCCAATACTGCTGATAAAACAATAACCCCCAGTCCAGGTCGGCCTGTTGAAAGAGCCATGTCTTCAGGTCGCGACGGAAGGGTTGGAGGTCAGGGGCCATCCGCAGCTCTAAGGGCAGCTGATTCCACAGGGTGGGTGCACCCACAGAGAAGGCTCTCCCCCTGGGGGCCGCCAGATGACACTGTCTGGCCAACGGCACCCCGAGGAGGCCCTGTCTGTGGGAGCGCATGGGACACTGGGAGGGTGTTGCTGGCAGTAGATGGTCCCGCAAATACCCTGGCCCTAAGCCATATAGGGCTTTATAGGTGATTACCAGCACCTTGAATCTCACCGGAAAGCAACCGGCAACCAATGCAGCTCACACAGGAGGGGTGTAATATGGGAGTATTGGGATACTCCCATCACAACCCGCGCAGCCGCATTCTGCACCAGTTGAAGCCTCCGAGTGGTCCTCAAGGGCAGCCCCATGTAGAGAGCATTGCAGTAGTCCAGACGGGAAGTAACGAGCGCATGAGTAACTGTACATAAGGCATCTCGATCCAGATAGGGGCGCAACTGGTGCACAAAGCAAATCTGAGCAAATGCCCTCCTGGCCACGGCTCCCACATGATCCTCCAAACTAGCTGCTGTTAACCTGTAAAGCCCTGCATGGCTTGGGTCTGGGGTACTTGCAGGAGTGCCTCCTACCAGCATCGAGGTCCAATCGCCCAGTACGTTCCCACAGGCAGGCCCTCCTGGGGGTGCCGTCAGCCAGACAATGTCAGTTGGCGGTCCCATGGGGGAGGTCCTTCTCTGTGGGGGCGCCCACCCTTTGGAACCAGCTACCCCTGGAGCTACGTCTGGCCCCTGACCTGCGCTCCTGACCTGGCTGTTTTCACAGACCGGCCTGGATTGAGCGGGGTTGGGGAATTTAATTTCGGGATATTTTATAATTATTTGGATTGGGTAAATTTTGGAATAAGTTTACATATTGTATATATGTTTTTGTGTAAGCCGCCCCGAGTCCCCTCGGAGATGGGGCGGCATATAAATCCAAATAAAACAAAAACAAAACAAACAAAACAAACTAAGCCATGATGGTGAGAGAAATGTTTCTCTTTCCTTATTTGATTATTAGACACCACTGGATTTCTTGAAAATTGTTGATTGCAAAGAAAACAATTTTCACTGTCATTCACATTTAAATTCTTTTCTATCTGGGTATTACTAACCCTTTATCAAATCCTCTGTAGGATACTTCATCTAATTCACACTTCAAACTAATCAAATACATCTGCAGATACAAACATTTTCTTTGGCAATCACAGTGTCATGAAGAAACTAATATTTTAATTAACAGGTAAGAAACTAATAAGAGGACTTCCATTTCCCAGAAAATACTTGAACCTTACTCTGCATAACAAGATTCTGTTTCAATGCCTGATTGAAGGATAGTAAAATAATTGCAATAGGGCAAATGTAAAGAAGGGTAAAACAACAGGTCAACCAAACAATGGTTGGGTGCTCTCAGAGCTTGATTGTTTGGTTGTTTGTCAACCACCAATAGACACATTTATACACCATTCAAAAGATACTATAAAAAGCTAAGAAGGAAACAAAAAGACTAGAACAAAAAGACTCAGGTACCAACACCCAGATAAAGCAGGGATTTACATCAGACAATATAGCAGACAACAATACTCTAATCAAAGAACTACTAAGGGGGAAAAAACACCCTCACCAACAATTGCAGCACAAGCTGCTATATATAAACAGTGAGGAAGCTCCATACTCACTAGCACTGATGATGTTACCTAGTGAGGTAATGAAACATCTGCAAGCAAACAATGGGGTCAGAGAGCACCAAGGATTCCACAGTTCAAGGTGAGCTACATATATTCTCTCCTACAGGTGCTCTGCTTGCCATGATAAATGGCACTTCTAGAATGCAAATTCAGTGCATTTATTTATCATATGGCAGGGGTTCCCAATCCCCGGTCCACAGACTTCAACTGGTCTACAGGTTGTTGGCAACCGGGCCAGGCAAGTGCCGGGCGAGTGTGTGAAGTTCCATTTGTGCATGTATGGGATTAGGCTTTGCATGCGAAACCACCCCCTGCCCTTGCCACTGCCGCCGCTGCCAGTCTACTGTCATATGGTATCCAATGACTCCTAAAATGAAGAATTGTGCAGTAGTATGTGATACAATGGAATAAGAAATGACAGGATAAATAATAGAAATAGAAACTGAGGTGCTTTTAGGGGCACAGGCTCAGGATGACATATTAGAGTCTCAACTCAGTGCCATCTCTGTCTGTCAAAAAAGAAAATCAGACACATTCTTGACTTGCCCACCTCTATCCCACGGGCATCCTAGAAAGATAGACCCCCCTCCAGACTAGATTGTAATCAATCCAGATATTAAGGAAAGAGAAAAAGAAAAGATACTAATGCCAGTGTGCAGCAAATGGTAGTGAACAGGGGAAGAGAAAGATTTGAACAAGATTGGGGAACTTTGAAGCACTGTGGAAAATTCTGAAGGATGATTCCTAGTTGTCTCTGTGAGAAAACAGGAAGACAGGCAGGTAGGAACATTAGTGAGCACTTTGAGGCCTCTTTAAACAATTTACAATTCCTTGATTTCCAAATCAGTGCTATGGAACGTAGGGGTGAGGGACCTGTCTAGCCTTATGAAGCTTATGGCAAAAAAATATGGGAAGCCGCCTTGGGTTTAGTCCGCAGGAAGACAGATTTTGTTATGCTACTGAAAGAGAAAGAATGGCAAACATGGGGGCAGAGTTAAACGAGGGATCAGCCTAGAATTCCTATGTAGCCACAAATGAACTAAGTCTAATCCCCCTGCTCGAGAGCTGTTGACTTTTATCTAACTCTTAACTAGGTTCTGACCATTAGTTAAGAAGATTCCTGTGCACAGGCTTCCAGCAATAAATCAGCTTAATTGAGCCTTGACTTGTGGACCTGATCTTTTTCACCTGACACCTGCCTTTACAGCTGAATGTTCACTGACTGTTCATTTCAAGACAATAATTTATGGGAGATTCTACATTAGTTGTAGGGGTGTGGTCATTGTGATGAGATTATGGAAAATGTTAGTATGCTAGTGGAGAGGCCGAGCCTTCCTCAATATGTCCAAAGCAAATCATGCTAAGTGGATAAAAGTCCTATGCTTGCTCCTTGCTCCACAGATGCCACTATGTGGAGGGGAAATCCATGTTCCATATTCATGCCAAATTTATATTTTGTATTATGTTGCCAAATTCAGTGGTGGAATGATCAATTTTCAATATTGTGCTTCAATGTAAGTAGTTGTGATGTCAAAGATAAAGATGGAAATTGATACATGATGGCTCTGTGAAGCCCAACACTTTCCTTCCTTCTCTAAATCCATCAATTTCCCTGAAACGCTCTAGTGTCATCAGTAGTGACACCAGATATTTCCCTAAGACCTCTTGTAAACCAAAAGTACAAGTCAAAGACCAAAAAAACTTTGCCTACCTTTGGGCCAAAGTTAAATAAAATGTTGACCCTTGTTAAACCAGGGGCATAAATAATCTTATTATATCTAGCTAATTTTTTTTATAAAGGGGTGTGTTTCCCTCTTACTCAAAACCAGAAGAGCATAAGGGAAAGAATTTTTAGGCGGAAGTATGCTTAGTTCTTCTACTTTTGTTATTCTCTTTAATGGAGAAAAAGGCCCATGTAGAAGATAATTTAGCTTGTACTTTACCGCCTTTTGTAATAAATAAAAAGATCTGTAAGCCTATTGTGAATTGCAGTGACCTAGACCGCTAGATTAGCTTTGGCCTTCCTAATACCTAAAGTAAATTGATTTAGTGCATTAGAGTAGTGGCCTACATTTCATTTTGGAAGCACTTTGTTACAGCTCTTGACACTATTTATGATTCTATTCTTATTTGTACTATTGGTGGTATTTGTGCATATACATGCAATTTTTCCGATTAAATAACACTTTTGACCGAAGTAATCTGGAATTTGCCACCTATTCAAAACCTTTCCTGTTTTCCACAGGGATATTTATTATTTCCTGAGGTAGTATTCTTCTCATTCACTGTGAGGGGGCAGTCTCTTCCTACTTAATTTCCGAGCCGTTTGTAATGCTTTAGTAAATAAATGTCAAGCTTGGCCAGTGAATAAACACGAAGCTTCCTTTAATTCCGCACACAAAAAATAAGACATTCCTTGAAATCAATTCATAGCCATGACATAATTCTCACATCATGTGCCGCAGGGATCTGACATGGATTAGATTTGATTCCCCAAGATGAGAGGTCACTTTTATATTACTGTATGCAGGCACTGCACCCATAGGATCACTCTCCTGCTAGAAGTCAGATTACAGGAGATGGATGTATGCATAAAGGGATATATGCACTCATTGTCTTCACTGACAGATTTGTACTCCAGTTTTATTTCATCTAAACAAACAATAAAATATCCCAGCAGTATCAACAACCTTAAGCAAACAAAAAATCCACACACAAAACGAAAGAGGATAAAATCACCATCGGTATATTTACCAGTTTGAAGGGCCATATCTCTGCCTGGTGATTAAATGAGATTAAAGTCTGATTCAAACATTTTATAAATAAGGTGCTGTAATTCAAATGGCTTATCTTCTTGTATTCGCTTCAGACAATGGAGGAATTTCAGGGAGGACCTTACATGTTGATTAAACTGAAAGCATATAAGAAGGCTAAGTATATATAGCATCGGAGGTGGTATTCAGCCAGTTCGGACCAGTTCTGGCATACCGCTAGAGTAAATTTTCAGTCGTTCGGAGACCTGGCAAATACCACTTCTGCCTGGCCCCGCCCACTCGCCCCTGCCGTTACTTCTCCTAAATTCCATTGTTTTTTTAACTCGGCTGATTCGCCTGGCAGAGCAGATTGCCGCACCTCAGCTGAGCTAAAAAAGAGCACAGCTCACCAGCATTGATACAGAAGGCGGTCTTTGAGCCCTCGTGCACGCACAAAGCAAAGCGCGCTCTCAGAACTGGTAGGAAAAAAATTGGAACTGTAGCATTTTACTACTGTAGCATACATATACAGGTAGTCCTCTACTTAGAACCATTCATTTAGTGACTATTCAAAGTAACAAGGGCACTGAAAAAAAAGACTTATGACCATTTTTAACACTTACGACCATTGCAGCATCTCCACAGTCATGTGATCAAAATTTGGATGCTTGGCAACTGGCTCAGTTATCATGATTGCAATGCCCTGGGGTCATGTGATCACCTTTTGGAAATGTCTGACAAGCCAAGTCAATGGAGAAGCCATTTTCACTTAACAACTGAACTCAGCCCAGGAAACACAAAGTAGGGTGAGAAAGAAACTTAAAAATGGTCCACCTTGACTCTCTTTGGTTATAAAAGAGAAGGAAAGGGAAACAATGTCGGGCTTTCA
This sequence comes from Naja naja, assembly GCA_009733165.1. NCBI lineage: Eukaryota > Metazoa > Chordata > Lepidosauria > Squamata > Elapidae > Naja > Naja naja. Next base: position 95,428,391 of record CM019150.1, on the reverse strand, counting down.
AGATTATGGTCTTGGAATTAGCCTGGGAATAAAAACATGATGGCCAAGCTTGTTGATATGCAGTCCTTAACGGATTATATACTGTAAACAGTTCAACAAACACATAATAAATATGTTGATGTACAAAAATTGTTTGGTCACCAAACAATTAGAATACAATTTTAAGGACATCCTATTGCTTCTTCCTCAAGTGAGTCATATATTGCATTTTTCTCACCCTGGGAACTAATGATTCAACTCAACTCTGGAAACTAATAATTAAACTTTTGCTCACTTGGATGAACCTGCCCCATATCCTCTTCAGCCACCAGCTACTATTTGTTTCTGTGACCCTCTGTCTTTCTTCATGGTTTCTCTCCCTCCCTCCCTATTAAGAAAAGGACATTGTCAGGTTTCCAAGTAATGAAATCCATGTTAAAAGAAAAACAACAAAGTCCATCTTCAAAAAGATTTCTTTTATTTAAGAAAGCATCAAATTGGCAAAGTCCATGGTAATTCTGGATCTGACCCAACCTGGAATTACCCCACAATATTAGAAGTTAGAAACAACCCCCAAAAGTCACATTCTCCAATAGAAGTAATTCAACGTTGCTTGATGTCATGAATCTCCACCTCCAGGGGCCCAAGCCCGGACAGCTCGTTTCCCATGGGAAAGAAGATCACCTAGTCATAACACTTTCTTTATCTCCACTCCTCCCCCGTTAGGAATGTTTCAAGCACGAAACCCTTCCCCCCATTACTGCCATAGAGAAAATAAGAAAAAGAATATATACTAAGATAAACTAAAATGGCTACACTTATGTCAATTTCGGGCTTGACAGACATCTTATATTTTTAGTGACAGTTTGTTAACCTAGGTTATACTCATAAAATGGGAGAATTGCCTACTTCAGAAACAGCTATCATAATGAGCAGGACTCATCACAACAAGGGTATTTACTAGGAATCAAAACTAGCATTCTAGATGCTTGGTATTATCCCAGTGGGATGCCCATGGGGATTTGGGGTTAGTCCTCTTAACCAGGATGTCCCAGTGTGAGTGTGGGCTACTAATTGTTGTTGTTGTTGTTGTTGTTGTTGAAAGCCCATACAATCCAATCGAGATCAACAAGGTACTGCCACTTAGTTGGGCAGTTAAAAGAGGGAAAGGTTCATATTGCAAAGCTGTAGGGTAATCCTGAAGCCCAGACTTCCATCTACTGATCTACTGATCCTTGATGAGGGAGCTTTACCATGAAAAGCTGAAATGGGCATTTTCACATTCTCAATCTTTTAAAGCATCTGCTTTGCTATCATTAAAAGAAGAGAAGGAAAATGAGGGGAAAGGAAGGTATCTTATTTTCACCCCGAGCTGTGTTGCAAAAATCTTCTGTGCCAGTGCTGTATCAAATAGTTCAAATAATCCAGTCATTCCAGTGACAAAATCTGAAAGAAGTTGACTTCTCCCATGACTCTTTCCAGTTTAGTCTGACTGTATTAGCCATTCTTTTAAGCTCACCCACTCTGGCAGAACTTAGAAGTCATTCTGTCAACAGATATTAAGAAAAGGTTCACGTTTCCTTAAAGACTTTTTTTTCATTTTGGTGCATGCTTCACACTTCTACATGATTCCTATTACTACATTTCTCTGTATTTTAGGCATAGCAGATTGCTGTTGGGAATTGCTTTCCAGTTATCCCACAATGAACTGTAACTTCATTTAAAGGTTTGGACATTTTATGGTGCATTTCTGTGCTCAAACCAAAAGTGCTAGAATAAATAAGGCGATGGAAATGAATATGATGATTTCACAGGAAGTCCTGGAAAATTGGAGGACTGAACTTAAGGACCTTTTAAACACACTGTAGACATTGACATTTGTTTTACTCTCATATTTCTTATTCACTCTCAGTGTTAGAGGAGAATTGAACAATTTAAGAATTGTAAAAAGGACTTGGGAGACCTGGGCATAAATCACCATTAAACCATGAAGCTTAGCGGTGATCTTAGTTTGCTTCTTTATGTAACCGATGTTACAGGTTTGTTGCGATTGTAAAATATGTGTGGGTCTGGATGAATGTGAGGTAGTGGAGGAAGGTGGAGAACTTGTATAGAGTTCTGAGCAGCTTGGAAGAAAGGTCAAGATCAAAACAAAACACCACCTAATAAAACTGATTTTCATTTTCTTGTTTGGCCAGGTCATTTATAGCCTGAACACTGGGATCCTAAATCAGTTTGATATTGATTCCTGTCTTATTTTAAAGCCTAAAAACATCCAAGACTCAGCACATTCATAAGCAATTAGCTAAGCTTGTTCCAAGTCATTTCAAGATCTCCACAAACAATTAAGATGTTGGAAAAACCAGGTATTTATCCTAAAATCTGGCAGCAGTGAATCAGTCCTTCAGCCCAAAAGATCTATTCTGCTTGATGACGTGCTCTGATTCCTAATTTTTTTTAAAAAAAAGATGAAAAGGTTGTTTTCAAATTTAGGATTTCCCTCCTGGGAAGATGTATTTATTAATGATGAAAAAAATATCTTATGAAAAATGCCTGCTGGTACATGGAATGAATGGATTAATTAATGCAATTTATCCTTGCCTCAGTCTTTTCTAGCCAAATATTTAGTAATAACTTTCAGTAAGAATAAACTCATTCTTATTTTATATAATGAAAATTCACTTTCATTGTCACAAGCCATAAGCTATTTCACATTGGTTAGGGGTGAGTTATAATCCTAGCTCAGCTTTCTCCAAGCTGGCAGCTTGTAAATAAGTTGGGAATTCTGGGAATTGTATTCTCAACACATCTGGAAAGCACTAGAAAGCAATCATGACTTTTATTTGTTTTCTCACTCTTGATTAATTGAACTATCACATCTCATACTATGCCCAGTTCATAAGGGATTTACTAAAGAGAATCAAAGTATGGATCTATATTTGTATTTTTAATATTCTGTAAGATATCTGTGCATAATATATTATTCACCTGTTTTCCAGATATATGAGAAGTTAGGTGTCTTGGTAGCTAAGTAAAAGCTAAATAGGCCCTGTCATTGTATATGAAGATTCTCAGTCATCCAGATCATAGTTGTATCAAAAGTGTTCTTTATTTTTGAAAGGGCAACTGGACTGATTATTTTGAGGAAGAGGAAAAAAAAGAAGTTTTGCTTCCTATCCTGAAAGCTTCATCAGTTGTATTCTCCAACACCATCCAATACACTGATGAAGTTTCCAGGATAGGAAGCAAAACATCTTTTTCTTCTTCCTCCTCAAAAAAAATCAGTCCAGCTGCCTTTTCATAAATAAAAAACACTTTTGGTTTATTATGTCATTGTAGTTTGTTTTTTATCATCCAAATATGTTTATTTCATTTCATTGTCTATTCTAGTGAACTGGGTCACCCACATGGATGATGCTGTTGGGTTCAGGCACCATTGTTAAATGGGCTCATGCACTCAGGGAGTACCTACCTACCTACCTACCTACCTACCTTCCTATCTACCTACCTACCTTCATACATACATACATACATACATACATACATACATACATACCATAACCAATTGATCCAATTTGTTAAATAAATTCTGTCCTGGTGGCATGTAAGACTATCAAATAATTACTTGCTATTCAATAGTTAGAGCTGGTTTGATGTAATGGTTAAAATATCAAGCTAAAATCAGGAGGTGATGATTCTTAATCCCACCTCAGGCACAAAGCCATCTGGATATCATTGGGTCAGTTACTTGCTCTTAACCTACCATTGGAAGCTAGTAAGGGCAAACCACTTCTGCAAAACCTTACTAAGAAAACTGCAGAGTGTTTTCCAGGCCATTTCTGAGAATCAGACACAATTGAACAGAAGAAAAAACAATAAGTAGTTAAGATTAACATTTTCCAGGCTAATCCAGAGATACTAAAGCTAATCTCATGTGAATCATACAGTGACAATATTGTACACTGGCTGTAGAAAAACTTATAAATTTTGTAGATAAAGCAAGCTAAGGATGGTTGCCAAGTTTGAATTTGTGGGAACTATTAAAAAAAACAAGAAACAGAGGAAAAGTTCATCTGGACCAGTTTAGAAAAAGAAAAAAAATGGGAATTGGCCATCTTTGTTTGTTGTGTTCAATTAATGGAAGCTGACTTTGCCTTCTGAGAAAAATTGCGGAGATGCTGGTAAATGAATGGAAACAAAAGCAGCCAGTAAGCAACAGGTAATCTTAATGAACTTTGAGAAATTTACATTAAAGATGAACAACTCTTTCTGAAGGGGGAGAATTGAGTGGGTGGAATAGGTAGTTTGGAGAGCAATGCTAACTGGAACCAGGGCATACACAATTTATTTATGCCCTGCCTTATTTTCACCAATAACTAAAGGCAGCAAACATATCCAATACACCTTCCTCTTCCTATTTCCCCACAACAATCCCCCTGTAGGTGAGTTGGGCTGAGAGAGAGTGACTGGTCAAAAGTCAGCCAACTGACTTTTATGACTAAGGCAAGACTAGAACTCATGTTTCTAGTCTGGTGCCTTAACCACTAAAACAAGCTGCCTCTCAAATTTACAGCCTAGCTTGCTGAATAACCAGTTAGAAGAAAGCAAGACGGGCAAGACTGAGGAACCCACACTTACACACAAATATATACATGTACATACTTACACACACACATGTATGTATGTATATAAGTTAAAGAAGCATTCTCTCCTCCAATTTTATTTATAGGGATCTCTGGAGGAGATAAACCTACTTCATTATCTAATTCATTGAAACTAGACAATTACCTCCTGAAGAACCTGTATGTCCTAGGCTGAGGGAAGAATGGAGGGACAGTTCATTAGATGACAGGAGGCCCACAACTTCATTTTGCTTCTTCTGATTTGGTATCTCTACCTATGTAGATCAAAAATAATGGTCAATTAGTGAATTAATTGAGGCAGTTAATTTTCCCAAGGGTCCACATACAAAACTGGGACTGTTGTGTAGGACTGAACCAATGTATCCTGGTTTGATGTCCTCAAATTCCATCACCTCAGCTTCCCAGGCTGCTCCAGATGATATTTGAGTGCTGATTAACCTCTCGTGGTCCAGATAGGGTGAGCCAAAGAGCCAGATGTGGGAGCTGTAAAATGCCCAGGTTTGATCTAGACCAAGGGTCTTCAACCTTTGCAAGTTTAAGACTTGTGGATTTCAACTCCCAGAATTCCTAAGCTAACATGACTGGAGGAGGAATTCCGGGAGTTGAAGTCACAAGTCTTAAAGCTGTCAAGTTTGAAGACCCCTAGTCTAGACAGAAAGAGGAAATATTTATTATCACATCAACATATAGACAGAAAGACCAAACAATGAAGAAGATATATGATGTCTCAGCAAGACATATCTGAGAGGGACACCCCTAATTCACCCTTAATTTAAGAAAATTTAAGACCAAACAATGAAGTAGATATGTGATATGTCTCAGAGAAATACTCTCTAATTCCTAATTGAATATAAGAAAGAGAGGAGGTAAAGAATGATCACACTTGCATGATTCTCTTACTTAATCTTAATAAAACTAGTTTTAGTGTTGATTTCTTGGTCTGGTATACATTTTGAGACTGCCACTAACTAAAAGAAAAAGTGGAAAGATGATTGATAGAAGATGACAGAGTGGAATTCCGAATGGAATTAGAAGCAGTTGGGAAAATCAGATCAGTGAGATTTCCTGGATGGCATTAATTGCCTAGAAGATATGGAGAAGAAAGAGCAGGATCATAGAACATTCAAATGTTTTGCACTGGATATTATAAATCTATATTTATTTAATGTTTAAGCTTTTGTGCCTAGATGAATTCTAAAGTTGGCACATCTCGGCACTTATGCTGATTTTGAAGTATATGACAGTGTCTATAAAAGGGAACATTTCATTCTCTATAAATCAGTTGAAGTTGGCAACATATGATTTTGGAGAATATTAGGGAAGTTGAATACAGTGAAGTAACTGAATTAATTAATACACTCTAAAAGAGCCAGGGTCTTAGAGGACATTCCTTGAAATAGGACACAAGGATATTTTAATGCCTGCTTTTTAAATCTAATGATGCTTTCTGGCTATGGTTCTTTATTTCACAACTGGTATAGCCAGCTTTATGCACAATAGAAAGAGATGAAACATAAATAAACTGACAAATAAAACATAACACTTTTCAAGTAAAAGCAGCACCTAAGTTAATGAAGCAGAAGGGGCAGGTAAATATAGACAGTATATATGGGAAACTACAACAAATAGAATAGAATAACAGAGTTGAAAGGGACCTTGGAGGTCTTCTAATCCAACCCCCTGCCTAGGCAGGAAACTCTACACCACTTCAGACAAATGGTTATCCAACTTCTTTTTAAAAACTTCCAGTGTTGGAGAATTCACAACTCCTGGAGGCAAGTTGTTCCACCGATTAATTGTTCTGTCAGGAAATTTCTCCTTAGTTCTAAGTTGCTTCTCCCCTTGATTAGTTTCCATCCGTGGCTTCTTGTCCTGCCCTCAGGTGCTTCGGAGACTAGCTTGACTCCTTCTTCTTTGTGGCAGCCCCTGAGATATTGGAACACTGCTATCATGTCTCCCCTAGTCCTTCTTTTCCTTAGACTAGACATACCCAGTTCCTGCAACCGATCTTCAAATGTTTTATCTCTCTCTCTCTCTCTCTCTCTCTCTCTCTCTCTCCTGGGAATGAGAACATTAACAAATGCATTAACCCCGGTTTGGTTGGGTTTTCTGCATGGAATCTCGTCACAAGGCGAACAGTTGGACTTTCCTACTCTTTACCCAAGATGCCTCTGATAAAGGGTAGCCCTTCCACTTGATTAGATATTGGAGTTGTCTCCTGTGCCCGACCTGATGGTGAGTGGACCAGTTCCCCCTTTTGTCTTCCTTATAAGTGACAAGCAGACAAACACCAAGCCCCGCTGTTAATATATTGTTTGAACTTTGCTTTGGCTAGTTCTGGATCGTTAAACCTTGTCTATCCCTAAAGTCATTCAAAGTAAAATACTGAGCCCAAGTTGTTTCAAAGTAAAAGTATTTATTTGTAATATGCAGAACAATTAATAAATAATTGTAAGTAATTATTTACAGAGTCTTCTTTCTTATTTCAGGTTATTCTATCTTCTTATAACCACCTGTGTAGCTATAGGTTTTCTTTTTAGTTCCTTTCAGCTTAGGTACTAAAGTCAATAGTCTTTTAGCCTAGGAACTCTTCTTTACTGTTTCCTCCTTTCCTTCCAGAAACTGAGGTAGTTGTTTAAGAGAAATATTCACCTATGCTGAATATTCTCTTTTAAGCAATGCCTTAGAATAACTCTCTTAGAAACCTGTAAACTTCTTTCTCTATTTTCCCTCTCTCTAGATATAACAAACCTCACGTAGAAAATCTCTTTCGTGGGTTGTGGATCTCCTCAGGGAAAATGACAGTTGACAGCCCCTTATATACTGAGGGGGCGTGTCTTGCCACACCATAGTAGGGTGCTTAGTGTCACCCTGTGATTGGTAGATTTGATCACCCCATCAAACCTATACGAAGTTGTAAACTGCATAGCAACACCAGAAAGTTCCACTTTCTGACACCCGCAATGACCATTCCAGTTGAGGGAGAAGGTCTATCTCTCCATCAAATATCTGAGGTTAAGACTCCCTAGCAAGAAATTGGGACAAAGTTCATGGGACCATTCCCATATAATCATCAACTCAGTCACGACCCAATTATGACCCAGTGTGTTGTACAGGTCGCCTTCAAGAAGTGAGGGGAGCCGAATGTCAACTCATAAAACAAAGCAATCCCCAATCATGAGAAGCTACACAGCAAATTCTCTTACCATTCCCATCCTGATGTTGTCCTGCAAGAGTTTTCAGTGTCTCTGTGTGTCAATCTATAAAGGGCAGGGTTTTTTTAAAATCTCTATATTGGAAGGATTCAGCTGGAGCTAGTTCCAGAGTAACTTTGCCTGGCATTAATACTTGGATGTGAGATCATCAGGGACATGTGATGATCTCCAGACTGGTAAATTATCTCCTCCCCCCTCAGGAGAGCAAGGGCAAACTAATTCTATCCCCCAAAAGCTGGATGGGTGTTTTCATGAAGCTTTTGAGGCTTTCACCAGAAGCCAACCTCAACTTGAAAAAAGACTTTCATGCTTTATTTGAAAGGGTTCCCATTTCAGATCCAGGTGGAAAGTGAAGTACCATAAGAAAAGACAGCAGTGGCTTGAAGTTACTTATCACGTAAGCAGCACCTGAAGAGCATGTGGATCAGCTAGCCTTAGGCTCCCCCATTTCAGTGAGATGCTCATATGTAAATTGATATATAATTATAGCAGTCGGTGCAAATGTTATACAAATATGTTTCCTTTTATTCTTTTTGGATGGGAGCTATGAGTAACTGATCACCTTGCCGGAGACTGACATTGAAATCTTAAGGTAGGGGTTTTAACAGATAGGAGATTCCATTTACTCTACCTTGGCACATTATCCACTGTTTATTTGACCTCATTTAAAATGATCGGAATTCATTTCAAATCTCTTGGATTGTCTGGGCTACAAATTTAACTAAATGACAATGCCTCCTGCACATGAATACCAATTAGATATGAATTAAGGTCTCAGCTGAAGCCTTTTTTCCCCCATCTTGGGCACGCATGTGTGCAGAGTGAAAAGGGATAGAAGTAGACACAATAGACTATCCGCTAATTTCTCCTTAGGTTCAAGCCACTCTTTGCATATAAATAGGATCTGATTATTTAAATAGAAAATAATATTTCCCATGCCTCAATTCCACTGAAGTTAATGGCTGCTCTGAAGGATTTGCATCATAGATGAATGTGGTCCATTAACTTAAAATTCAGTGGATGTCTTTCGGAAAAGGGAAAAAAGCAGTGCAATGGTGTGGCAGCCCAAGCTTTGCCGAAGCTTCCCGTAGCAAGAGATGTACCATCTGCAAGCAAGGAAAAAAAAATAGACTTCTGTTGGTTAGGGAGCAATGAGGTCTCCCAGCGGGAACATTTGAGAACAATGCAATCAACAGTCCTGCTTTGGGGGTGGGGAGGGGGAGGGAGTGACTTGGATTAAAGCCTGCTTGCTATAACTTGGTTGTTCAGCTGTTCGTCTGCCAATTTCCCATTAGTTTCCCACTTGTCAGATTTAAAAATCTTCAAAGCTTATGAAAAACCCATCAGCACAAAAAGAACAAGGCACCAACAATGCATGCAATCAAATTCAACACTTTTTTCTGTGCACTGCTGAGGAGCAGACTGCAGCATTTTATAATATTTTGAAAGCTCAGGGCATTTTTTAAAAAAATTTATGGTACTTCTATCATGCTGTATGCTAGACATTTCTATAAATGAAGCAAAGGCAAGTAAAAGTTTTTTTTAAGAGCCAACTTGGAGGGCAATACAGGTAATCCTACATGGCTTAGGGTTGGGGTACTTGCGGGAACGCCTCCTGCCAGCATCCAATTCCCATTGCCCGGTGCGCTCCCACAGGCAGGGCCTCCTTGGGGTGCCGTCGGCCAAACAATGTCGGCTGGAGGTCCCTAGGGGTAGGGCCTTCTCTGTGGGTGCACCCACCTTGTGGAACCAGCTTCCGCTGGAGCTTCATTTGGCCCCCGACCTCCGCTCCTTCCACCATGGCCTAAAGACTTGGTTATTTGAACAAGCCGGCCTGGACTAAGGCGGGGGGGGGAAGTGGGTTAGTTTTAAATGTTTGTTCTGGTTTTAGATAATTTATTTGGTCGTATTGGTTTAATAATTTTTTAACTTATTAAATTTATTACTGTATGTTTTTTATGATGTGAGCCGCCCTGAGTCCCCAGGGAGATAGGGCGACATATAAGACCAAATAAATAAATAAAATAATAAATAAATAAACTTATGATCACAATTGAGCCCAACATTTGTGTGGTTAAGTGAGAATTGTGTTAAGTGAGTAATTTGCCCCATTTTATGACTTTTCTTGCCACCATTGTTAAGCGAATCACTGCAGTTGTTAAATTAGTAACATGGTTGTTAAGTGAATCTGGCTTCCCCATTGTCTTTGCTTCTCAGAAGGTTGCCAAAGGGGATGACATGACTCTGGGACACTGCAACCATCATAAATGTGAGTCAGTTGCCAAAGCATCTGAATTTGGATCACATGATCACGGAGATGCTGGAAAGGTCGTAACTGTGAAAAACGGTCATAAGTCACTTTTTTCAGTGCTGTTGTAACTCTGAACAGTCACTAAACAAACTGTTGTAAGTCGAGGACTACCTGTAATTATCATACAAGTAGTCCTTGAATTAGGACTGTTTTGGAGACTTTCTATTATGGTCATAACTCAAGATAGTTGTAAAAGTTTTATGACCTTTATCACAGCAGTCATTAAGCTGTGGGTCTTAACTATTCGCTGTTTGCCCCAAAAATAGAATGCTGGTTTTTGGCAAAACCGTTGTAAAAATGCAATCATGTGAACACGAGCCACTGGACTGCAGGATGCGGCAAACCACCATAAATACGGCCCACTTGAAGTGCAGTTGATGACCACGGAGAGGGGCTGAACTGTGAGAACTTCCTCACCCTCACCATCATTTAACATTTCAGGATTTTCCTTGACACGGTTTCATTTGGATTCGTATGCCATGCCTCTGAATTGTCTGCATTAAGCTGCTTCTTGACTGTTGTAAAAAGAAGCCATCTGAGCTCAAAGAACGTCGGAGAAGCTGACAGCTGTCTTGACCAGTTCTTCGAAAGAAACACTCCAGCGGAGTGGAGAAGGCACCAGAAGAGATCTGATAAAAAAATAAAAGCTGCAGCTCAAAAATTAGATGCCAGGAAGGAAACCAGCTCTCTTCAAAGGCCAAGGATTGCAAGGTTTTTTTTAGGATGGGTGCTCTTATTTCCCCCTACATGTTCACACACACACAGACATACACTTAATTATAGCCTTATTCAAATCCATATGAAGGGTGAATGCCAGAGGTGGTATTCAGCAGGTTCTGACCAGTTCTGGAGAACCAGTAGCGGAAATTTTGAGTAGTTCGGAGAACCAGCAAATACCACCTCTGACTGGAGACTTTACAGTATCCTTCCCCTGCTATGCCCACCAAGCCACACCCACAGAACCGGTAGCAAAAATGTTTGAATCCCACCTCTGGTGAGTGCCACTTATATAAACGTTTCCATACTATATACCTAAGCCTTGGTGGTGCTATATATATACTACATACCTAAGAGGTATATATACTATATACCTAAGAGCCTTGGTGGTGCAGGCTGTTAAATGCCTAGCACTTAAATTCCAGCTGCCTGCAATTACTGCAGGCTTGAATCCCACTAGGCTCAAGGTTGACTCAGCCTTCCATCCTCTCAGGGTAGGTAAATTGAGGACCCAAGATTGTTGGGGGCAATAAGCTGACTTTGTAAAAATGCTGCTTAGTAATAAGCAGGCATATACAATGGAATGAAGGCTATTGCTGAGCACATTGGGTTGTATCCCAATAATTGTAAGCCGCCCTGAGTCTTCGGAGAAGGACGGCATATAAATGTAATAATAATAAAAAAGCGCCCAACAGAATTGTGGGTCATAAAGTGGATGTGGATACATGACATTGTTAACTGAAAGTGGAAGATATTGGGGCCTGAGGGAGGAATGACTGGTGTTTATCTATGGTCAGAGTAGGTTTATTTGTTTATCTGACTTTTATTCTGCTTTTATTACTATTTGTAAATCTTAGGGTGGCAAACACACACGTTACTACATCTTCCTCCTCCCATTTTCTCCACAACAACAATCCTGTGAGGTGACTTGGGCTGAGAGAGAGTGACTCATCCAAAGTCACCCAGTCGGATTTTAGGAGACTAAAACTCATGGTTTCCTGATTTTTAGGCCGGCAGCTTAACCGCTACACCAAATTGACTCTAAGGGCTACTTTGCTATTGTGCAACAATGTGAGAAATCAAAGACAATTGTTACAACAGTTGTACTACTCATTAGGGATTTCTCTTGCGACATACTATAGATTTACAATGAATCAGCTATTCTCAAAACTGTAGAAGCAGCTTTAAAGTATAACATCAGTATATTAAATCAAGACAAATTAACTTCATAGCATCCTTAACTCACATTTATATATAACATGGAATATGTCTGCAAATCTTTTCCTTGATTCTGCCCCCCCAGAACTAAATAAATTGAAATTGTAAAATAAGTACTTTGGGATTTACAGAATTTTAGGTATTTCCTGCTCTCTTTTATAGTAATGTCATGGTAAAAACAAATGTTATTGTAAAACTTATGTTAGGAAGTTCAATAAAAAGAGCCATTCCTTTAGTCTTTCTCATACAACACTAATGGCTTTAAGTTAAGTCTAAAAGCCCTTGCTACACATCCGTTACAGTAACCAATTATAGTAAGCTGTGAATTCCATTATTTTCAGTGGAACAAAGTTACAATCCATTTAAAGCCCAACTGCTTTTTTACAGTGAACAGTTAGAAAATAAAAGTTGCCTGCAGAAATCAGAATAAGCTTGCCAGGGTCATGTCTTCGTTTGTAGCACGTGATCCTGCCCAATTAGATATGAGTAACTTAAATATTCAACTTCCTCTTATGTCCTGATTGCCCTTTATTATATAAAAAGCTGGTTTGTAATTAAGAATTGGACAGCCAAGGAGCAATCATGAAAGGAGACTTACTCTTCTATCTAATCCATGACTTCTTACTCTAAATCAGGGGTGTCAAACTCAAGGCCTGGGGGCTGGATCCAGCCCGCATGGTGCTTGGATCTGACCCGCGGAGCTGCTCTGGAAATAGCAACGGTGCAGCCCACGGTGCTCTGCCAGTAAAAACGGAGCTTCATTTTCATTGGTAGAGGGTTGCAGGAGACTGTCCCAACCAAAAACGGAGCTCAGGAGCCCGTTCTCACTGGCAGAGCGCTCGGTCCACCACAGGCACCTCCCAAAACAAGTGACGTCATGCTGTCATGCCTACCCTGGCCACGCCACCCCGCCCCCTCAAGGTCAAACACAAACCTGATGCAGCCACCAATAAATTCGAATTTGACACCTCTGCTCTAAATTATTCTTGCTGGCTTCCCTTTCTGTGCAGCTCCATATGTGTCAGCTTCCTGTAATGCTAGTTTGTAGTAATTTTGAGGGGGGGGCAGAAGCCACTTTGGAAGCATTTTGGTACATAAAAAGGTGGCACATATTGAACTTGGATGTTTCCATTTATTTGATCAATCAAATAAATATATCAGTAAATATTTAAAAATACATTTTAATCAATGTTACACAATAGATTGGTTGAAATCTTGTGTCCATGTAAATGAGCATGAGATTTTTACGGCACCGAATATCTGTGAAGAAGTTTTACCTTACAGAATAATAGAACAATGTTTATATATTGTTTTCTTTAAATACAACCAAATAAAGCAATATACTGCTTATTATTTTACCCTTTGTGTTTCTGGCTCCACCGTGGGTTATCAGTATGGCTTCTAGCAGATGTCAAAATCTGTTTGCTCCTTTTGGCAAATACAGCTAAAAGGACTTTGCAGAGATCAAACAGAAATAAAAAAGCAAGATGTTTCAGAAAACAATACATTTTCTTGTTAAAATAAAAGTTCCCTTCTTAAAATATTGGGTGTTACATATGTAACATCCAATATATCCAACATCCAAAATAGTACATGTGTCTCTTTATGTACATATCAATTATATGTACTGTTCTTTTTTCAAAGACTGATAAGGGCTCCAGGATCACTCTTCCACCTTGCAGAAACTTAATAGTGTTTCTACAAGTTTCTCCAATTTTTCTCAGAAGCCCAGCCTTTCAAGTAAGAGGAAAGTAACTTATTTCCTTGGATTATAAGGTGTTACTTTGGACAAATGCTGGTAATATGACATAATAGGCACCGAGATTTCCAGACCAATTTGCATTTGAAAGCTTGTGAGCCCTTTTGTGTGGAGCAGGAAAATGATCCATCAGCTTGATGTCAAAATTGTTTAGTCTGATAGGAAAGCATTGCTCTTTTCCATTACAAGAGTGCCACCTCCAGGCTTCATTAAGCCACCTAAAACCTAATGAGATCGTTTCCATGTGCACAGGTACCATTTCCACAGTTGTCTGAATTTAATCATCATTGAAGATTCCAAGGGTTTATTATTTCTCTGAAGGCCAAGAACCTAAGCTTAAAGGATATTGTCTCTCATTCTTGATAATGCACTAAGTGATGGAGGAACTGCTGTCATTGAGCTGATTAACATCTGCAGAGATTGTTACGTGTAATCATGAGCTGTTTCAGTAGTGACTTTGTTTACCTTTGGGCAGCTCAAGTCTCCAGAGACCATCATTTCTGAAATTTAGGCATGAAAATGACTGATGAATTTCACCTTGGATTCAAAAGAAGTTATCTTGCTAAGAATATTACAGCTGTCAACACCAATAGTTTGGAACTTTGGTTATACATGGAACCTTGGATTAAAAATATAATAGGGGCTCCACATTTAACTGATAACCAGGTGAGGTAATATTTATTAGAACCCCTAAAAAAGTAAGATTTTCTTCAGTTAATTCCTATTCAAAGGATATCTTTCAGTCATATCCAGATTGCTGTTTCCCATCCATCCCTCCATTCACATTTATTACTGTATTAAATTTATTTGCTGCCCATCTCAGCCCCCCATCTCCTGTATGTAAATATAACAATGGTAAATCAATGAAACAATAAAAATAAAGTACATAATTGGAGAGAGATAAAGGGTATGCTAAAGGTATTTCACCTGCCAGCAGTATCACCAATCAGTAGTTTCTCACAATATCACCAATATTGCCACATTGTTAATGATGCTGGTTTTCACAGAAAGTTTGGGGTTAATATCTAGCTGTCATCATCAAGCAAAGGTTTTGGAGAGGATACCTTTACAGCAGGTTGCTATTGACATGTGCTTCATTCTGGGAAAAGGTGTTTCTTTGGAACTGTTGGTTGTAGGACTTGGTCAAGTGGCAGTAGCAAGGACACCAAGATTGTAGTCTAGATTGAGACATCTAAAAACGTTCCAGAAGACAATGGCAAACCACTTTTATATCACTGCAAAGAAAACCATGTCCGTGAGATCACAGGAATCAAGCCAGACTTGAAGGAAATTTTAAGGAAATTATGTGGAGCAGCATATTTGGGAACATTTATATCAACTGAATTAACCAATCACTCAAATAAATGTGCACGTTGATTAAATATTTCTTCAAAGGGGTAACAGTTTATCAAAATTATTATATAGTAAATGCTTCTCACATCTCTTAATTCTGGAGATATGTTAATTTGCCCTTGATGAACACCATGAAAAATGCTTCAGAGTATTTAGAACAGAATATGAAACACAAATCTGCTGGCTCAGACTAAATACCCATCTAGTTCAGCATTCTGTATCTAATTTTAAGCTGGTCTTGGAGATGTCAATGGTATCATGAAGCAAGAAATTTAGTAGCAGAAATCCAGAATACTGTGGGAAGAATAATTTGTGAATTAAATGAAGATCATTATTCTTTTGAATTCTTCCTGGAATAAATCCAGAATCTAAACAAGGATAGAGATGGAGATGGTGATGGACCAGTGGTTAAGTCACCAGGCTAGAAAGTAGGAGACCATGAATTCAAGTCCTGCCTTAGCCATGAAAGCCAGTCAATCTTTCTCAACCCATCCCATCTTACAGTGTTGTGGGAAAATAGGAGGAGGAGGAAGATGTGTTAGATATGTTCACTGTTTTGAGTTATTTGTAAAAATAATAAAGGTGGGTTACACATTAAAAAACAGGGACATCCATTCACCACAATTAGTGCAGCCTACTCAGTCACTTGGTCTGTTGCTTTCTTCAAGACTTCTTTTTACACTTATCAGCAAGAACCTTACCTGCTTTACACCACTTTAAAGCTTTTCAACCACCATTCTACTTTGGTTGCCCCATATTTCCCCACAAATGGAATGTCTGAAAGAAGTATATTTGGAGGCACACCAGAGGAGCACTAGTAAAAATCTTGTAACAGATAACAGATAATCAGAGTTGGAAGGGACCTTGTAGGTCATCTAGTCCAACCCCCCGCCCAAGCAGGAGACCCTACACCATTTCTGACAAATGGCAGTCCAATCTCTTCTTGAAAGTCTCAAGTGATGGCGCTCCCACAACTTCTGAGGGCAAGCTGTTCCATTGGTTGATTGTTCTCACTGTCAGAAAGTTTCTCCTTATTTCCAGGTTAAATCTCTCCTTGTTCAGTTTCCATCCATTATTCCTTGTCTGGCCTACAGGCACTTTAGAAAATAGCTTGACCCCTTCCTCCCTGTGGCAGCCCCTCAAATATTGGAAGATCGCTATCATGTCTCCCTGGGTCCTTCTCTTTACTAGACTAGCCAAGCCCAGTTCCTGCAACCGTTCATTGTATATTTTAGCCTCCAGTCTCCTAATCATCCTGGTTGCTCTTCTCTGTACTTTTTCTAGAGTCTCAACATCTTTTTTATAATGTGGTAAACAAAACTGGATGCAGTATTCTAGGTGTGGTCTTACTAAGGCTTTATAGAGTGGTATTAGTACTTCCCTTGATCTTGATTGTATCCCTCTGTTAATACAACTTAGGATTGCATTAACTTTTTTGGCGGCTGCTGCAAACTGCTGGCTCATATTTAGCTGGTTGTCCACTAAAACTCCAAGATCCCTCTCACAGTTACTGCTATTGAGCCTGGTTTCACCCAGTCTATATGTGTACTTTTGGTTTTTCTTGCCTAAGTGTATGACTTTACTTTTCTCTACATTGAATTTCATTTTGTTAGATACGGCCCAGTGTTCTAGTCTGTCAAGATCCATCTGGATCTTGAGCCTGTCTTCTTGGGTGTTAGCTATTCCTGCCAGCTTAGTATCATCTGCAAATTTGGTAAGTTCCCCTTCTATTCCCTCACCTAAGTCATTAATGAAGATATTGAAGAGTGCTGGGCCTAAGACGGAACCTTGTGGCACCCCACTGCTTACTTCCCTCCATGTAGACTTAGACCCATTAAGGACTACTCATTGAGTACGGTTTGCCAGCCATTTGCGAGTCCATCTAGTGGTGGTGCTATCTACTCCACTTTTTTCTAGCTTACTAAGCAGTAGGTTGTGGTCTACTTTGTTGAATGCCTTGCTGAAATCTAAATATATTATGACCACAGTATTTTGCTTATGTTTGAGTATCCATAATTTCTTCCTGTGGAAATTGCAGAGAAAGTGCAAGGATGACACAAGCTGTAGTGGAAGAAGATATATGTCATTTGAATATGACTCTCCTGGGAAAAATTGTTTCAGCATCCTTCTGGCTCTTTGAAATGTCTCTTGCTTGGGAAATGAATGACACTGGAGGCATGGCTGGGTTTTAGCACCTACTCTTAAAAATGTCATCCAACTTTCTGAAGATGATTAAAACAAAATCAAGTTCATGAGCTCTAATGTATTCCCAGATTATTTTAAATTTGGTAATTTCTGTCAGTCATTCCTTTATCATTTGATTGCAGCATCAGCTGCTATAAATGCTATACCTAAAGACTGAGGTTCACTTTAGCCATCACAACAGTTTATAAATCAGTTTAGAATGAATTCATTCGAACAGCTTTCAGACCTATCTGATGAATTAGATCAAATACTGCCTCTTAATCAAGTTCTGTAGGAAGTTCAATGTATGAAATCAAGTATCTTTCTCAAAAAAATATATACTGCTTACATTTCCTGAATCAAGAATTCCTTAGAAGAAAAAATCAATATAATCATGATAGGTTAAAGAAGTGAAAATTACATAATGGACTTAGTGCAGCTTTAAGTGCAAATCACTTTGTGTAGAGTAGAGTAGAATAGAGTAGAGTAGAGTAGAGAAGAGAAGAGAATAGAATACTTTGTTGGCCAAGTGTGGTTAGACACACAAGAAATTTGTCTCCAGTGCATAAGCTCTCAGTGTACGTGCAAAAAACAAAGTAGTAATCATAAATACAAAGGATAAGCAAGCGGTCAGATGAGGAGACCCAAACTCATTGGTAGTCTCACACTGCAATGAACAAGGACACACATTCAGTTTTGCACCTACTAAGTTTGTGGGACGAGCAGGCACAAAAACAGCCAGGGAAATTATTGAAGCCTGGGAAATGGGCCCCTCGTCAGTCAACAGGAGTGCTGATTTACCACCAGCCTATCCAGTACTTAGAAGGTGAGGATTGGGCAGCACAAGTAAATAAGAGCTAATGACTTAAAAGCCAGCCATTAACACACCTCAATCAATATCTAAAAAGCCACATATAACAAGCACTATAAACACCACACACAGAACAGCACACATTCTGCTAGAGAGAAATTCCCTGAAGAGGAGCTCTCTCGTGAGTCCGAAAGTTCGGAAGACAAAACCTCTGGTCCCGGTGACTGACCCAGATTGGATCCTACAAAGGATAATAATCATAATAATGATACCAGTAGAGAAGGTAGTAGAACAATGGCATTTAGTGAAAAATAGTTGAATAGTGAAAAAGGTTCAGATGTAGTCTTGATAGTACTTCACATTTCCAGTTAATTTTGCACTGGCCAGACTGCACCTCAAGTATTATGTCCATTTCTGGATTTATACCTATGTTTAAGACAAACTGAAAGATGTTTAGTGGGAGAAATGATTACTGAAAGAGTATATTTCAGCATTTTTCAAGTACCTTGAGTACACCTCAACTTATGACCATTAGGTTAACAACCATTCAAAATTACAACAGGCCCTTTAAAAGGTACTTACGATCCAACAGCCAGTTCCTTCCCATGGTCATGTGACCACATTTTGTGCACTCAGCAATTGGCCTGCGTTTATGACTGGTTGCAGCATCCTGGAGTCGTGCGATTGCAATTTATGACATTTTTCCTGAAAACCGGTATTCCCTTCCAGTGCTTAATGACCACTGTTAAAAAGGTTGTCAAACTGGATCTGGTCACGTGATGTTCTGATTTATCATGATCTGTCACCACTTACAACCATATTGGGCAGGCTCCATTACGGTCTCAAGTCAAGGACTACCTGTGTTTTGAAGAGATATCGCATTACAGAAGACAACAGCCTCTTTGATATCATTGAATGTGGGGGAAAGATGTTCTAATGCTAAGAGCAGTTTATTAATAGAGCCTATTAATAAAGTAATGACCTTCAGATTACTGGATAGCCATTTGTTATTGATATTTCTGCACCAAGTAGAGGGTTGGACTTAATCTCCAAAATGGCTCCTTCCAACCTCTACAATTCTTTCCTTCAGGCAGAGCTGTTCAAACAGAGACTTGTTTTTCGATAGTCTTTCAAGTTTCAAGTCCTTAGTAAAATAGGGCATCAGCACTTTATATTCATGTTACCCACAGGATTGGATGAGAATTATAGAATAAACTATTAGAGACCTAAGGCTCATAAAATATATTAAATCTCCTCTGAGATCAGACAGGGTTCCAATTTTGGGAGGAGAAATGTTACATAATCCCCCTTTTGTATTCTGTTAGCTTCTGAGACTGAAAAGCATAATGAGTGTTATACATGGAACACTTCAGGAATCCTAACTGCTTACAATAGTCCAATTACCTTCTTGCCTAATGCACCCTCCTCAAAATGGCCCATGAATTTAGTTCAGCTTTGGCTAAACAGCTTTGCTTGCTTCTTTCTGGACCCAGTTAGATACAATTTTACATTGGCATCTTAAAAGGTGAGCCAATTTTAAAGTAGTGAAACCACATGCCATGCATTAATTGAGTTTATCATAATTTTGTCAAGAAATAAAAGATCCTTGATGGTAAAAAGGAGAAGTCTCCTGAATGAATGGTAGAGGAATAATATAACATTTTATGTACTGATTAACACCTATTCTGGTACAGGACATAAACTGGGGAATTCACCAAGATGCTGTTGTAACATGTATTAAGAGCAGGAACTGCAGGCCCAGCTGAAAACACTTAAGTTATTGTTTGAGTTCCTGCTTGAATAATGCTTCCATTAGTGCCCTTAGCTCCTTTCTATAATATATGCCATTATCTCTATTCAGAAGTCCACTGCAAACTTAGATATTGAGGTAAACTTTCTATTTCATATTTAGGATCTATTTTTTGCATTGGGATTTGGATTTAAAAAAAGATTTGAAAGCTGATTTAGAATAAATAAATATTGGCCACTTTTTGATGTTGTAATTCAACTTAGAAACTCAAAAGCCTTCACTTAACCTAATAAAGATATTAATTTAATAAAGTTTTCCTCTGCTCCCTCTCTGTGCTAACTACCCTAGGTCAACACAGCTGTGTTTACTTTCCAGCACTGCAAGGACCATCCTATATTTACTTCACTGTTTAACGCTATTATAACTGTTCATTTTTGATTGTCCCAGAAGTAGAGTCCTTTTTCTTTTTGTACAGGTAGTCCTCCATTTTTGTACTGGGAGTCCTCATTTACTGATCGTAATTGGGACCACTAGTGACACAGTCATAAAATAAAACATCACATTACCATGACCTCAGTTCCAGCTGGAGTGATTAAGTGAACCACTGTGGTTTGTTAAGTGTAATGTCACACGACCACGACTTAACAACTTCTTTCCAGCTTCCCCATTACCCTTGTTTTTTGGAAGCCACCTGGAAGGCTATAGGTGGAGATTATATTATTATAATATTATTATATGACTGTGGGATGCTGTGATTATTGTAAATGCGTGCCTGTTGCCCAGAATCCAAATCACAATATCATGACCTCAGGGTACTAATTACAGTGACCACAATTTCAATGACCTGGCCATAAGTTTCCTTTTTCAATGCTATCATAACTTCAACCAATTTCTGAACAAACAGTCAGTAAATGAGGACTACTTGTATAAGGTCCCTTTCTCAGTTCCTCTCATGTGGATTGACCTACAAATCCTTTCTGCATCAGGAATAACATTGGGAAATATCCCTGTGTTGCAACAGAGAGCCCAAAAGGGTTCAATCACACCAAGTATATATTAGGTCCCTAGAGATATACTGAATATCGAATATATTGGTAGCATCTTTGGGTTTCTGTGCTTAGCTGCCTCTAAAACAAAAGTGTAGAATTGGCCTATTAAAAACCCTTTAAAAGCAGTGCACATTGTTCTTCTGGATAGCAAACCCTTTGGACGTGGTTCTTTTGAGTCTTCCACTTTTTTTCTTGGAAGGAAAAAAAGCAATTTTTTAAAATTTCTCTACAAGTCACAGCCAATGTGTCCTCCTTCCATTTAAAACACATCTGAGTTACTTCATTAAAAACAAACATGGATGGACTATACCAGTTCTTATTTAAGAGAAGCTTCTTGAAGTTAAAAGTACAGCAAAGAATAATTTCAGAGTGTTGGGATTATCTATATGTTGTTAAAAGTCTTGTATCCGTAACCATTAACTGGGTGAAACTGTGCATCATAAGGCCACGATTTCTGAACCAAGATACTTCAAATGGGCTAACTTCCATAATGTATCTAAAATCTGGAACCCATGACTGCTCTGGGATTAAAATTTGGCAAATTTGTGGTTGCTTCAGTGGTGCCATTCTGCCACCTGGAGGTTTAATAGACCAGTCCCTCTTTAGCCCTTGGATGCCAAGTAGACTTGTCCTACCATTAGTTGCTAGAGGACTGTCGGCTACTATCGAGGTGGTAAGAAGCAGAATTCATTCTTTCTTCCACTGCTTTTTTGTCATTGGTCATTCTGTTTCTCTGTTTAGGTAAATAAATATCTCTGAAATGAGGACCAACAAAGGACCTAACCAATTGTCTAGTTACTCATAAAAGCTTCTTGTTATAGAAATCTTACAGATGCACAATGAGAAGTGCATGAAAACTAAATGGTTACAATCTGATTACGGAAACTATAAAAATTGTACCCCCAATGATGTACTGGAAAACTATTATTTCCATGGCATTTGTTAAGCCTTGTTTATTCATTTGTAACCTATTTTTTATCCATTTCTTTTGCTCTTTCTCCTTCCTTGATTATGTATGTTCCTAAAACAACTAATAAAAGCATTTTTTAAAGTAATGTTGTGATGCCTACAATCACAGGAAAATGTTATGAAATTAGAGCTTGTGAGGAAAAATGGATCCATGCAAAACTATTCACATAATCTGAGAGTCAGTTTCTGTTTGCATTTTGTTTCTGGCGATAATCTATAATGGAATGAAAAAAGAGAGGAAGAAAGAGAGGAAGAGATACTGCCAAAGAAACAATCAGACTGGAGAATCGGAAGTGCTCAGTGAGCTAACAGTAAAAAAAAAAGAAACTTAGGAAGGATCTATCCTAATAGAAGAAGCAGTTAAAAGTGGAGGGTAATGGTTTGTACCTTCAGACTTGCAAGTTTCTGTAATGTAGCCTTAAAATACAGTAGAATTAGTTCCTCTAATCCTCTTTCTGATCTGGTTTTCCTGGGAGGTTGATAATATCTTAACAGGCTTAAGGAAAGCAATTTGTTATTTTGCCTCAGCACTATGTAGATAATAATGAAAAATGAACTTGGTTATTTTAAGAAATATCACAAGGTTTTGTTATAAAGTGTGTTATTTCCATACATGCTTGTGTATTACATATGCACAAATGGAACACACAAATGCTGTATTCTGTGACATTGAACTATGGGCATTTAAATAAAATCTGGTACACAGATTTATGCACAAAGACCATAAATAAACTCTAAAAAGTAGTAGCTTGTTCATTAGGGCTGAACTAAAGCAAGTTCAAAGCATATATCAGGGGAATTAGAATCACATGTTAAACTGAGGATGTTAAATCGATCAGGGGGAATTGGAATTATACACAAAATAAATAAACATGAAGAGAGTAATGCAGCAAGATCCAGAGAAAATAATGTTTGTCCTTGAGCAAGCTGTGGACTAGAAAGCATTTTGATACAGCATTTCTAGCAAAAATAATAGATCTGACCTCTTTTCTTCTGCAAAGAAAAAAAAAGAGGAGAATAAAGGATTTCTCAGCTCTTGGAAAGAAAATGTGAAAAGAAAAGTTGGAGTGTCCTAAAAGCAGATTGGGAAGAACCCTAAAAGGATGGAATTGAAGAAATGTGTTGACTACAAATGAAAGGAGGGTTTTTTTTGTGTGGTGCAATTAATGCAGAAAAAAGGATCAAATCAACTTCTGGACCAATTAGAAGAATAGAAGAACATAGGTATTAAATTCTTGCCTTATAACTTGAATAGGTTAGAAACTGGATTAGCTTCTTCTGATGAAAGATGGAGAGATAGAGAGAAAAAGAAAGAGAGAAAGAAAGGAAAGAGAAAGAAAATGACTCTTTCTGGATGATATGAATCATTGTTCCCTTCCAATTCCAGAAAGCTAGCCATTCATTTCTTCCTTGGATTTTGAAAGAAAACAAAACTAAGTTCTTTCTGAAGGAAGAACCCATCAGGATCATACAAAGATCATGGTTAAGGTATCAATTGTAAAGAAAGAAAGCAGAAAACTCTCGTTTGTTTCTCCTTCCTTCACTCAAGGATGAGAATTTGTTTAACATAAGCATGTGATACAATTTATTCCATTTCAGCCAATGAGACACAAAATCTTTTGAGTGCAGCTACAATTGGGACTTGCTAAGCAAGGCACACTCTATATTACAACACTTTTTGCCATGGTTGTTAAGTGAATCACTGGAGTTAAGGGAATCATGCAGTCGTTAAATGAATCCAGCTTCTCCCATTGCCTCTGTTTGTTGAAAGCCATCTAGGAAAGTCACAAATGACCCTGGGGTGCTGTAGTCATTGTTAATTGTAAATAGATTGCCAAGTCCCTGAATTTTGATCATGTGATCATGGGGTTGCTGCAATGGTTGTAAGTGGGACAACCAGTTTTAAGTTATAATGTCATTGTAACTTCGAAAAGTCACTAAATGAATAAGTCAAGGGTTACCTATACTTACTTTAACTACCAAAAGGCTTTTGCTGAAGTGACCAAGTTGGGTGATATAATAAACTTGAATTTTTGCCATGACAAATGATTAAAATAACCCAACTTTTTCCCTTTTTAATTAAAATCAATGAAATAAAGAGATCTATACATCTACATATAAGATATGTAAGCCACATCACAGGAAACTCAGTGATGTGTGTATGCTTATATTAAAAAATGAACTTACAACTTAACTGCTTTACAACTTAATTTTAGCATAATTAAAATCAGCAGAAGGATTATTACGTGAATAATATTTTTATAACTCTTGCCCTTAAGCAATGATTTAGTGTTAACGGGAACAAGTAGAAGCATTAGAAGAAGACAACGTTGGTCCCAAGAGGTGCTTTGTGAAGCTCACCTTAATCCCTTCTGTTTGGGACATGTCTTGCCTAAGTTAGTTTCTGTAAAGGAAGGTGTTTTGCTGTCTTTTCCAAACTGGGATGAAGCATCTCTGTTTAGTTGCAGACTGTCTTTATAACAAAAGCATGTGGGTCCTTTCTTAACAACACATTAAGCATTAGACACAAACGTTGATGTAAGAAATATCAGTATTGTGAGGCTTGAAACAGCATGGCCTTCCTCCAGATGGTCTGCCATCAGGATACAAAATTCCAGTTTCTACTCCCTTCCAGTTGTGTGTTTATTCACACCACAACAGTTACTGTTCCATTGTTGCTGAGCATACTCCATCTCCACAGAGCTGTTTTCAGGGTTCCCTTGAAGAGGTTCATAAGATTCTGTCTGCATGTCTCAAAACCACGGGGCTCCATTACATTTGCTATAACTCCCTCTTGTGTATAAATGTCAACTTTTTGGCAACAGAAGCCTTGGCTCTTCGTTGTTCTTTTCTTTGACATCAAACTTAGTTAATGTTTTACATCCTGAGTCTTATTCCCTTTTATCTTTTAAAATATGACTTGTGCCAAATCTTTCAGGTATGACTTTGACGTTCAGTTTTTGTGATGTTTTAAGCCAAGACATGGGGGAACTGCATGCATATTCAAACTTACTGAAGTCCTTAATGACATTGTGGCTTCCTACCCATTTCTCCATTAATGAAGAGTGGTGGAGAAGCAAAGAATTAAAATAAGATGTGAGAAAGAACCAGCCATGTCTTGCCAATACTGACTGAGTCTGGCTTAAATTATCTGTTGAGGACTTTTACATCAAAAATTAAAATTTTTAATTATTTCCATTTAAAAGTTCCACCAACTTCCACCTTACTTGCTTTCAAATACTTGAAAAAGGAAATCTTATGGTCAGATTGAATGAAATAGTCTCTTCTCCCACATAGAACGAAGATAGAAAGTATGGACATGTGACTATAGAGCTCTGTGGCTAGACTGTCATGTGATTGGAATTCCTATGTTTCACTCTTCCCCTTTCATTTTTTTTGTGGTTTAAGATAAGCATAAAAATGAGAAGGGGAAAGAGAGAAATAAATGTTTTAATAAAAACTTAAGCCACTCCTTTGGAACTGGGGCTGCTTTTTCTAATTATCAAAATCTCATGAACTTTGTCAATCTTGTGAGATTTCAGCCATATTTTTTATTTTATTTTACTTGGTACCTATTGCCTGAAGATGGTTTTGTGCACTTGTGTTTAGCTGATTTATTCCATTCTGCTTGCCAGAGTAGTAGGTCTTAGAAGAATATTAAAGAAGAGGATATTGAGCAACAGACGCATGAAACCAACATCTAAGTCTTATACAATTCAACCATATTAAAACTATTTAGAATGTATTGATATTCATAACCTATTACTCATAATCTTTCCCTGTGGCATTAGTGGATTTCTTCAGAGGTTTTGCATGCTAAAGAAGTCCTCCGCCATGATTGAACTAGTCACTCAGAGCTACAGAAAGTGAAAAGGATAATGGACTATCTACAGTCAGTCCAGCAGTTGACTGATCCGCAATCACTACCTCACTTTTTCAATCTAAATTTAGAAATACCAAAAGATGAAAAATGGTCCATTTTGAGGAACTGACATTTTTTGTTTGAAGTCTTTGATCTGCCACTTCAACCCATAAACAGCTGTAAATAATTGACCCAATATTTTAAAATAGTTGGTGGAGATAAATGGGGATTGTGAAAGAGATAAATGTGGCATGGCTGAACATTCATTTTTTATAAAACTGATATGCCAGCACACTGAAAGATTTATCCAGCACTAGGATGATTTGGAGCAAGATATCATTGATTACTTTTAGCTGCTGAGTTAGACTGCAATTCTATACACACTCTTACTCATGATAAACTGCCATTGAACTGAATAAGACTTAGCCTAAATTAAATCTTCAAGGATTGGACTGTTTTCTAAAAGAATCTGCTTGCCAAGATATGTAATTCAGAGGACAATCAACTGAATAAATAAGCTTTGAGTTTATTAATCATTTGTTTTGTCAATAATTGACTGCATTTGAATAAATGCAGGTAGATCAAAAGTTCAAGAAAAATAATCTCGTTGAAACAGTGAGGAAAGTAACACTAACTATGCATCATTGAAAGGGAAGTCCATCTGATATAATTTTAATGTGTTTTGTGCACATATTTTTTAAAAAAACACAAAGATTTTACTGCAGCTTCTTCATTTAAAATGGATGAATTTGTGATTTAAACTGGTTAAAGGTTTAAGAAGACATTAAATTAAAAATATTAAAATATTTAAAATATTAAAATATTATATGGTGTAAGGACAGTGACCAGTATGCTGTAGTGCCAAATTCTTTGGAATAGAAAGGATTTGTTTATGGACAAAAAAATCATTTTTTTGCTCACACAGAGCATAACCTAACCATACATTTAGCAGATAATCACTTTTAGCTACATACAGTGGTGGGGCGCAACCAGGTTTAACAACCGGTTCTGTGAGCGCGCGCTTTGTACAGCGATTGCATGCAGCATTCAAAATACAGCAATTTGAAGCTCAGCTGTCTACCTTCTAGGGCACCCGCCGTAAGTAGAACAGCTGAGGCAGGGAAATCAGCTGAGCTGCACAACTCAGCTGAGCCAGAAAGAAGGAAATATAGGACAGGATAGAACAGGGGCGGGTGGACGGTGCCAGCTGATGGGCGGAACCACCAGCTCACTAGAATTGTTCCGAACCAGCAGCAGCCCACCACTGGCTACATAACACTGACAGCAAGAAACAAAACAACTGGCAGGGAACACAAATCAGTAATAGGACAAAATGAAAACATAACAGACAAATAACCGCCACCCTCAATGGGATGAATGTTTGATCACATCCAAAATGCCTGCAAAAATCTATGGGCAGTTTGTAATATATTTTTTGAAGGGGAAAAAGGTGGAGACACACTGAGCTTAAGCTCAGTGGAGAATCTCCACACATCCTGTTCCTATTTAGGCCTTTCTTTCAAAACAAAAACAAAAACAAAAAAAAGCAACAAAACTCTTCTCCTCTATGTAGGGTTTCTGATTGATTTAGCTTTGCCTGCATGAACTGTAGTCATTTATGCAAACATCTTCTGGAGTGGCTGAGAAATTATGCTTCAAACCAAGTGAAATCATTCTGGCTATGCAAATAAAATAAGTTTTGTATCACTTACCTCCTTGTGGCAATGAATCTTGAACTTCCTGGAGTAATCCTAAAACCTAGCATCAGGGGTCAATTCTTCCAATTTGTTAGCCTACTGTTGACATGCAACAAAGCTGATTCTTCGCTATCCTTCTCTGTTACTTCAGAGCTTTTTTCTTTCCTTCATACTGAGAAGAACTAATGTGAACTCTTTACTGATGGATAGTCACTATGACAGGATGAGAGGGACGAATGTTTTAGAGGAAAGGCAGTTGAGTTAGTTGATACGTAGGAAAATGCAAAAGGAAAGCTTAGTGGTCTTTATTCAACAGTTCACAAGGAGTATAAGTCTCATAAAGATTTTATGGACATGATCTCAAAAGATATTTTTTTAATAGTTTGGTGTAAGATGTAGAGAGGAAGAATAATGACTCGACTGAGATAGATAAGGTCCATTCCCAGGGTGGTGTGGTAAAACCTATTTGAAGTCCACAACAGACAGGTAACAATAAATCTCAAAGGTGCTTTTTCAAGAGGCAACTGGACTTTCTGTTTTTTCTTTGAAGATGTTTCACTTCTTATCCAAGAAGCTTCTTCAGCTCTGGCTGGATGGTGGGGAATGGAAGCAGTGGTGGGATTCAATTTTTTTTTACTACAGGTTCTGTGGGCGTGGCTTGGTGGGTGTGGTAGGGGAAGGATACTGTAAAATCTCCCGTCAGAGGTGGTATTTGGCAGTTCTCCAAACTACTCAAAATTTCAGCTACCAGTTCTCTAGAACTGGTCAGAACCTGCTGAATACCACCTCTGAATGGAAAGATTTGTACCTGTATGCCTCTTGAAAAAGCACCTTTGGGACAGCCATGGCCTGGATGACTGAGAATCTCCATATACATATAACATTTGGAAGTGAGTCAGAGAGGGACTTCCCTAATTCACTGAACTATAAGAAGGAGGAGGAGATACTGCACAGAGTTGAAAGATTCTGTTATTACAGTTAATCTAAATGAAAACAGTTTTAGCCTTCTATTGGAGATGATTTCTTGATCTAGTCCATCTACTGGAAGTGACAGTTTCTTTTGGGGTTAAAAAAAACCCTGTCTAATCTGCTACCTTGGAATATCTTGACAGTTTCCCATGCAAAACAGAGGTGGTATTCAGCAGGTTCTCATCAGTTCTGGAAAACTGGTAGCAGAAATTTTGAGTAGTTCAGAGAATTGTAATGTAAAAGGAGCATTATGTCACTGGAATGGAAGCTCCATCCCTTTTGTATGTGCAGAAATACACACCTTAGGGAGGCTTCTCTGAAGTCTATTCTAAGTGTATGTGTGTAGACACATGCTCACTAATACTAAGATATAATGCAGCTGTGATAGGAACAAGGAACAATAACTATTGTCACCAGCTTATCATACAAATAAAGAATCATAGCAAACTAAATTGAGGCCAAAATAGTGGGTGAAACTTGCTGGATAGCTATGCAACTCCCTCATTGCACAACCAGCTGTTTTGTAAGAAGATGAGTAGATCTGGCGTGTATTCCTCAATTTCCATGAGTTCTGACTTGAATGTTCCTTTTGATTGGTTTAAATATTCAAGCATACAGTTGGGGGTGAAAACTTTCTCTTGACCTTTCCTGCTTCTTGCTGCCAAATTAAATAGCAATTGTACACATTTCAGATCTAAAATGTCATCTTGTTTTTATGATTTGTGGTGAGGACCAAAGGGTTCATTTTCTAAAAATTTTCTATCCTGACTGGTGCTTTTTTGATTGGTATGGATCAAGTAAAATTTAAACCGAATTTCCATTAGGAGAAATGTATGAAATCATCAGTTAGAACAATTAGTCAACATTATCAGCTGGAAGTAAAATCTTGGAAAACAGACATGCTTTTTCCAAGAATTACTCACGAAAATGGTAAATTCAGAATTGAATCAAGAGGGACCTATCTGTTCACAGAATCAAAAATCACTTGAGAAAAGAATGTGAAGCCCTCCCTAATAATAGGTAAATGAAGGAAAACTGGATTTTTTTATCTTTGTCATTGAAAAAAATCAATTTATTTGAAATTATATTTATTGTAGCAGACACATGCAGCACAATAACATTTTCATCCTTCTGAAAATCTGAAAAGCATCTGGTAACCACAAGCAAGGTTTATTATATGTGTATTCCAGAATAAGATGAGAAAGAGAAAATATCATTTTTACTGTCTCATGAGATTGTCCTATTGCTTTCTGCCTGTTTCTCTGAATTATAAACAGCATTTCTCTGAGGTGTAATAAAATAATTTTAAAGAGTGTAAAACAGCCACTTTCTTACTTATTTCACACATGGTTCTCCCAAAGCATTGCGTCTGTATTCTTGCCCAGAAAAATAGTGTTTTTTTCCAACTTCTCAAAGGTTGCCTTGTCATTTCAAAAGTTGGTATGAAGAAATCTTATATTTTGTTATGATGTTTTACAGTTCTTCTATAGGCTGCATGCTCACTAACAGATGCAGTGTTTGTCCTGTAGCAGAAAAAATATTCTTTGACTTCAGATTTGCCACTATGAACTACTAGAATGTATATTATTTCTACTGCATTATTCTTTTCAAGGAATTCTACACTTGGAGTCATGTCTGGTGAGGAATGGTGAATTGACATTCCATGAATCTCAGGAGACATTACTGTCAAAAAGACAGCTCGATACTGGATTCAGACCAGAGGTGGTATTCAGCAGGTTCTGACCAGTTCTGGAGAACCGGTAGCAGAAATTTTGAGTAGTTTGGAGAACCGGCAAATACCACCTCTGACTGGAGATTTTATAGTATCTTTCTCCTGTCACACCCACCAAGCCACGCCCACAGAACCCATAGTAAAATAATTTGAATCCCACCACTGATTCAGACTCTGAAAATCCTCTCTGGATTAAAGAGAGCTCTTGAGATTAACCATATGTACTCCAGGCAACTGGTTTTTTGTGAGTAGACAACAGAAACTGACATTTTTGCAGTCTGTTGCTGGGAGTTGCAGGATTCCATTGTGCTCTGAGCTGTTCATGTAGCCTTTTATTAACTCAGTGTTTGAGTAAACCTCAGCTTTTTAATCACTTTGGAATTTATTGTTTGCCAAGAACTGAAGAACCTTCAGAACCGCAAGTTAGGTATTTTGCTGGATGAGTTGCTGTTCAATCTATTTAGAAAGAAAGTTATGTGTTTAAGGAGTGTAATTTTCTTTTTCACAATATATAGCAAAAGGGGGATTACAGTATTAATTTCAGGGGGGGAATTAAATGGATTAAGAGTTCAGGTGAATTTGAATTATTATTATTATTATTATTATTATTATTATTATTTTATTAGACTTGTATGCCACCCTTCTCCCGAAGGACTCAGGGTGGC
Source organism: Naja naja (assembly GCA_009733165.1). Lineage (NCBI taxonomy): Eukaryota > Metazoa > Chordata > Lepidosauria > Squamata > Elapidae > Naja > Naja naja. Next base: position 95,397,508 of record CM019150.1, on the reverse strand, counting down.
GAACACATAAAAAAGAACATATATACAATAAAAAGATATTAAATAAAGACAAGTCTAAATTACAAGAAACATTAAAAACAGTTAAAAATACAATAATAAAGAATGCTGTTAAAACAACCCGCCCCCATGTCAATCAAGGAAATTAAAGAAAGACTTTGAAATTAATTTTGGAGATATAAATATTGAAGTTGCTATTTAACTCTGACTAGACGTTGGCTGATTAATAAGGAGATCTGAAAATTTAGACATGAATTTAGAGAAAATGGGTTGGGATATGGGATGAAAAAGTATTTGGTTACGTTTTAAGGTCCAGTGATAATGTTGAACATACTTGCTGAGGATGAAGGGGGAAGTTTCTTCTAATTTTTTTTCTTCCTTTTTCTTCCTCTTGTTTTCTTTTGGAGTTTTTCTGCACTTTTTTATATATACAGTATATAAATGGGTTTTTTTTGTATAGGTTGTTGTACTAGTCTTCTTTGTTTAATATAATCCTCAATAAAATTATTCAGGGAAGAAAAGGAATTCTCCACAAGTTTAAATGCAGCAAGAAATCACCATTCTATAGGAGATAAGATTCTGTTGCATTTTTTTTCCAGAAATAGAGTTATGGAGAAGTAAAGATTTTTCTATCCAGTATTGTATCTTAATCCAAGAGACAACTTGGTTCCATATTACAGAATGACTCAATCATTAAAATTGATGTTTTGTAAATTGATTGCTGAAAGGAGGCTATATATATATGCGGAAATGCAACTAGCTGAAATAGTCCATCAATTTTTTTGAGCCAAATCTTTAGGGCGACATTAAATTGTGGGGAAACTAAGAAATTGAGCCCATAGTCGGACACCATAGATGACTTAGTACGAAATCCCTGAACAGTTTTCCAAAAACATGTACAATTCATTGCAGAAGATTTACAACTGTAATTGAGCCTAGAATTACGGTATTAAATCATTACAGTCATAAGTCAAGGCACTCATGTGATCAGAAGTAAATTTCCAGCTTTTTACATGGCAGTCATTAAGTGAATACTGTAGTCATTAAGCAATGCCATGGCCATTAAGTTAACGCCACAGTTAAGTAAACACTGCAGTTGTTAAGCGAAAGCTGAAATCGGTATGAGAATGCCATGGTCATTAAGCAAATGCCACGATTGTTAAGTAAATCCATTAATTTCTAATGCCCATTTTATTTCTAGAAACTGACAAAAAAACCATCGTGAATTGAGGTCACCTGGCTGTGGAACACCACAACAAGTTGTAACATGGATCCAACCAACATATGTTCATTGACTGGTTGCGGGGAGGGGGGGTCAGTGTAACCATTTATGGTGGCCAGGCTGTTTTATGGGCTATAAAGCACCCCTTCTTATGACCATTGTAGCTTCAAACAGTGGTAAAATGATTGATCATTAAATGAGAACTATCTGCATGTAGAAATCTGGGGTTATTTATTTATTTAGAAGTTTATACTCTTTTTGATAATGCAGATATATGAGCACACAAGCATAGTACAATCCCTTTAGACCCCAGTAAAATCCTCCTTTTTCATTTTCAGCTTAGGATAAGGCTGCATGTTACTCTGAGGCAACAGTTACCACAAATGATGGTAATTTATCCAGAATGCCTTGGATCAATGCTGCATCAGAGATACTGGGAAAATGAATTCCAGGTAGCACCTGAATCATTCTGATTATTAAAAGGAGAAAAAGAGGGAAGAAAAAGAGAAACTAAAACATCATTCCAAGTAAGCCCTACCATTCCATAAACAAACTACCATAAATAAACATGCACACACACCAACCGCTTAAAGATAACTGTCATGAAGCACGGAATATGGAGTATAGAATTCTGCTTTATCAGTAAGTTACTTGCATGAATGAACAGAAGGATAGATGGATGGTTTCAGCCCTGCCTAGTAAAGCTGAAAAGAAATTAATTCTGCTTTATTGTAAGGCTAATTAACAGAATCTTGCGTGTCTGAAAGTAAGAACATTTCTATGTTTTAACTGTTCGTTCCATTAAGGCAGGTCCTTCCTAAGTTTCTTTCTCTGATTTATGAGCCATTGGGGGTTTCTACCCTTCTTCTCTGATTCCTAAACAGTATCTCTTCCCTGTTTTCCCCAAGGTCATTCACACCTTCCATTACAAATGGAGAAATAAGATATAACTGCATATAATTCTTGTCATAGGCCAGTGTACATGGAGGGGGAAAACAGGGCTCTGGTTGAGTCCAATGGCATCCAGTCCATGGCTGAACCTTATAGATGTTTTACAATGGACTGTCCATTGTAAGGCTGTAGGCTTGATGTCATTTTGATATCAAAGAGCTTGGTGGCCGAGTGGTTGGAATGCAGTATTACAATTGCAGGCTAACTCTGCTCGCCGCCATGAGTTCAGTCCTCACAGGCTAAAGGCCTTCCATCCTTCCAAGGTGAGTAAAATGAGGACCCAGTTTCTTGGGGGCAATAGGCTGACTCTGTAAACCGCTTAGAGGGGGTTGTAAAGCACTGTGAAGTGTATGTAAGACTAAGTGCTATTGCTATTATTTTAATTAGTCTTTACTTAAGGGTTTGGAAAATGTGGTTTAATGCTGAGACCGATTTGCTAACAATCCCTAGTACCGTTCCCTAAATGACATTTAATCCCAAATTCTTACAAGGAGTGTCTGACACATTTGTTAAACCTGAACTAACTCAGCTGAGCATCTGCATTCTTACATTTTTCCTAGATCGATCAAGGGGAATTCACTACTCAATTTCCAATGGCCAAACACAGACTCAGAAGAAGCACAGATGCAGCCAGCAATAGTATTTTGTGTGCATTCATTCCATACAGTGGTAGAAACCACTAATGCCAGTGAATCAGTGATTTTGTTTTTCTGTATATTGATCTAGCATAGCAAAATACTTTCTAGCTAATTTTAACAAAAATGTTTGGAAGTTATATGTTCAATTTTGTAAAATACATATGGGAAACTTTTGCATATGCTATTTTTACATATGTTATTTTTTAACATATTGGTCAAGGATTGAAGCTACATATTTCAATGCATGTTATTTCTGCTCCAGTGCCCTGCCTCGTGGTGGGTTGTTAAAGAGTTAGTAAGCGAATGTGTTAAATAAAGTTTACTATGCAACAGTAACACAGTCTATTCAGAAGAATTTTTTCTCTTTTGCTGTGGATGTCCACTGAATTATTCAAATGTTAACATACTTATGAAATTTACATAACCCAAATAAGATCCTAACATAATTACAGTAGGGAGCAATTATTTTTTTTAATTTGCACAATGGATTATGCATTTTATTGAAATAGTTCAAATAAAAATTTCTTACCCTGACATGTTATACCCCCCACAGTCTGCTTACTCACCATTTCTTTCTCTCCCAAAGAGCAATGAATTCAGCAATCCAGTGTTAATAATTTTTATTGGAAGTTCTGCATTGCACAACAAACAAAAATTTAAAATGGTTAATTGAAAAATTCTGCTGAGGTTTCAAGCAGTGATGTGCAAAACGAAAAACTGCATTGCTGTAAGTCTTGTCCTGCAGTAAGGCAACCTAGAACTAAGGAGAAATTTCCTGACAGAACAATTAATCAGTGGAATGACTTGCCTCCAGAAATTGTGGGTGCTCCATCCTGGAAGATTTTAGCAATAGCAATAGCACTTAGTCTTTATATCCCGCTTCACAGTGTTTTATAGCCCGCTCTAAGCAGTTTACAGAGTCAGCATATTGCCCCCAATAATCTGGGTCCTCATTTTATTGACCTCGGAAGGATGGAAGGCTGAGTCAACCTTGAGCTTGGTGAGATTTGAACTGCCAAATTGCAAGCAGCCAGCAATCAGCAGAAGTAGCCTACGGTACTGCATTCTAACCACTGTGCCACCACGACTCTTATTTTAAGAAGATATTGGACAACCATTTGTTTCAAATGGTATAGGGCTTCCTGCTTGAGCAGGGTGTTGGACTAGAACTGTGATGGCAAACCTATGGCACGAGTGCCACAGGTGGCACGCAGAGCCATTTGTGCCGGCACACGAGCTGCAGGTAAACTTACCTCACTGCGCATGGGCGTGCTTCACAGCTGATTTTCAGCCAGTTTGAGGGCCTTTTTCGGCCTCCCAAAGTCTTGAGGAAGACTTCTTCAGGCTTCTACAAGCTTTGTAGGCCGAAATCTAGCCCCGTTTCATCACTTCCGTTTTTTTCGGAAAGACAGGAAGTGATGAAACGGGGCTAGATTTCGGCCTACAAAGCTTGTAGAAGCCTGAAGAAGCCTTCTTCAAGCCTTTGGGAGGCCGAAAAAGGCCGCAAACCTGCGGAAAATCAGCTGTGAGGTGCAGTGCAGGTAAGGGGGCAGTGGAGGGTGGGAGGTGAGGTGGGATTGCGTGTGCATGTGTAGGGGGCGTAGGGGGGCATGCATTGCATTCTGGGTGCTGGCACGTGAGCACGAGCGTGGAAGCACGCACAATTTTTGGCACAGGAGCCCAAAAAGTTTAGAAGGTCCCTTCCAACTCTGTTATTCTGAAACTTCTTAAAAGTAGCTTATTTGAGATGGATAAAATACAGTGGCAGGTAGGGTCATTAAATTGCAGATTGAAATGAGGATTTACTTCCCCAAAGTATTTGAATATTATTTCTGAATCCAGCTGGTTAATGTTTTACTAAAATTACCTTTCCCACACCTGGTGTTCTCCAAAAGTATAGGGTTTGAGAATTCTGGGAGTTCTCAAAATGCCAACATATTTGGAAGTCAGGATTAGAATCAGTTGTACTACTCTGGAAATATAAAAGCGAAGCTTTCCCTTCATATTTACTGAGCCATTTCTAAGGACATACTTACCTATTTGCATACTGTGTCTGTATTCTGCAAAATAATTCTATGGATGATGTACAGGAAATAACACTGTATAAAAACAATATAAAGCAAAAAAAAATAACAGAAAGCTTCTATCTTTTTACTATTGTGATGGGGTGAGGCTGTTTTTTCATAGTTTTTTCATAAACCTCTAAAACAAAATGGTTACTATTGTGTGAGGCAGAAAACACCCATCATTCTCAACAGTCAAGGAGAAAACCAACCTAAAACTAAGGAGAAATTTCCTGATAGTTAGAACAGTTAAATCAGTGGAACAATTTGCCTCCAGAAGTTGTAAATGCTCCAACACTGGAAGTTTTTAAGAAGAAATTGGATAACCATTTGTTTGAAATGGTATAGGGCCATAATGGCGAACCTATGGCATGCGTGCCGGAAGTGGCACACAGAGCCATCTCTGCTGGCACATGAGCCATCGCCCCAGATCAGGTCCACTGTGCATGTGTGCGTGCCTCCCGCGACCCAGCTAATTGTTGGGTATCTGCTGCGCATGTGTGGGGGCGGGGCACGTGTGGGAGACATGCATGCATGCGCAGAGGTGTGGGGCGCATGCTGGGGTCACGTGCGCATGCACACAGGCACGGAGTATGGAGGGTCACGTGCGCATGCGCAGGAGGGTAGGAGGTCACACATGCATTGCATTATGGATGCAAGTATGCGCACGCACTTTCGGCATGCGATGATGAAAAGGTTAGCCATCACTGGTATAGGGTTTCCTGACTAAGCAGGAGGTTGGACTAGAAGACCTGCAAGGTCCCTTCCAACTCTGTTATTCTATTCTATTCCACCTAATAATCTTGCAGTAATATTTACAATATTCTAGAGCAGTAGTTCTCAACCTGTCGTCCACAGACCCCTGTGGGGGAGGCAGCACAATGTCATCAGAGGCTTGAAGCAATATTATGACTTACTGTAAATCTTGAATTAAGTCTTGTTGGTACACAGTCACAAAAGTTATTTAAATGGGGTCCATAGTGAAGAACAGGTTGAGATCCACTGTTCTAGAGCAAAGAGGAGAATTCTTGGCCCTCTAAGTATTGCAGGGCTCCATTTCCTCTGAATTCTGGCTATGCTAGCTAGAATTAACATAATTCAACAACAATTGGAAGACCAAAAGCGTCTTCTGATATTTGTCCCATGCTGCAAATGGTTAGGGAGAAATACTTGCCTAAGGGGAGAAACTAGGCATGACGGTCATCAAAGGGAACAGATCCACATCTCTGGACATGACACATATGAGAAGTGACATTTCAGTCATACTGCACATTTTTTCAGGCTGCAGGCTTTAGGGAACTTAAGGCATAAAAGTGCTGGAAGAATTCCTCTTGATGACATACCTACCAGCTGCAAACATCCTGGGTGTCATTTTTAAAGGATTAATGATACCAGAAATCTTTGCTGCTCACAGCCTTGCTTAGAATGATGGGCTTAAAAGAAAGATAATTCAAATTTTACTAATGGCATTTTGCCTTTGAAATTTTTTCCCAAACTTATGGCCTGCCCAGGATTCTTAACCAGCACAGTCAATGGCCAATTAATGTTTTGCCATGATGAAATTTACATAGAATTGTTATCTTATTGCTTATTGTACCCTATGACTATTATTAAGTGTTGTACCTTATGATTCTTGACTCTTGATGAATGTATCTTTTCTTTTATGTATACTGAGAGCATTTGCACCAAGACAAATTCCTTGTGTGCCCAATCACTTGGCCAATAAAGAATTCTATTCTATTCTATCTATAGGGCCCTGTAATCAATTCCCAATTTTGCAAAAGCTGAACTAGGCATTTCACAGCCTATCTTATATATTATGATGCATTATACTTAACTTCCGAGGAACAATATAGACAATGGTTTCTAAGTGTTATTAAATAACACCTTTAATGTTTTTTTTTACTTATTTTTGTATATTTTAATGTATTTTATTAATGTTTGGCCACTTTTTGCAGGTTTTTACCTGTCCATAACTGATGGTCAAAACAATAAACTGATTGATTGAACAGATTTTTTTTTCTAATTCAGTACATCATTAAAAAATAAGCACTGGTCATTACATGCCTCCTGGAAACATGATGAAGCATGAAAAATAATTCAGGTAGTCCTTGACTTACGACCACAATTGAGCCCAAAATTTCTGTTGTTAAGTGAGGGATTTGTTTGTCCCTCATTTTACGACCTTTCTTACCTCATTTGTTAAATGAATCACTGCAGTTGATAAGTTAGTAACCCGGTTGTTAAGTGAATCTGGCTTCCCCATTCCCCATTCTTGTCAGAAGGTTGCAAAAGATGATCATATGACCCTGGGACACTGCAACCATTGAATATATGAAACGGTTGCCAAGCATCTGAATTTTGATCATGTGACCATGGGGATGCTGGAAAGATGACTGTGAAAGATGGCCATCGGTCACTTTTTTCAGTGGCGTTGTAACTTTGAACGGTCACTAAATGAACTGTTGTAAGTCGAGGACTACCTGTATTGTGGTTGCCTTATGTGCCTTCATACCTTCAGTAGTGGCAAAAAAAGTTACCTGTATACCTTTCCTATCTCACGCCTGTCTCAAGGCCAATGTCAACGTTATATTTAGGTAGTATCGAGTTGCGCCCTAGCACTACAGAAGAAATCTGGTAGCATCTTTTCTAACTAACAAATTTTATTAAAAGGCAAAAGGCTTTCATGAGCTGTAATGAAGTAAGATACAACTCACAAAAGATTGTGCCTTTTAATAAGATGTATTTGTCAGAAAAGATGGTAGGCTTCTGATAATTGTCTACTATAAACTGACACAGGTCTCCTCTTACCACATCCACAGGAAAAAACACTTATTTCTTTGCCAGCAACCAACTGGAAGCCACTTGTATATTTGTAGCAACGTTTCACTATTTTCATGAATTTTTACTACAGGTAAGCCTTGATTTAGCAACCTTTCAAAGTTAAGAGGGACTTATCTTCGGGTAAGCCTCCATAGTCATGTGACGGAACTTCAGGTGCTGGCAACATAACCTCCTCCATAGTCATGTGACTGAACTTCAGGCGCTGGCAACATCGCAATTATGACCATCTATGGTGTCCTGTGGTCATGTGACCACATTTCCTAAAAACAAGCACTTCCTGTTTTCAGCAAAATGTACCCACAGCAAACCATCAGTTCACTTAACCACCATATTATTGGCTTAATGACTGTGGTGATTCACTTAATGATCATCGCAAATAGTCATAAAATCAGGTTGGTCACATGACCAACCCGTTTTATAACCATTACAACTGTAATGAGCAAGTTCCTTTACATTTGTATGCTGAGGACTACATGTAGATTTCTAAACTGGCAGAATAGTTTGTGTCCCCTTCCCTTATCTCGTTCTGTACTGTTACCCTCTGAACTACCCTCCAAATATTGTGGGCTACCCGTCATATCATCCCTGCTTGGCTGTCCTTGACTGTGTTTGATGTAGCTTTTCTCCAAGCCTCCCAAAGGGTTCAGGTCAGGAAATACTGTTTTGGAGCAAAGCCAAGATAATACTTTTATGACTTTATAAATATATATATACCTTATCAGCATTTTGAAGACTTAATTTGCAAGTTTGAACACAGCTAACTTACTCGTTGGCCTATTTGCATTTTTTATGCAGTTTTTTTATTCCAAAACTGCATATAAAAATGTTTATCGCAAGAAAAGTTGTGCATACTGTACAGTACAAATGAGTATGCATCTGTGTTTGTGCACATTTAATTTGTAGATAAGATGCCTCTAGCAATGGAAATAGATGAATTCATCAAACTATATACACTCTTGATTACATGAGATATGGACTTTGGCACTGAAATGATTGTAAGAATAGTTGCTAAATGTTTAGGAGCATGATTACTCAGGTTAACTATGGAGCTATATGGATGGAAAACACTTATAAGAGACCATCACATCTAAGTGTGACAGAATGCTGGGGGATGCATTCCTGGTTCACTATGCTACAATGTACAAATATTGTGTACTGTTACTCAGTGCCAGCAACCTAGCTAGGCCTGACGGAGTAAGATTTATAGTAGAACCTCTGGTCATGAACGCTTCTGACCACGACCAAATCGGGTTCTGATAAAAAAACACACAAAATTTTTGAATCTGGTCATGAACACATACTCGGGTGGCGATCAGACACGACCCCCAACCCAGAAATTCCTGAAGATGAAACATTAGAATACAAAGAAATCACCAAAGTTATGAAACGAATTATGGTCATGACCAGAGGTTCTACTGTACTTGAAAATGAGAATAGCTTCAAATTATAAATTGGAATATATTCAATATATTCATATTCAGAAGGTCATGGGAGACAATTGCTAACCAAAAGGTCTAAGAGGAAGTTAGGGGCATAAATACCTGATACAAACTATGATAGCAAGAAAAAAAAACCCTGATAAAACATATAGAGTAATGCCATGATGCAAACCTTGGGCTTCCTTATGTCCCAGCATTGGACTCAAGTATAATAAATCATATGGTTTTCATTGTGACATCACAATATTTGCCCCTTCTACAGATGCCAATGTTTGGGAGATAAATAAACATATTAAACTACAGTAAGTAACCTGGATTGAATTAGTATTTTAGCTGGTATTATTGATTGGTATTATTGGCTGAAAAATTTACTTCTAACTGAATCAAAAATTGAGTTCTCTAAAATCCATATGGGGATTAAGTCAGATATAGGATATCTTTTTTTGCTAGTATTCTGTTTACATGGAGAGTTTAGAGCTAATGAGTATCCATTTTCATCAACATGATGGTCTAGTTTTTATATAATGATAGAGTAATGCTAAACATACACCGAGCTGGGTTTCAGTTTATGCAAATGTTCCTATTAGTTGAAGGTTTCAAGAAATTACAACAGAGCAATTATCCAAGAATATCTATCCATCTGCTTGTCTGCCTGTCCACCTGCTTACCTACCTAACTTATCTCACATAATCTCACACACAAGCGACTCTAGAATGAGCAGAATCTGACTTGGTGTAACATGTAGCCTGCACTGTGGTACAAGTATAAAATACCTGTGCACAAAACATGTCAAATTCAAAATGGTTTTGAGTTTGAAACGCCCTATTTCAGTTTTGAAAACAGTTGATCCAACTGCGCAAAAAGTGTTCCGCTGCTGTTTGGTTCATTCTGTTCATTTCGGAAATGCCTCAGGCTTGCAACAGCCCCATTTCCTAAATTCAAACTGAAAACAACACAAAACATTTCCGAATCAAAACGTTTTGCTCATCGCTGGTGGGAGAAAAGCCCAGTTTGATTTCAGTGATTAGGGAGGACACACCTTTTGCATCCGACAAGTCCCAAATCTTCCCAAACAGACTAATCCAAAACTCAAAGAAGAATACCTCAGTACATACATGAAAGTCTAGTTAAAAAGATCAAGCAGCAAGTATCAGTTATGGATCAATGGTCCCACTTCCTAAAAGTCATGTGTTCCTTCAAAATAAAGTAGAAGAAGGTGGAGAAAGGGCCGTTCCATTAGCTATGCTAAAAGGCCAGCTTCAAGGAGTTTTCCTCCCCCAGCACATTATTATTCACTTTTAGGAATTGATGACTTAAATTTCTTGCTCTTCTCCTCCTTCTTCCCTCCCTCCCCTTTCCCTTGACTTTGGGTATCATCTTTATAGCTTATATGCCTCCATATGTTAACTATATATAAGATACCCTAGTGGGCTTTTCAGCTGAAGAACAGGATTAAAAAAGTTTTTTTTTTTTTGCAAACATATTTGCATCAATATTTCTCCATAGGTGGCCTATCTATCTGAAGTGGAACTTCTAAGAAGTAATATAAAGTTTAATTACATTTTAAAAGCTTTCTGTAAAATATAACAGAACACATACATAAAAACTGAAAGGGAATGAGACTGAGTTCTAGTCCTGCCATAAGGCATCAAGGTTGACTCAGCCTTCCATCCTCTCAGGGTAGGTAAATTGAGGACCCAAGATTGTTGGGGGCAGTAAGCTGACTTTGTAAAAATGCCGCTTAGTAATAAGCAGGCATATACAATGGAATGAAGACTATTGCTGAGCGCATTGGGTTGTATCCCAAAAACGGTAAGCCGCCCTGAGTCTCTGGAGAAGGGCGGCATATAAATATGAATAAAATAAAAAAATAAATCTGTCTGTCTTTGGGCCTGTCACTCTTAGTCAGGGGTGGGATGCAAATATTTTTGCTACTGGTTCTGTGGGCGTGGCTAGGTGGGTGTGGCCATGTGACTGGGTGGGCATGGCTTTTTTTGCAGCACCCTCCACGCTCTTCTTTTCTTTGCCTCCTGGACCTTAGGGAAGCCTCCTGAAAGGCCATTTTTGCTCCCAGGATGCTTCCCTGAGGCCCAGAAGGCAGAAAACGGAGCGGGGGGGGGGAAGCCTCCTGGGTGAAGCAGTAAGACAGTGAGGGGATCCCGGAACAGCTGATTGTTGGAACAGCTGATCGTCGGGAGGAAAAAAAGAAATACCGTAAGGAGTGACTGGGCAGTGAGGGGGAGGGGCAGGCGGAGAGCCAGGGGCACAATTTGCCGGTTCTCCGAACTGCGCAGAATCGTAACAACCGGTTCTATCGAACCGGTCCAAACCGGTAGCATCCCACCCCCTGCTCTTAGTTCAACTCACCTCACAGGGTTGTTGGTATCAGGAAAATGGGAGGAAAGAGTATTAGGAATGCTTGCTGCCTTGAGTTATTTATCAGACTAATAAAGGTGGAAAACAGACAGATAGACAGGATGTTTTACCTTTACTGTAGTTAGATAAGTGATTTTTTGCTAGAATGATTGGTGGGACTTAATTGCAAAAAAAAAAAAAGTTGGCCATCAGATGGCAGAGTTAGATTATTCTCTGTTCCCTTGCTGTCATCTAGCAGTCATCCACATTTGTCGTTTATCATTCTTATTTCAAAATCTGGAATTCTTACTGCTGGTCTACCATTGTTATCCAATTAAATGCCATAGCCTGATCCTTACACACTATCCTTTTGTCCATTTTCCATTTGTTTCAGGGGGAAAAATGTTGTTTTGTTTAAATTCTCAACATACTGAAACAGTAACAAAGTGACCTTATTGAGTGGCAACAGTGGCACTAGGGCTGAAGCCAAGGCCTAAGTGTCTACTTCAGGCCCAGCTTTGGTGCTACAGCCAAGGGCCACTGTTCTCGGTGCCCTAATGGCAGGGGTAGGGGGAGATATATAATACCTTTTTTGATATTTCTTTGTGTGTGGGGAGGTGTGACATTCCAGCAGAGTCAAGTTAGGCATTTCCAAACATTTGATATGCCAAGGTGAAAAGTCTCACTATCATTGTGGTTTATTCAATTTTATTTTTTTATTTGTCAGGCAAGTATTAGATAACAGGTATAAGTATAAACATGATTGTGAATACTTGAAATGGATATGAATAAAAAGGAAAATTAGGACAGGGATGGTAGGCGCATTGGTGTGCTTATGCACACCCCCTATTGACCTCTTATGAATGGGGTGAGGTCAATAGTAGACAGTCTAAGGTTAAAGTTTTTAGGGTTTGGGGAAGAAACCACAGAGTCAGGCAGAGTATTCCAGACATTGACCACTCTGTTGCTGAAGTCGTATTTCATGCAATCAAGTTTGGTGCGGTTAACCTTGAGTTTGTATCTATTGTGTGCTCTTATATTGTGGTTAAAGCTGAAGTAGTCAATGATGGGTAGGACATTGCAAGAGACAATTTTATGTACTACACTTAGGTCGGACCGAAGGTGGCACAGTTCTAGTACACTTTTTTTTCTGGCTTTTAGATGAGTGCCACCTGGAAGATCACAGGTTTTCTCCAACCTTATTCTATACAGAGATTGAATTGAGCCATGATTGTGAATCAAGATATCTAACATCAAAAAGATTGTTTGTTTGTTTGTTTGTTTGTTTGTTTAAACTTATATGCCGCCCAACTCCCAAAGGACTCTGGGTGGCTCACAGCAAAAAAAACCCACAAAGAATTACATTATAAAAAATTTAAAAACAATTTTAAAAGCAGCAAACAACAGAAGGGCCGGATCTCACTAGATCTCAGTCGCGAGATCAACAGCCCCATGCCTGCCGGAAAAGCCAGGTTTTGACCGCTTTGCAGAAGGCCAGTAGGGTGGAGGCAGTTCGGACCTCGGAAGGTAGCTGGTTCCAGAGAGCCAGAGCAGCCATAGAGAAGGTCCTCCCCCGCAGGCCCACCAGCCAGCATTGTTTAGCTGACGGAACCTGGAGGAGACCAACTCTGTGGGATCTTACCAGTCGCAGGGAGATGCAGGGTAGGAGACGATTCTGGAGATAACCTGGTCCTGAGCCATATAGGGCTTTGTAGGTAATGACCAACACCTTGAATTGCACCTGGAGACTAATAGGAAGCCACTGAAGCTCGCAAAGCATTGGTGATATGTGGGTGTATCTCGGGACACCCACAACAGCTCGCGCGGCTGCGTTCTGGACCAACTGAAGTCTCCGAATGCTCTTTAAGGGTAGCCCCATGTACAGTCCGTTGCAATAATCCAGTCGTGAAGTGACTAGGGCATGAGTGACTGTTTGAATTTATATTGCTGCCTATCCACCCATGGTGACTCAAGGCATCTTACAGAATATAAAACCTCATTTAAAACAAAACTAATAAAAAAGAATCAGATAAATTAATATAATAAAATAAAATAATAATATAATAAAATCATCCCCCACCCCTTTTTCCCTTTTCAAGTGATCAGTGCCAGGATCTAGCCTAGAATTTAGATTAAGCCTTCGCAAAGAGGCACAGGCTCAAATTCTCGTTTCTCTAGGAAAAAGTCTTAATCTTTTCTCTTGCCACCCAATAGCAATAGCAATAACACTTAGACTTATATACCACTTCACAGTGTTTTATAGCCCCCTCTAAACAGTTTACAGAGTCAGCCTATTGCACCCAGCAATCTGGGTCCTCATTTTACCAACCTTGGAAGGATGGAAGGCTGAGTCAACCTTGAGCCTGGTGAGACTCGAACTGCCAAATTGCAGTCAGCAGAAGTAGCCTGCAGTACTGCACTCTAACCACTGCACCACCACAGCTCTTATAGGTCACTTTTACTTTTAAATCAGCCATACTGTGCCTGGTTCTAACATTATTATGTCGATGTTTCCCCTTGTTCAAGAACCTTCCAAGCATCCGTGTATGAATCCCACTTAATTGTTTCAGTGCAAACTATCAGCCTGCACCTTATCCTCACTTTGAACCGAGCCACATGGTAGCATGAGTTTTTGAAGCACATTCAAAACAAAATATTTGTACATGTGGAAAGGAAGAAAGAACACATAAAGGAATAAAGCAGACAAAGAAACACATTGTAGAAATGGCTTCATGTTAGCAGGCTGAAATAGGAGCTTGTCTCAGCAAAGTTTCCCATAGTGGACTCTCACACTCAGTCCAATTTTAAACTGAAAGAACTCTCTTTTCTCCAGAAACCCATCTTTATGTCTTGGGTTACTGATTTTGTTCTTCAGCAGAAATAAATAAATAAATCTGAAAAGCGGACATTCCACCTTGTAGAATTTCTTGCCTTCACAAACATTTCAAGGAGATTTCTAAAGTCTCCGAGCAGGACTGAGTTCAAAGATTAGAAACACAGCGTCCACAATATCTTTATTTGATACCCACAGGTACCTATTTCTCTTTCTAAAAACTCACCCTCATCCCACAAGATCTGATCTGTAGTTTAATATATTCCTTGAACAATAACCTTCCAGGATATATGATTTTTTTAAAAGAAAGCAGTTGTTTCAGAAGTAATCTTTGTCGTGCCCTAAGCGAATTGTCAGGTTGATGGAATTGTTCTCCAATGACATTTGAAGAACTACAGATTCTTGATTTCTACAGTTCATCTCTTAGATAATTAACAGTACTCTCTAGCACAATGCTTGGGGGAATACTCCTGTCTACCTCATCCTGATTGGTGTAAATGACTAATATACCAATTGCAGCATTGAAGTTTTCAGTTGTGATATAGCAAATTCCCAATGAATATTTCAGTCATCTCTAGAGGGTAGAGGGTAAAGCGCAGTCTACTTTTCTTTTCCCCACTATATGAATCAGTCTGGCCTACAAGCTTCATTTTTCTGGATTCTGGGTTTACTTTTCCTGATTTTTTGACATTTCACACATCAGCATGGACAAAAAGATTCCTTGATTCTTGGATTATCATCTGCTGTGACTTTGGAGATGGGGATTGGCCTTACTCTCTCTTCATTGCCACAAGGATAAAAGCTAATAAGGAAATTTGCCATGAAAGTTTCAATGGGAGTCAGTTGTAAAGCAAAATTCAAGGAAACATCTGGGGAAGCCAAAGAAATTAAGGCAAAACTATGTGTTTTTTAAAAGAGTATGGATATATTTGAAAGTTTTTAGAGTCATCAGAATACCTCAGGAAAAATAGCAATAAGTTTCTTCCAGCAGTGAAACATTTGAAAATGTTACAGGGAAATCAGAATAATTTCGAGAAAAATATGGAAATCTTCATTGGAAAATTGGCAAATCCTTTCCTTCTGGCACAGCCAATGTTCACTCCATAAAGTAAAAATATGAGATGCTTGAGATACTTGTAACATTCATTAAAAGTCCATTCATCTCAATTTTTTTACCTGTTTAGCAGGAGGCAGTAACTTCAAAGGAATATTGGTTTTAGAGTTTATACTGTTTCTCAGACTGTGCTGGACTGGACCATCATAGAAATGTTAATGAATAAATGCTAAGTAAAGCTGTTTTATTGCCAGAAGAATGTAGCAGTTAAGTCACCTGGCTATTAGCTGGGAGACTGTGAGTTCTACTTCCATTTTAGACGCAAAGCCAGCTGGGAGACCTGGGCCTAGCCATACTCCCTCAGCCCTAGGAAACAGGAATTGGCAAGCCCTTGCCAAGAAAATTTACCAAGAAAACTGCAGTGGGTTTATTTCTGATTAGTTATTTTATTGTTGTTTGCCTACAGACAGCATCTTGCCAGATTAAAGCAATTACCTGCATAACTAGAATTATATTGTATGGATTGCTAGGAAGGATCTGTTGTTGCCCTTTTCCTTTCCTCCAGACATTTCAAGCTCCGTTGTCTCTTTGCCATCTGGGAAAGAGACCCTCTCTCCTGCGACTGCATGCTATGTTCTACCACATGAAATCTGCACCAGCTTAGGCTTGATTTCTTTATTTGCAGCTTGAGAGTGTCCTGCTCCTTGACACAACGACATTTTTGTCCATGGACAAATACTAGCAAATTTGTGAAAGCAATTTACATACCACTGAGTTGGGATGAACGCCTGCTGGCTACTTATTTAACTTGTTATGCCAAGTTATATATTTAGATATGTGTTTGTGCACATATGTGTAGAAAGAGAGAGAATTTGCTGTTACTAATTTTCCAACTTTTCCTCAGAATGGCTCAGATTAATTATAAATGCCTTCCCAGGGTGAGGACCCAGAGAAGCTGGACTTTGTCTCTTCTATTTCAGATGAATTATGGCAACTTTTCAAATTTCCCCAATTCAAACGAATGCTCAGTAAAAGAAGCCTGGTTTCTAATTTGGCTTCATATTACTCATAGCCCCAGGTTACTGCAGATATATGACTCTTTTCATCTTTAATAGTCTTTACCAAAATTGACTAATTAATCCCCACAGCATTCTGACTGGGTTGGATGAGAAAGGTTTCCATCGCATTTTATGGGGTTAGCTCTCTTTCATAGTTATCATGCCTATAGAGTAGTTTGATGTCAAAGTAGGATTTAGATCACTCCTGTTTCCAATGATGTGAAAAGAGACCAGCAGGACCCTTAGGTGAGATATTCTGAGATCACTAATCCCATTAGGTCTTCCTGGTCATTCATATTGGAGTTAAAATATATCTCTTTCTCCAGCCACATGTTTTCTTAGATTTGAAATTAACTCCTCCTCCTTCCATCCCAGAAAAAATATGCTTCTTTCTTGAGCACTTTTAATAAGTGCCCTTGTCACCAGAGATAAGTGAATAATAACAAAGGTTTTAGTGGCAATGGCCTTCTTGAATATATCCTCTTCCAAATCATTGCTATGATCTTTCCAGCAGCAAGTGAAAATGATTGTATTTAGTTACCTACAGGAAAACTTGTACTTTAAGAACTGAAAGAATCCAAGGTTACAGTCATACAGTCATAAGTGGGAGGAGATGGGTGAAAGGAAGGATGGGAGGATTAATAGTAATAGTATAGTAATAAAGTAAATAGTAATAAAGTCAACTACAACAAGAACAGAAAAGGATTTTCAAGAACATCTTTAGCAATCTTTTTATGATCCTGTAATCTACATGCTCAAGCTATAATCATTCACCTGTAAACTGCCAGAGCATATGGAGAAATTTAGTACTGTAGTTAGAAATGGGAACAGATATACAAATGGGAACAGATATAAAACTTGCAAAACTAAACAAGCAGCATTTAAGAGAAACAAAGGATGCTTCATGTGATTATTTTATTTATTTATTTATTTATTTATTTATTTATTTATTAGATTTGTATTGCCGCCTATTCGCCATGGCAACTCAAGGCGGCTTACAACATATAAAACTACAATTTTAAACAATAAAACTTGTAAAAATCAAATAAATTAATATAGTAAAATCACCCCCCACCTCCTTCCCCCAGCAACAGCAGATTACACGAGCCATTTCATGGGCTCCATCCCACTCTGGGTTCCCCAGGCCCACTGGCAGAACCAGATCTTCAATGCCTTCTGGAAGAGAATCAGAGTGGGGGCCAGTCTAATCTGCTCAAGTGCCATGACCAGCCAGACACATAATCTTCCTGACAAGGTAATGAAATTGATATTATAAAATGCCAGCTGCAGGTTCCACTAATACCCATCTCTCAGATTTTGGATCTAGAATGAGAGGCAAGGTGTTCTAGATCCAGAGAACATATAATATAATAGAGAATCAAAGGCCAGGGTACTAAAAGACTAACCACCAATTAATGTCAACTATAATGGAAATTAAACTTTGAAAGGCAAGAGTTTTGGGGGGGGGAAATCAAGGCTTCATAAAGCTTCAGCTGCATCTGGATAAGGAATCTGGTATACTTAAATCTGAAAATCCATGTCTTGCTGAAATAACTTTTAGCGACTATTTCTGGTAATGAGAATATCCTTGCCTATTTTTGTGATTTGTTGCCTTTTGAAACCCACTGGACCTCAGCCTCTTTCTCATTCCCAGAACCCTGAATTGACTATCTAGTGGAATTTCAATAACTGATTCTACCTCAACTTTATAGTGTTGGTGAAGAACTGTAGACTGGTTTCGGGTTTCAGGGTGGTTTTAGGAAGGAAATTAATTTATGGTAGCTCTATTTAACTTCCTGCAGAGTCCTGCTAGGAACTCCCACTTACTTTGAGTTAATTTCTTGCAATGGTGTTATATTGGCTTTTCTTTTAGTGGTATTCTTTCAATCCTTGTTCTAAGTATATTAAAATCCTTTTTTAAAAAGAGTTTGATTACACTCAGTTTGAGTTTCCCTTAAAACGTAAAATTCCAATTTTACCTCCTGTGTTCCCGCTACTTTCACTTCCTCAATTAATTTTTCCTAATTGCATAATATAATAACAGGGATACTTAATGTCTTTTTACCTTCCTTCACCTTCCAAAAGAAAATGTTGTTCAGCAAGAGAAGTTGGAATTTCCTAGAAGGGCCATGCCTGGCACAGCTTGCTAACTTCACAGACATTGGGATAGTTGAAGTCCCGATCAATGCTGCTTTTATGCCTTTTTGAAAAGGTCTGAAGTTGGAAAATATAATCCACATCTTCTGGATGATAGTGGGACACCAACAATAGTACTGCTTTTATTCATTCCATCACTTTATTAGTTTAAGCTAAGGGCTTTCTACTGCACTTCAAAAGTAATTCAGAAATGATATTCTAGAACAGGGTTCGCCAACCTTTTGGACCTCAGGGACCACCAAACTCATAATTTTAAATCCCGCGGACCAAAAACCTTGGAAAAATCCCCCCAAAAAAGTCTGCAGGAAAATTCCCCACCCCGTTTCCCTACCGATCGATCATTCTTTATTTGGGATCGCAGGATACTGTCTTCAACTCTGTTCTCAGGGGGAGAGAGAGAGAGAGAGACTTTTGGCTTCATGTAAGGAAAGCAGCAGAAGCAGCAGAAGTCTTTCTTTCTCTCCCCCAAACTCCGTCAGAAATGGGTCTTTGTGAGACTTGTTGCACCGGCACAGCCTCTTGGAGCAGGATGCCTTGCAGTGTCCCAAAGACTCATTTCTGGTGGAGTTTGGGGGAGAGAAAGAAAGACTTTTGCTGCTTTCCTTGCGTGCAGCCAAAAGCAGAAGAAGAAACAAGCGGGAAGAAGTAGCCTGGTGGCCAGGCAAGGCGAGTGGGGCAAGTTTCCCGCCTCCGCCCTTTCCCCCCTCCCCTCACTACCTCATGTTCACAATGCAAGCGATACAAGCCTTGTGTTCTCGCAGGCCATGTGGGCGGCGCAGCCTTGTGCTCCTGCGCAGCCTGGATTAATTGCTTTGGGGGGTGCTTCGAGGGTGACATTTCTCTGCAGACCATCAAAATTTTCTCATACCACCAGTGATTGCCGGCCCACTGGTTGGGGACCACTGCTCTAGAATATACAGAAGGATGAACATAGCAAACAGTTCTTGTGTTATTCCAAGAAAAGACGTGGTATCTTTAAACAGTTGCAGGTCAGTGTTTAAATTTATTTGCATTTCTGTGAAATTCAATCCAAAGCATTGCACAAACTCTTTACTCTTGCACAGGTGTCAAACTCGTAGTGTCATGTTGCCTTCACATGACGTTTCGTGATGTTTTTCCCATTCATGGTGCTGGGGTGGGCGCATCTGGCCCACGGGCCAACAGTTTGACACCCTTGCAAGTTTATATCCTTGTCAGGTTCATCACCTGGATTTAACCTTAGCTTATTATCTTCGCTGAAGTCCCAAACCAATTAGCTTTGTTAAAGCTCCTGTATTATGGAACCCCCAAAATATCTCCATCAAACTGGATGAGCTATCAGATCTCTCAAGTGACTTCAAGAGCATTCTTTTGGCATTCTGAAGAATGGTTTTTTTAACGTTTATGTACCCTCAAAATATATCAAGAGTTGATGGTACTATGAGTATAAGGAGAAGGGAACAATTATCCTGTTAACTAAAGGAACTGCAGTTCCTAGCAAGCCATATCAAAAGGCCTAATGGCACAGGTTCTTTAGGGAGGGCAGGGGAGACAAATGACAATGTATGTTATAATAAGCAATAAGCACTTAGACTTATATACCACTTTATAGTGCTTTACAGCCCTCTCTAAGCGGTTTACAGAGTCAGCATATTGCCCCCAACAATTTGGGTCCTCATTTTACCCACCTCGGAAGGACAGAAGGCTGAGTCAACCTTGAGCCTGGTGGGATTTGAACTGCCAAATTGTAGGCAGCTGGCTGCAGAAGTAGCTTGCAGTACTGCACTCTAACCACTGCGCCACAGAGGCTCCTCATAACATTTGTTACGATGCAAATAAAACAAATTTCTTGTGTCAGGTGCCATGATATGCACTTGTGCTATTTGCAAAATAATACAATGACAGACACATTACCTGACATTTTGTGGCTTGCTGCAGATACCTATGCCTAGAAGTTAATCGACTTTTCCAACTTTCAATTAAGAAAGAGACCAAGTCCATTCCCTGGAGAAATAGAAATAAAAGACATGGGATTCAGAGACTATTCCAGTTAATTCTTTAATAAGAAATGAGCTTGCTGTTACTGGTACTTTTCAATATATTCAGCCAATGAGTGAAATTACACTTACAGTATGACTGATGTTTCAAAACAGTGTTAACAATAAATATATCAATATCGTATAGTATTCTTTTCTCAGAACACTCATTCTGGTTCATTTGGACTCTGTTTCTTAATCTACTAGCATAGAATAGAATATAATTCTTTATTGCCCAAGTGTGGATGGACACATAAGGAATTTGTCTTGGTGTAAATACTCTCAGTATACATAAAGGAAAAGATACATTTGTCAAGAGTCGAGAATCATAAGGTACAACACTTAATGGTAGTCACAGGGTACAATAAGCAATCAAATCATACTAAGAAACAGTCAGTATAAATCGTAAGGATACAAGCAACAAAGTTATAGTCATACAGTCACAAGTGGGAAGGGATGGGTGATAAGGGGTGATGAGAAGATTAACAGTAATAGTAGTGCAGACTTTGTAAATAGTTGAACAGTGTTGAGGGAATTATTTGTTTAGCAGAGTGATGGTGTTTGGGAAGAAACTGTCCTTGTGTCTAGTTGTTCTGGTGTGCAGTGCTCTGTAGCGTTGTTTTGAGGGTGGGAGTTGAAACAGTTTATGTCCGGGATGTGAGGGGTTTGTAAATATTTTCACAGCCCTGTTTTTGACTCATGCAGTATACACGTCCTCAGTTGAAGGCAGGTTGGTAGTAATTGTTTTTTCTGCAGTCCTAATTATCCTCTGAAGTCTGTGTCTGTGGAGCAGTAATTACAGCTCATAGAAAGCAGTGAGAAATTTAACTTAAAATTGGACAGTGTAGTGTACAGGTAGTCCTTGGCTTACAACAGTTTGTTTAGTGACCGTTCAAAGTTGCAACAGCATTGAAAAAGTGACATGATAGTTTTTCACATTTATGATGGTTGGAGCACCCCTGTGGTCATGTGATCAAAAATTATATGCTGGCAACTGATTCATATTTTACCGGGTCATGTGACCATCTTTTGTCACTTTCTGACAAGCAAAGTAAATAGGGAAGCCAGATTCACTTAACGATCATATTACTAACTTAAGAACTGCAATAATTCACTTAACAACTGTGGCAAGCAAAGTTTGAAATGACAATAGCACTGAAGTTCCAACAGCATGGCCTTTTCTCTGCACTCTACTCCTTGCTCTACTTTATGGTTGGGTTTTCATACATACTGGGTTAAAATATGATTGAACCGTTCGTAGCACCGTTTTGTTGCAGGACTGTAACCTGTATGATGAGTTCGTTGTCTCCTTCAAGCACAGAAAATTGGGTTGAATAACACTTGATTCAGTCAAGCAAAGTAAGTAATTTGTGTGAATACAGTTTGTGAATCTTACCTGCCTAGTCAGCTGCTGACTTAACCGTTTCTCATTCCTAATCATGAATCAGAGTCCTTAACTTATCTATCCTTTCCCAAAGAGAGAGTTATGCGAATAACGCTTTATGCACAGATACAATATGAAATGGTAATGATTACCTTACTCTTTGCTGAATCTCCATTAGATTAATCATTGGCACTGGCAGACATGGCCTACCAACTGAGAGCGGGTTTGGTTTTGTGGTTAAGAAGCAGGCTAGAAACTAGAAGACTGGGAATTCTACTTCCGCCTTAGGTATGAAAGACGGCCGGGTAACTTTGGTCCAGTCACGCTTTCTCAGCCCATGACATTAAGGTTGACTGAAAAGCCAGCCAATCAATTCCTGTTTCAACCAATGGGTCAACACTTGGTTGATTTAGGGCAGGGGTATCAAACTGGCGGCCTGCGGGCTGGATGCATCACACACAGGCCACGCCCACCCCAGCTCGCAAAGGGAAAAAAGTCACATGATGGCGACACGATGTCGCGTGTTTGACACCCATGATTTAGGGATAAAAAGCAAACCCTGCACTTATGGGAAAACGCTAGGAAGAAAAAGGAGCAGTGGCCTACCAACAATTGCCAGCAGTATCATTTTTTCCATTAGCTAGGCAGACACCAGAAAGCTTGGCTTAGGAGCCATAACTAATCTGTGCTTAGGAGGTACATCCTGTGGTAGATAACTTCATTGGCAACAATGTTGGAAAAGATTTGCTATTGATTTCTTTCAGTGTGTTCCTTCTTATTTTCAATAGGCCACAGTCTACAATTCTGGAATCCCCTGGTAGTCTCTAAACAAATCCATTTGGGCTCAACTTCTGAGCACAGACATTTTGCACTTCCAAACTTTAATCTGCCAGTAAAAAGATTCCGCTACTGTGATATTTTTCTGTGATATCTGTGTATTTAGGGGTCTCGTGCAGCTGTGACTTTAAAAGGTAAAGTACTCAGTTAGGATTCCTCCCTTCTGCGATCCAAATGGGATTTAGAAAAATTTTCAATCTCGTCTCTTTGTGTGAACTAGACCAGAGAGATAATTGAGAAAGCAGCTATATGTAATCTGCAGTGAGCTGCTGTATGGTTAACAGAAGCTAGAATTCACTAGTGATCAATCTAAGATGCATAGTTTTTACCCACTGACTTGAAGAGCACATTTTATGATACAGAAATATCAAGATTCCCATGGCAGTATGTTAGATCAGAATCTTGTTTTACATAGATTTATGCTGTTTGCTCATTGCTCATATTGCTTGCCAGTAAGCTATAGATTCCAAAAAGAATTTTACTCCCCTTCATTTGCTAGTGCACTAAAACTTACTCAGTTTTTAAAGATGTACTTTAGGGAATAGTTGTATCTTCAGCAAAATAATACTTTATTATACCAGGAATTTTCAAGGGAGGGTTTAATATGGTAAGGAAGGCTGAAGCTAACTCATTAAATTATATAGAAAATCGCAGTACTGTATATTTGAAAAAGGCATTGATCAACTTTTCTATCATCTTGGTCAAATCAAATAATTTGAGGTAGGCAGAGAGAAGCAAAGATTGGCTAATATTTAGGAGCTCAAATGGAGGTTATAGAACAGCTGATGTAAGAATACCTCTCTCTATGTGAATTCATCTTGAAGAAAAGGGATATTGGCAAACACCTAAAACTTCATTATATCAAGCATTCTTGGCTTTTTCAGAGCAGTATAGAATTCCTGGAAACAAACATGCCATTCTGGAAAGAGATCTGAATAGCAATGTACAAGTGCTTATTCTTGTCTATATATGATTTTGATATAGTTTCCTGTGTCCTTCAAAGTACATCTCTGTCCAACTACAAATTCATTTAAGCCTCAGATAGATGGCATATCTTCATCAAAGGAAAGGCTATCAACTATTATTGATAGTTGCTGGCCTATGATGCATATGCAGGAGCTCAACAGGAAAACCAGGAAAGGAAACTAAAAGGAATGAGCACAGTACAGGTTAACTGAGAATAAACTCCAATTGCTTAGACTCTGCATTAATCTATTTCCTGAGAAGGAGACATAGAACCATTCATTCATTCATCTAGGTATCTGAAAATTGAATGAAACTATTCCATATAATTCAATGAATTTATAGAAATCATTATTTTATCCCAGAACTCAATCGTGAGTATGATGCATAATCCTTTCCTCTCTTACAGATGTCATTCAAATTCTAATAACTTCCTGTCAGCATACAGTTTCCCATTTTTTAGATATCATAATGACACTGGCTAAAATTTGGGAGTAGGGTGGGGTGAGAGCTGTCTTTCATGGCCTTAATATAAGCACTGCTAAGAATCAGAGCAAAAATAAAAGTTTGCAATTTCCCTTTTGAAAGCAATGCGGAAAAAATTAGATCTACAGTCCATGATTAAAATGCAACTTGACTCCTGTTAAGGAAAACCAAGATCAAGGGCTAATTCATTTCATTTTATTATTGTTGTTCACTGCCCAAAGTCCCTGGTTTGCGATGAATAGCTATATAAATTGAACACATAAATAAATGTCTGTGATTAGTAATCTCTTTCCTGTGGTGATAATCTTCTGGGATTTTAAAGAGCTCAAAAAAGTCAGAAAAGAAAAGTTGAAAAAGGCTTAGACATGAACTAAATTCACGTTTTGCCTAGTTCATACGTCACCTGCTTGTTCATGGCATCTAACATTATACAAACCTAGCTGTTGAATTTAATAAGCATGTGTCACTTGCCCTCTTCCAATTGTGTCAACTTTCTGACAGAATGTACTGATCCTCTGGTTTTTCACATTTCTTCAATAGGAGCTACTGATAACCTACAGCAGAGGGCCCCAACTTTTTTGATTCTGCGAACTACCACAGCGGCTTCAGTGGTTTCAGCAGCAGGGGCAGGGAGAATGGCTTTGTGGGTGCAACCTAAATCCTGTGCATGCACAAATGAAGCTTTGTGTGCTCGCCCACCACTTGGGCTGTTTGGTTCTCAATGGGCTGTGGCCAGGGATTTTGGGGACCCTGACCTACAAGGAAGGGTTTTAAATTTGAAATGGAAGTACTAGTGTACCATGAAATGACTAAGAACTTTGGACAGAATATATTGATGAAACGGTGGGAAAAATATGGGTTAAAACAGTGGGTTAAAAGGATTGAAATTTACATTGCTATAACCTAAAAGAGAACTTATATAAAAAGATGTAGCTACCGTTGGTATATAACTCCAGAAAAATTGTCTAGGACAGGGGTGTCAAACTCACATTGTCACAGCCACGTCACGTGATGTATCAGGACTTTCCCCCCCCTTCACTAAACCAGGCATGGGCATGGCCAGCGGGTGGCACATCTGGCTGAAAGGCTGGGAGTTGAACAGCCCTGATGTACAATGTATAAAGTTACTTCAGATTTCTTGTTGGAATTGTGGACAACATGAAGAGTTATTTTATCATATCTAGTGGACTTGTAAAAGCCAGAAACTTAAGAGTTCAGATACATATAATGATACAAAGTATTTCAATGATCAACATTCAACTGCAACCAGAACTGGGATTAGAGGATAGGCAATTAGAAAAGAACTATGGAAGAATATTCTTATATATGATTCCTGCTGCACAAGACTCTGAAATACCTACAATGGAGATGAAGATGATAGAATTAGTAGAGATGGCAAAATTAACTTGTTTAATTAGAGAAAAATCAACAACTACATTTAACCGTGACTGGAAACCTCTAATGGACTTTTTGTTAAAAAAGAAAGAAAAAAGAAAAATAAAGTTATGATTTATGAAGATTAGAAAGAGCAGCTTATTGAAAGAAGGAAATTATGATGTAACCGTAGGGTAAAATGAAAATGCATTTATAACTGCTATCAAAAAGATTGGAAGCTGCTGCTTTTATAATCTTTTTTCTTTCTTCTTTTTCTATTTTTTTCTTACTTACACAACATTATTTCTTATTTTCTTTCCTTTTTGTTTTTAACTTCTTAAAAAAATTTCAATAAAAATGTATTTTAAAAACAATCCAACCATGGGGTTAAGGAAGAATGATTCCTGAGGTGCTAACAAGAATTTCCCATAAACAAATCATGATTAAGTTTCTCTTCTCTTAAAGGAAAACAGATTGACCACAAAGCTCTCCTGGACTAGCAATACAGTTATTTCCTCCTAAAATTATAGTTCTATTTACCAAGTGACCTGGAAGCTGAGTAGTTTAGCTTAAGGTTGTAGGGACAACATAAATACCCCCAAAAGTACCTACATGTTCCAACATGCCAATGTAAACAGAATAGTTAACTGGTTTGTTTGTTTTGCACATTTCTAGCCCACTTAACTCCAGGGTCCCTTGAGTATCAAGCATATACAAACACTGAAAATAAATCAAAATAAAACCTAACAGACTACATCATTCAGAAGGAACATCAACTAACTCTTTCCATTCCCAAGGCCCTAGGAAAGAGCCCTACTTAATGCTCTTTTAAAGGCTGATAAACAACCATATACAGTACAACTCCTGGAGGAGTTGTACTGTATATGGCTGTTCTGGAGGGTTGATGCCACAACAGAGGCCTGTCTTCTGAGTTCTAGTGAGGCTTTGAGGCTACTCCCAAATGAAGCACATTGTAATAGTACTCTATCCATCCAGTGACCAAGTCTTGATGTAAGAGGAGCCTCATAGTCTCATATAACTATTACTGTGACACAAGGCAAGGACCTCTGGCCACAATTAGCAGAAGCTCTTCAAACAAGAGAGCTATGAGTCCAAAAAGACCCCTCTTGATTATGAATTAAACCCCACAGAGGTAGGTCAACCCTGTTCAGGCCTAGAGATGAAAGACTCCCAGCACCAGAAGGGTCAAACAACCATAGAGGCTTAGTATTGCTAGAGTGGAATCTTAGTTTGTTCCTCTCCATCTAAAGCTTCAGGCAGTGGAATATGATGTTAGCAGCATAGCTTGTCAGACATGGGACAAGATGTATGACTCTGTAAACCACTTAAGAGAGTGCTGTAAAGAACTATGAAGCAGTATATAAGTCTAAGTACTATTGCTAAGTGCTCTAACTGAGGATCATCAACATTGAACTGACAGATGACCTTCCCCAACACTCTCTGTTAGTTGTTAAATGGGATGACTGAGAGTGTTGAACCCTGAGACACCCCACAAACCTGGGGCAGCAGGCTCACCTCTCACGTCACGCCAAGACTGACTGGAACCTTCCATGGAGAAAGGAAGAGAACCACTGTACTGTGATATGATGCCTTCCATTACTTGCAGTCAATCCAGAAGGATGCCATGATATTGAAGACTACTGAGAAATTAGGATGGTTGCAATACCCTCTCCCAGCTTGATCCACAAGTGAAAAGTCTGAGGCTATATGAATGGCAACCTCCACACCATCCAGATACATGGCTTATCACTTCCATGATCCTAGAGGCAGAGATAGTTGTTCATGGTCTACACATTTCTATCATTTTTTTTCTAAATAATTCATTGCATCACGAGCCACCATGTCATATTATAGGAAAACGATGTTTTATTTGTGATATTTTACAAAGCAGCATAAGTTAAAAAATAATAAAGTGACATCTCTGCAATTATAATCTAAATGTCTCCACAGAAGCAAAAAATTACAGTGAAGCAATTGGTAGAAAAGCAATTTCAGGTACATAGTCTTCATATTGGCTGTAAGCAAAGATCTTTTTTTTCCCCCTTAAGAATCGTGTTTGGCTGGAACAATTTGGTGTCATAATTGTTGTTAGTCATATAAAAAACCCACAAAGATATATGTGACCTTCCTGGAAATTTCTGCACCCACTGATATACACAGACTTTATCCTGGCTTTTAAAGTAGTAGAAATAGGAGAGGCCAAGCCACTAATTTCTAACTGTCCAAATTGTGATCCCTTGTGTATTATGGGCTATGATGCAGTAAGTAGCTTGACTATCCATGCTAACTTAGAAGCAAGACCCATGGAATCCAGCAGGGCTTATTCTTAGCCACGCATCAAATTGTATTTTTCATTCACGCAAAGCTTTGTGACACTTGTTGACAATGGCAACAACACCAAGATATTCACGGCCTCATCCCTGCATACAAATCCCCACAGATGTTCCGTATGAAGTCTGAGAGATTCTGTTCTCTAACCACCCGCTAAATGTAACAGGTTGACGCTGTTACTTCTGGACTTGGACCACTGCCTCATTAACCAGCAAGCTGCCTACTCCTGGTGAAGTGACTCTTCTGTTCTCCTCCACATCTTCTTTTCTTCTCTCCCGGGCAAAACTATTATTATTATTATGAGTGTTAAAGGCTTTTGTTCCTGTGAACACATAGCCTGCCTTGCTATGTGGTGCAAAGAGAGGAGGCTTCAACGCCAGTGCTTGGAAGAAGGAGGTGGGGGGGAGGAAGCAGCTTGGATGTGCATTTTGGAGGATAATTAAATCTAGGGAGGCTGGACCGTTTTCATGCCATGGATGTTGTGAGTTGCAGGCACGCCTCTTCCCCTGCCAGTCTTGCTCTAGGATGATAATCACTCACTACGAAAACTCATTAGCTTCCACAGCAATGAGTCCTTCACTGCTCAAGCTGGGTGCTGTGCTTAGTACCATGGCTATGATTTCTAACTGGATGTCCCAAACGCTCCCGTCACTAATAGGACTGAATACCACCAGGCTGTCCACTTTTAACAAGCTAGTAAGTAACTTCCTTCTCCGGAGAGCTTTTGTGGGCTTGAGGGGAAGGGAGACATTCTACTATGGCTTTTCTTTAAAGTTGACCCAGAGACTGCAATTGTAATTTTGCATGCTTCTAGTAAGATCCTTCCTTCTCCCCTCCTTTCTTCCAAGTTATTAATGCATGTTGCAACCTGGACTGACTTACATGCTGGAAAGAATATTTGCCATCTGGAAACAGAACAGGTTGTGTTTTTTTAAAGCTTTCTAAAATATTCGCCTAAGACACGGGTATTTGTACAAGTCTTAAAGCACCAAAAGTATTCTTGTTTGTTCGCTTTCCACTTTCTGCATTGTGACTTCCGAAAAGCCTTGCTCTGATTATACAAAATAAGCATGATTAAACTTGAGCTGTTCTGCTTCATTTTCTTGCAAAACTATCACAGGGAGCAGGACGATCCCCTTATACCTGGTTTGTTTTCAACACTGCATTTGGAGGTCCCAAATAAAAAGCGAGACTTTTAGAGTTTTGCAAAAGAGAGAAAACTTTTAAGACAAAACGAAAACACGCTTGCAAACCATTTGATTAGGGCAGCATGCCAAATTATAGGTTATTGGCTAAAGATGCTCACTGACTTTTCAGGATGGATTCCATTAGGTGTACTGTTGCTGAAATGTAGTGTGATGCCTGCCAAAAAGTCTTGTTCGGCACTAAAGAAGCAAGCCTCTCTGTCTGTGGTCTTAATGCTGTCTTAATAGCTTGATAAAAGGGGTGAATTCTGTATCCGTTGCGATACCATTTGCTGAAATGGAGCTAATGAAAGTTTGACGAGGAGGCACTTATCTGAATTTCTCTGCTCCAAAGGTTCCTCCTTACCTGTACTCTGTTCATTGTGATTGCAATCAAATATCAGATTAAGAGCAGCTCAGGGCTAAATACCACTTGGAAACTAAACACGTGATCTAATTTACTAATCAATACGGAATTTGTTCATTGCCTGCCCGCAGGCAATGAAAATGGAATCATGCTTTTTAGTGCTTTTCATTTGAACCATTCATTTTGCTCTATTGTGAAGTCCGTCCGTGCTGACTATTGAATTAAGGGTGATATTTCAGAGTGTTTATCAGAGATGCCGTTATTTCTGTATATTGATCAGAAAGGAAGCTAACATCAGCCAGCCTCTGTAACTTCTGTGGCTCTCTCTCTCTGGAAAGTTTGGAGTTCACTGAATGTCCAACGGATCTCAAAGGATTCTTAGTTCTCATAGACTGAGCTAATGCAACACTATAGATCAGGGTGGAGTCATATCTGATAGGGACAATTCAGCATTATTAGCTTCTTCTTTTTCTTCTTTTTCTCATAGAACTATTGGTAAAAGCTACATGTTGATCCCAAAACTTTGCATTTGTACTCTGTACAATTCCAGAAACCTGTGTGATTTTTAATAGTACCTGGGGAAATCTGCACACTGGTGTTTTCTTGGCCACAAATCTCATCAGCTCCATTTAGGCTAGACTCGGCCTATATCATAAGAGCAGAATATTTATTAGCCTTTAGAATATTTATTAACTAGGTAGGCCAGATCAGGAAACAAATCCACAGGAGTTGGCCTTTATTCGGAGGGGCCTATAATAAC
The DNA here is from genome assembly GCA_009733165.1 of Naja naja. NCBI lineage: Eukaryota > Metazoa > Chordata > Lepidosauria > Squamata > Elapidae > Naja > Naja naja. Next base: position 95,367,175 of record CM019150.1, on the reverse strand, counting down.
AGAATTTGCAGGTCTTATTCTATTGTACATCCCCCTCTTATATTTATGAATATTGAGGAAATGATTGAGCCATTTTTGCATACTTTCTGTTTGTTTTGGAGATATGTTTTTCCCTTGATGCTTTGGTAACAGATCTCATTTATCTCTGTCAAAGTTACTTTCCTTACTCTCTATATCACCTTTCCCTAAGGTAGAACAGAAAGTAAGACATAAACTGAGCCCATCTGAATTTCCTAAAAATATGTTGCTAGCCTTATGGGGAAATGCCAGAAACAAGGGAGAAATGGTAAACATATACAAAGCAAATGCATACCAATGTTCATATATTATGACTGATTGATTGATAGGTAGGTAAGTAAAGCAAGCATAGAATAACCTTTTGAGAATGGCAGCTGGGGCAAATGTTTGTGCTTCCTGTATCTTAGGGAAAAATTTGATAGAGAGATACAGGCAGGGCATCCCAGAAGTAATAAATCAGTCATCAAAATAAATGTCAGTCTCCACAATATTATTATTTATCTCCTGCTCATGCATGATTATTTTTTTTAAAAAAAATCTGATTTATTACCAAATGTTGACTAGCCTATTGCTTGTGTGTGTGAGAAAGAGAGGAAGAGCTGCATATGGTAGCTACTGAATCCTAATTTCAGAGCAGGCCCCCAAGTCCAGTAGAGATCTTACTTTCTCCTATCTTCTCCAAATCCTATAGCACTCTTCGATAGACATTGTACCCTCATACCTACTGTATGTAAATTGGAGGGGAATGATTGAACCATTTTTGCATACTTTCTGCTTGTTGTGGACATTTGGAAGTCAAGGTAAGTTGATGTACACTCCTTTCTGTGGGAAGAAATATCCATCTGGTTCAGTTCCAAGCCAGGAGAAAGGCAAAATGGAGGGTGGAGGCTGATTGGAAAGATGGTTTAATGATGAAGCAGAACCACATGAGTGGTTCTGGGCAGCTGACTACATGGAGTTGAGAGTGTGGGGGTGGTTATATCTTCTCTTGGACTTTGCACTTCAGCTTCCTGTTCCTGTGCAAGAACATGTATTCTATTGGCTGTTGTCGAAGAAGAAGAAGAAGAAGAAGAAGAAGAAGAGGAGGAGGAGGAGGAGGAGGAGGAGGAGGAGGAGGAGGAGGAGGAGGAGGAGGAGGAGGAGGAGGAGGAGGAGGAATGCAAATTCCCATCAAATGCTCCCCTAGACTTCATGTCCTTTCCTGTTCCTTTGGCTTGCTTAGTTTGGCTTCTAATATCGGATACATCAAAAAGGAAGCTCCCCCTCCGTTTCATGTAGGGAGAAATTCTGCATTTTACTGGGGTGAGCCAGGCAATCTTTTAACTTTGCAGAAGGAGATTCTTTTAAAAAAATCTTCCTTGATATTTTCCCCCTCTTATTCAAATATGCCAGAAGTAGAAGTGACAGTGGGAGACATTGTTACAGCCCAAGTGCTTGTTCTGAGCCAATTTTCCTAGGAAGAGAAGCCCATCTAAAATCATAGAGCAGTGGGAAACAGTGTCAAAGCAGGCGCTGAAGCACTGGAATTTAAATATAGCCTGATACTTTCAATCACTTAAGCCCAGGCACACAATCCCAAAACGCTTCTCTATGGAAATTCTCCATTCTAAATATGCACCAGATGTATGGAAAAGCTATTTGAAAAGATCTTGTGGTGATTACTTTTAAAAATAGAACAAATTTGGTATGCAAATACCTGAGGACTCTTCTAGCATGGCATAGTTCCCGAATTTTTTTTTTTAAGTTTGAAAAGAGTCCTGTAGAACTCTCCTTTTTCCTTTCTTCTGCTTTCTTGCCTCCCTCATTAAACCAATTTGGATTATAAAGCCCTGCTTTTCTCAATTTGCACACACTGTCCCACAAGAAGCATACCTTTCTAGCAGTGGAGGGATTCAAAAATTTTTACTACCGGTTCTGTGGGCATGACTTGGTGGGCATGGCAGGAGAAGGATACTGTAAAATCTCCAGTCAGAGGTGGTATTTGCCGGTTCTGCGAACCACTCAAAATTTCTTCTGCCGGTTCTCCAGAACTGGTCAGAACCTGCTGAATACCACCTCTGCTTTCTAGGTGGGACCCTGTACTTCCCTTGAAGTTTTAAGTCTCTAGCTCCTATCACCTCTAATCATTGGCTATGCTGATAGGCCTGGTAGGAGACAGAGCCCAACAATATCTAAAGAACTAGAATTTCTCCACTCTGAATCTTTGTAGAAGACCCTCTAGATCAGGGCTGTCAAATTCGTGGCCCATGGCCCAAATGCATCATGCATTGGCCACGCCCACACCCGCTTTAGCGAAGGGGTCACGATACATCACATGACGACGCCATGATGATGCAGGTTTGACACCCCTGCTCTAGAATTATAACATGTGCTTTGAGCTCTATCATGGTCTATCTTTAAAACCTACAAGTGATAGGATCACTGATTTGACATGATTTGACTTTATGATAACTGAGATCACAGCTCTATCTAGTTTTCAAATGGGACCACTATTCTACTTCGACAGTAAACTTGAGCAGAATTTCATATCCACGTATCCCAGGCCCAAGACAAATCATACATTTGCTTTTACCGTTAATTTACTTGAAATGTTTGATCACTTCCTTTTTTTTAAAATTACATTTATATGCCGCCCTTCTCCGGAGACTCAGGGCGGCTACAATTTTTGGGATACAACCCAGTGTGCTCAGCAGTAGCCTTCATCCCATTGTATATACCTGCTTATTACTAAGTGGCATTTTTACAAGGTCAGCTAATTGCCCCCAACAATCTTGGGTCCTCAATTTACCTACCCCGAGAGGATGGAAGGCTGAGTCAACCTTGAGCCTGGTGGGATTCGAGCCTACAGCAGTTGTAGGCAGCTGGAACTTAAGTGCAGGCAATTAACAGCCTGAGCCACCAAGGCCCTATTGAAGTAACTATCAGAATGATTACTGTTTAGTAGGGCTGTGCAACAGTCCAGATTGAAATTTATTTATTTGTTTAAAACACATAAACTGTATATTAAACATTTAGACTATGTGGAGATATTCATGTCTTATCTATTTGTTGCTCCTTATAGTAGTTGGGACTTTTTTCAGGGGTATTTTTTGACTGTCCTGGACTGCTTTGAAATCAGTTCAGGAAAAAATGCATTTGGTTCAAGGAGTTATTGATAACGTGATATACTTATGTATGCTCCATATCATGTTTTTCCCTTTGAATCTGGATCATTTCATATGATCCATTAAACATTTTTAATAACACTTTTTAATTATCTGTTGCACACTGCCCAGGGTCTCATTTCTGTGAGATGAGTAACCATATAAACCTGATGCAGATAAATGGATGGACGGATAGGTAGGTAGGTAGGTAGGTAGGTAGGTAGGTAGATAGACAGATCATAGATAGATAGATAGATAGATAGATAGATAGATAGATAGATAGATGATAGATAGATAGATAGATGATAGATGATAGATAGATGATAGATTGATAGATAGATAGATACATAGATAGACACATAGATGATAGATAGATAAGATAGATAGATGATAGATAGATAGATAGATGATAGATAGATGATAGATAGATGATAGATTGATAGATAGATAGATGATAGATAGATAGATAGATAGATAGATAGATAGATAGATACATAGATAGATACATAGATACATAGATAGATGATAGATAGATAGATAGATAGATAGATAGATAGATAGATAGATAGATAGATCAATCTGGAAAAAGTTTTTTTCACCCACCCATCTTTTGGCAATGTGATTTCATTACCTCTGCAGCAAACACCAATCATTGTTAAAATGGCCTGCTTCTACTGCTTTCCCTAAATAACTGTCACCAGTATTTTATTCTGTGGACTTTTCAATTCCACCAAAAGCTTGTAATGTATTATTAAGCAATTATTAGAAATGCTTGGCAAAAAGGCGGCAGGAAGGTTCATCAATAAATAAGCAGCCCAGCTTTTCCAAGCTCATTAGACATTATTGTGGAAGCAACATAATTGTGAACAAGGACAAGATGGATCTTTGTAGGATGTAGGCTGCACGTTCATCCCATTACCAGATTACCAAACAGTTGAACTGGAGAGTAAATTCCACATAAATGTTGCACTTATGCAGAAAGTCCTGTCCTTTCCAGTGAAAAAAGATCTGAGAAAGCCGAACTGAGAAGTAATCTTTTTTCTTTCATTCCCACTCAGGAGTGGAATGACTCCCTTGCATGTGGAGATAAATAACATAGGCAAGTTTCCTACCATACATGCTCAATAGGGAATTTTAGCTTTCAGATGCAACCATACATTTTGCTTTGTACTTTAGATGACAGTGATACATTATACATGAGTCAGTTTTTAAAATGGTTTGGGAACTTTGAGGTTCCTACCCAGGACTCAATAATTTCAACAGCATACACCATTAATTTTTTATTTGGGCCACTTCACAATCCATTTCAGGCCCAATGTAAAAAAGCTGGATTTAGCCGTTATACCTCTAAATGCCCTGAAATCTGGCCATTTAAAGGAAGTGCCTTCTCTAGAGCAGTGGTTCTTAACCTGGGCAATATTGCCCCCCAAGGGGCGATTTTGTTTTTCAGGGGGGCGATGGAACGAAAAGGGGCGATGTGGGGGCAAAGGAATGGAAGGGGGGCGATATGGGGCGATGGAGCGAGATATATTGGGAGAGAGAGAGAGAGAGAGAGAGATCTATATTGGTAGATAGGTAGGTAGACAAAAAGACAGACAGGTAGGTAGATAGGCAGGAAGGCAGGCAGGCAAACAGACAGACCTTTTGGATGGATGGACGGATGGACAGACAAAAAGAATGTGAGAGTGGCAGCACTTTGGGAAAGCGGTGGCAGCTTTTCCCAACATGCTGCCGCATTCGAGGCATTGGTTCAGGTGTGGTACAACAGTCAATGGGGTGAGCCTGCAGGGCTGGTGCCTCGAACGCCCCCCTGCTGCCTCTTAGCATCCCCAAGGGGGCTGGCAGAGGGGTGCTAAGAGGCGGGGCGTTCAAGGTGCCGGCCGGCCCTGCAGGTTCACCCATTGACTAGCACTGCTCCGGAGCCGGCGCCTCCAATGCGGAAGCAGTGGCACATTACATGCCACCGCCACCGTTCAATGCACTGCCCCCCTGCCGCCTCTTAGCTCCCCTCTGCTGGCCCCCTTGGGGACGCTAAGAGGTGGCAGGGAGGCGTTCAAGGCGACGGCCCTGCAGGCTCACCCATTGACTGTAGCACCACTCCGGAGCCGGCGCCAAAATGGGTGAAACTGCAGGGCCGGCCAGCACCTTGAACGCCACCCTGCCGCCTCTTAGCGCCCCTTTGCTGGCCCCCTTGGGGACTCTAAGAGGTGGCAGGGGGGCGGTTATGTTGGGGGAAGACAACTTCCTCAATGGCTCAAGGGGGCGATTCTTTCAAAAAGGTTAAGAACCACTGCTCTAGATGATGCCATTTAGATCATCTTCACAGGTCTGTTTTGATACCACCATGAAATAAGTAGGAACCTTTTTATTATCTGGTTATTATAACCTGATGGTACTAACCTTGGTGTATATTTGGGGCAGTTGTGAAGTTTTTTGTTTATTTGGACACAGTTGTTTTATTTACTTGTTTATTTCTACTTGCTTTTGATTTTATGGCCTGTTTTACTTTGTTTTCCTTGGTTTAATTATAAGCTTTCAGGGAAAGCCAGGTGATATGATGTGCTGGTTTGCATTGTAAATAAGACATGTACATCTTGAAAATGGAATGTGCAAAGGTGTATCCTAAGGGATATTTTGATGTTCTTATAAGCAGTTCAGATAGAGCAGTGAGGGCTAACCTTTTTGGCACCAGTGCCCAAAGCGTGTGAATGCGCATCCCCAAAATGCAACATGCACACATCCCCCCCCTGCATGCACTGCCCCCACACATGTGTGCACCCTGCGCATGTACATGCAACCCCTCCAGGCATGCATGCCTACTCCTCATGCATTCCCCCCCATGCATGTGCCGCACCCATGCATGCACCCTGCCCCTCGTGCTTGTGCGGCAGAGACCCGAAGACCTGCTGGCTGGTGTGCATATGTGTGGCAGAGCTGAGCTGGGGTGACAGCTCACATGCCCGCAGAGAGGGCTCTAGATTCAGATAACAGATAACATATAATCAGAGTTGGAAGGGACCTTGTAGGTCATCTAGTCCAACCCACTGCCCAAGCGGGAGACCCTACACCATTTCTGACAAATGGCAGTCCAATCTCTTCTTGAAAGTCTCAAGTGATGGCACTCCCACAACTTCTGAGGGCAAGCTGTTCCATTGGTTGATTGTTCTCACTGTCAGAAAGTTTCTCCTTATTTCCAGGTTAAATCTCTCCTTGTTCAGTTTCCATCCATTATTCCATGTCTGGCCTACAGGCGCTTTAGAAAATAGCTTGACCCCTTCCTCCCTGTGGCAGCCCCTCAAATATTGGAAGATCGCTATCATGTCTCCCCTGGTCCTTCTCTTTCCTAGACTAGCCAAGCCCAGTTCCTGCAACCGTTCTTCATACGTTTTAGTCTCCAGTCCCCTGATCATCCTGGTTGCTCTTCTCTGTACTTTTTCTAGAGTCTCGACATCTTTTTTATAATGTGGTGAACAAAACTGGATGCAATATTCTAGGTGTGGTCTTACTAAGGCTTTATAGAGTGGTATTAGTACCTCCCTTGATCTTGATTGTATCCCTCTGTTAATACAACATAGGATTGCATTAGCAATCCTTCCCGGAGATAGAGCCTTCTCAGAATGTCATTCTTTTTGAGCAATTTTTCTTCCTGATGCAATCACTTCTCAGACTCCAACTTCGAGCAGGTATCTGTAAATTTTCTTTCCTTTCCAGAATTACAATAAATTCTATAGAATTATTAATAATGCAATCAGGTGTTTGGATGACTTAGATAAGGTATCACTAGTTCCCATGTATCTTTGTGTAACTGTGACTTTCTAAGTTTTCACAGGCTCACAGAATTTTAGGACAGTCATCAAACTAATATAGATACAGTAAATTTCAATTTTACTCAAATTACTGCAGAGCAGAATAATTCAGAGTTCTCCCAAGCCTATGATTGCTTCCTGTTATGCAAAGCTTATATTGGTTTATCAACATAAGCTTTTACACAAGATCAGGAGCCCTTGTTCAGTCATTTATGCCTTGGTTGGACTGCTGCAATGTACTTAACATGGGGCTGTACTTGAAGATCATCCAAAAATTACAACTGTTCCAAAATACAGTGGCATGCAGTGCGGAGTGCCCCTAGATTTTACACTTCCATTATATGAACTGCATTGCTTCACACTTTTTTTTTGCATGCAGTTCAAAGTGCTGGTTACTACCTTTAAAACCTTACCTTGGCAGCTTATTTGTGGTATTGCCTCTCCCTGTAGGTATCTGATCATATAGAGTAGAGGTGCTTCAATTCCCTTCCTTTAGATGTTGCCATCTTGCAGGACCTAGGAAATGTGTCTTTTCCATAACAACCGTCACCCAGTGCAACACATTATCCCTTGAGATCGTCAGGTCTCTATCCTTTTCACTTTCTGAAAAGCCATGAATAGTTGTCTTTTTCTCCAAGAGTTGGGATAAAGTAAAGCTGGAGATGGAAGAAAGTGTGGTGTGTTGCATCAAGGAAGTTTGGCTATAGCGACAGTTTTTTTGTTCTTTCTGTATCTATTTTTGTTGTTTTTATTTTTTTTATTATATTATTATAACATGGTTTTGGGCTGCCTGGAGTTCTTAAGATGAGTGGCCATATAAATGTTTTAAATAAATAAAATTTTAAAAGTGTAAGATCAACCCTTGGAAAAGAATTTCCTGTATGACAGTTTGTGTTAGCTATTTTTCCTCTTGATTTTTCTGGTATTTAAAATGAATACTACTGAGGTCTGTTTAGAGAAATCTAGATAGCACTTAGATATCCTCATCAGGGATCAGAAGCTAAACTGAATTGGGCCTGGTTTAGTATTTGCATGGAAGACTAGTGGGAATTTTAGGGCTCTAGGCAGATTAGGAACTTGAAAATAACCTCTCAGAAAAAGTCAATGATGAATGACTTCTACGTTGTTGTCAAGAAAGCAATATAGATGTGTCCATGTAGTCACCAGAAGTTGAGCTGTGCTTGAGGGCATCTTAGACAACTAGTGACAGCAACTACTTTTCAAGAACTTTGCATTCTTTAAAAAGCTAAAGGGTTATTCTTCTTTATTACTTGGATTGGAGATGCCTAACCAATATCAGGGCTGTATAATAGACTGCAAAGTTGAAAAAAAAATAAACATCCTCGAAGAAAGGAGCAGAAACCACTATCATATTAGCCCTACAAGAAGTACACTGATGTGACCATGAAGTCCCAGGGAGCTGAGTTCTACTTGAAGAAACATAGCAGAGTTAATTATATACATCCATACATATGTGTATGTGCGTTATTGTAAAACAGCCAAAAGATTGTTTGTTGTTTTCTATTACATTTGTGTCCCACCTGTACTTTGTCATGTAAGGTTATCCCAACAGCTTCAGACCTAAATATTAAACCAAAACTTCACCAGGTGTATCTCTCGGACCTTTGAAATTTGAAGGCCCTTCTACTAAATTGACATTACAACATCCAGAATTCCAAAGCCCATACTGGCTGGGCATTCTCAATTCATGGTCACATGAAATCTGGAGGATACTTGAATGAGGAGAACTGTTGTAACCACTGTGCCATATGGGTTCAATTTTGTGAAATTCCATATGTTTAAAGGACAGCTTTTTTCATGGAAAACGTTGTATGAAAACTGCTTCGAAAATATTGTAGCACTTAATGTTATTGTTTTTGTCTTTGGCAGCTGCGTTTGTATGGTTTGTAACTCTTAGATTGTCCCTGTGATATGAATAAGGGAAGAAAGGATTCATGCACCCATACTTTCATTGTGACACATACTGTAATTTCCCTCCTCCCATTCCAATTAAAATAATACAAAATGCTATAAAATGTACAAACTCAGAGGTTGACTGACTTGAACATGATTCTGGGACTTTTCATGAAGCTAGCTAGATACTAACGTAGTTGCAAAATTACCTTGGATGCTCATGTATAATGAATGAGAAATGCAAATTTGAAGCAACTTTGATGAGGAAGGCCTTGAAATGGTTCAGAACGGGGTATATCCAGCATTCTATTCTGTTTTGAAATACCTGAAAAAAGCAGGTTTGGTCTCTTAGATTCCAAAGACAGGATTAGACCAAGGGATTGAAATTGTAGGGACATAGATTTCATGTGAATACCAGAGGGAGGTTCTTGGTGAGAGTCCATCAGGCTGGGAGAGGTTTTTAAAGCAAGGGAGAGTATGCATTTATCAGGGATACCATAATGAGTCGTATTCGTTCAATGCTAATATCCTTTGCAATATTACCAGCATATAATATCCTGAAAGCCTCTGTCTTAGCTAAGGAAAAAAATATTTTAAAAAGTTTAGCAGAAAAATTGAGCTCTATGTTTCACTTTGGGGATATACAATTCTCTTGACACTTCAATTCATCTGATTATTTCTTACAAGTTGCAAGTTAGTTCACTGTGGATTCTCCATAATTCCAAATAACTCCTTAGATATGTTTGGAATGAAGAGATCTATAACTTTTGATCTATATGTGGCTTAGGAACATAGGAGAGCATTTTGTTTTATTTTAGGCATGTCTTTATTACCTTCGCAGGGCTCACAATGGCTCAACAGTTAAAGACACTGAGCTTGTCAACTGGAAAGCTGACAGCCTGGGTTCGAGACCCACGGGCCATGCAATGGAGTGAGCTCCTGTTTCTTGTCCCAGCTCCTGCCCACCTAGCAGTTCAAAAGCATGCAAATGCGAGTAGATAAATAGGTACCATTTTGATGGGAAAGTAACAGCATTCTGTGAGCGTCAGCATAAAGTCATGCTGGCCAGGCCACGTGACCATGGAAATGTCTTTGGACAATGCTGGCTCCCTCGGCTAAGAAATAGAGATAACATCACCTCCTAGAGTCAGACTTGATTGAAAAAAGAGAAACCTTTACCTTTACTTTATAACCTGCACTAAATAATGTCTATGGAGATTCTCAACCATCTAGGTCACGGTTGTCCTAAAGGTGCTTTTTTTTCTCAAACAAACTGGATTTCTTGAAGATATTTCACCTTCTCTGGGAAGCTTCTTCAGTTCTAGCTAACTGGCAGGGAAGGAAGGATTTCTATCCATTTCAGTCAGGCGGTCGTTAACACACTGAGAATCATTGAAACCACATGGGGATTAATCTGTGTCCTCGGAGCACCTGAATCAGAGTGCAAATGCATGGAACTATCTTGGACCTGCCGAAAGACTGGCTTGTAAACAGGAGATGGGTGGTGTTGTATCCTCCCCCTTTGTTGAGACAGGGCTGTTCAATTTTAACATAGATAGCCTCTTTGGCTCCTCTTTCAAACCAGCAGCCCTCTCTATCCAGAATGTGGACCTAGTTGTCTTTGTTGGGAATAACTCAAAGCCAACAAAAAAACACTTGGATCGTTGAAAACAAAGAGAATTTATTAAAAAGAAATATTAGACGGTTTGCAAAGCGCCGGTGGTCTTTAGAACCTTAACAAGCAGGTTCAAAATCAAAAGCCACACCTTTAGAACCTCAAAACATACTTTATATACAGTTTCATCTCGTCACCCAAGTTCCCTCCTTCTTGAGACTCATTCCCTCCCAAGTTCAAGCTCATTGGATTTGCCCTCAGGTGTTGTAGCTAATCCCAGGATGTCTCCAGGGAGAATTGCCTCCTTTTGTTATGTCCTCATCTGTACCCCTCCGTACCTCTTACTTTGACTGCCCACGTAGCATCTTTAAGGAATGATCCCCTCATCAGGGCCTCTTTCTAAGCTCATCATATACTACCACTTTTCCAAAAAGATTATAACAAACCCCCCCCCCCAAACACCTTGGTGGTGCAGGCTGTTAATAGCCTAGCACTTAGCTCCAGCTGCCTGTAATTATTGCAGGCTCCCACCAGGCTCAAGGTTGACTCAGCCTTCCATCCTCTCGGGGTAGGTAAATTGAGGACCCAAGATTGTTGGGGGGCAATAAGCTGACTTTGTAAAAATGCCGCTTAGTAATAAGCAGGCATATACAATGGAATGAAGGCTATTGCTGAGCACATTGGGTTGTATCCCAAAAACTGTAAACCGCCCTGAGTCTCCGGAGAAGGGCGGGATATAAATATGAATTTTAAAAAAAGGCATATGCATAAGATAAAAATATAAAAAGGCTTAACAATGGAGCATGTCAAAAGTATAAAAGCAAAGCATGTGTATACAAGGAAATATATTTCATTTGACAACAGATTAACAGAACTGGAAGGGACACCGCAAGGTCATCCAGTCCAACCCCCATTTGTGAAACCTCTAAGCATCTTATATACCATTTTATTTTTGAATTTACTTATTTCTAACATCTTCAAAGTAGCAGCCCTGGACTGCTGAATCCTGTCCTGGTGAGTTTGCTCTCCTGTGTTGCACCATGCATTTGTGGAGTTGGTTGTGGATACTTGTTCATCAGGGAAACAAGATTCAGCAGTCCCAATTTTGAACCTACGTCAATGCTTGGTTTTGGTTTTCTTTTATATCATCAGCCAATGCACTTTTCTTCTTTGATGATGTAAACCTCTGCCTCCATTTCTGGGTGGGAGCAGGTATAATTACCAATATAACTATGGGAAGGTATTATTGTTATTATTTACATTTGTAAATGACTGATTTCCAATTACGAAAGAGGGAAAGCATAAACACACCCATTTTCTGTGGCTATTGCTAATAAAGAAATTAGAACACATTCCAGAGGCTGTGCTGTATGTGCTTTCCTTCTCTTGTCTTTTTTTAAAGAACATAAAATAACCTACTTAATCTTTCACCTTTTCCACAATTGTACAGTTGTAGCATAAGGTATGTGGATTTTCAAATGTTTACTTCCCCTTCAGTTTCAACACTGCATTGAAATGTGATGCTCGTCTTCTAAATGTACAGGATGCTACACTACATTCAGTAGTACATGTTTTCAAACATTTGATGTGGAAAAAAAACCCTGCTGGTACTGTGGTACCTTAGAAATGAAAAGGGCTCCCCTATAGACCCACCCAGGTGGTTCTGTCTTTTATTAAGCAAGTTAACCTGGGATCAAACATTCATATTTGAAAAAGAACTTCAGCATAACTTAAAAGGTCATATCTATTCAAATGTGCCTGATCTGTTTGAAGATTGAATGAAATGTATTATGGAACCATGGTGAATTGAATTTGATGCATTGACATGTTTGGTTTGAAAGGTACAATGTTGTGCTGCAATGTTTTTGAATGGGACATTGGAAAAATTTATTGAAAACTTCTACTATGTCCTTCTCGGTATATAAGTCAAAGTGCTATTGCTATTTAGTTACCCTCTTCTGCACTTTTTAATAATTTAATTTAATTTAATATTGGGATTTCTATGCCGCCCTATCTCCCGAAGGACTCAGGGCGGCTCACAACCATAAAAAATTTAAAAACTATTAAATAAGAGAACCCCAGAGTTTCCAGAGTTATCATATCCTTTTTCAACCAGAACAGTGCAAAGTATCCCAAAGATAGATAGACAAGACATTTAGACAAGTCCAAATAAAAAAGTTAATGTGGTCACCATTTGTGACCTTCCCAGCCAGCTTCCAATAAGCAAAGTCAATGGGGAATCTGGATTTGCTTAATGACTGCATTGTTTATTTAACAACTGCAGTGATTCACTGAAAACGATGGCAAAAACTATCATAAAATCAAGCATGGCTCACTTAATGACTGCCTTGCTTAACAGTGGAAATTTGAATCCCAATTCCGATCATAAGTCAAAGGCTACCTGTATTGTATGGATTGCACTATAACAAGATGTGTTCATAATCATCAGTATATATGGCCTTATTAAAAAGGCAATTGAATAAGGTCATGGATATTAAGGATTGAGTGATTAGATTTGAAATTTAGTGTACCTCTGAGCTGGCCAAGGATGCTTTCAAATGTCAGTTGCAGGAGAGGAGAAGAGCAGGGTTGATTATGTCTCTTATAATATTATTATGTCAATTAGTAATTAGGTGCATCAGTATAAATCTGACCCTTATTAAAGTTTAGGAGAAAAAAAGTGGCATTTCTAGAAGAGCTGAACATTAGGTAATAGCAATAGCACTTAGACTTATATACCACTTTACAATGCTTTACAGCTCTCTCTAAGCGGTTTACAGAGTCAGCATATTGCCCCACCTCAGAAGGATGGAAGGCTGAGTCAACCTTGAGCCTGGTGAGATTCGAACTGCCAAACTGCAGGCAGCCGGCAGTCAGCAGAAGTACCCTGCAGAACTGCATTTTAACCACTCCACCACCGTGGCTCATAGAATAGAAAAGATTTATTACCAACATTGTGAAGAGCCACCACAAAATTAGGCAAATCTAGATTAAATGAAAAAATGTGGCTAATATAAATTAACACCCAGGATCTTATGTAAGAAAAATGTGTTCGGTGTACTTCCCATAACATTTTAGGGAAGCCTCCGTCCTCTTTTCACAGATCGGTGAGTGGTTTTTAGGTCTCTTGGGACCCAGACTGTATTCTCTTCAAAAACAGCACACGTTTTTGCCCCGGCTTTCCTGTTTAAGTAAATGTCAGCTAGATGGAGAGAGCTGCCTGCATTCCATGTCTGTGCAGGGGAAAATCAAATTGATTCACTGCTCTGAATCCCACGTTGGAGTCACTGCCTCCACTTGGCCCATGGGGAGGAGGCTTCCAATTAAAACAGACATGTTGTTTATTGGCCTGCCTTTTATCAGCGATTTCAAGGTGGTTTACAAAAGTCAAAACAGGTAAAACAGCAATAAATACAAACAATGAGGAAGAAACAGCGCAGTTACAAGGTAAAAGGGCACTGGCTGCCCATTAATTTGTCAGAAAAGAAGAGAGAACAGAGGCAAAGAGTTTAGTGGGGATAATGTTTGGAACCAGAAAAAGGAAGGGAGTCACAGGAAGAAAAGGAAAGGGATGAGCAAAGAAATATGTAGTTATTTAAACTTTACTGTACTTGAGAATAAAGGTGAAGAGTCTGGACAGGGTGGCCATGAACTCAGTCCCCACTGTGTCCCCTATTGTTATTTTGTGGTCTGTGGAATCCTCCACAATCCTTGTCCTCAGGATTGTCATTTGGCAGCTGAACAGCTGTTGTTGCTGCAGCCACCACTACTGCAGCTGCTGCATCTATTACTGCTGCAGTAATTAATGGAATGCGAGTATTAATCTTCCAGCAGGCATAAAGCACCTCTTTTTTAAAAAAGTAAAATAAAATAAAATTTGGGCAGGGTGTAAGAAATTTCACCTCATTTTCTCTAGCAATATGGTAGGATGGGCAGCCAATCAATTTTATAATTAAATACATCTCACGGTAGCCATTTTGAAACAGTTAAGAAAGTACAGCTACCCTCCATCTCCATAGCCACCTCTAGATTAAACAAAGCATATTTTGCTACTGTTGTTCAAGTGATCCAGATATTTTTCCCCACAAATCCAGTATAGGCTGGCTAATAAAATTTTGGAAGTTACAGATATTAGGTACAAATATACAAATAACCCAAATATACAAAGCAACATACATTGGTTTTCTCCTCTCTTTTTCTGCCCAATGACTTTGTATAATAGGTAAGTTAAACTGTAAGTATCACAAGCAACTTTGATTTCTTTCAGCAGGATAGCAGTAGAACAACTGAGTGTAGTGATTGTGCTGCCAGTTCTGAATAGGATGAGTGCTATACTGCATTTTAACCACTGTGCCACCACATCTTGTTGTGGATGTAACATAAATAGCACTCACCCTATCCAGATCTGACAGCACAACCACTACACCCAATTGTTCTTTAATTTGAGAATGACACTGGAGAAAGAAGGAAAGTGTTTCTGGCAAATCCCTCCATATTTTCAGTGCAGGCGAAGATAAAAGTACCTAAGGTCAACCCCAAGGCTAAAATAGTGGTAAAGTGAAGGAGAGGAGCAGGGTCACTGTGCTTGTCAGATGTTCCATTCGTATTGATGTAAGACCACACCTAGAGTACTGCATCCAGCTTTGGTCACCACACTATAAAAAAGATGTTGGGACTGTAGAAAAAGTACAGAGAAGAGCAACTAGGATGATTAGGGGACTGGAGACTAAAAAGGAACAGGGCAGTTCTAGTGAAGAGAAGGACCAGGGGAGACATGATAGCAGTCTTCCAATATTTGAGGGGCTGCCACAGAGAGGAAAGGGTCAAGCTATTTTCTAAAGCGCCTGTAGGCCAGACATGGAATAATGGATGGAAACTGAACAAGGAGAGATTTAACCTGGAAATAAGGAGAAACTTTCTGACAGTGAGAACAATCAACCAATGGAACAGCTTGCCCTTGGAAGTTGTGGGAGCACCATCCCTTTCAAGGCTTTCAAGAAGAGATTGGACTCCCATCTGTCAGAAATGGTGTAGGGTCTCTGCTTGGGCAGGGGATTGGACTAGATGACCTACAAGGTCCCATCCAACTCTGATTAACTGTTATCTGCTGCAACCTCTGATCAAGCCTGATGTCTACACATGACACCAAAAGTAACACTAAGTGCTTTTGCAGGAGCAGGATAGCGATTCGATCACAGCTAAAATGGACTCTGGGTGATGATAAAGAAGTTTAAACTAAAGGAGAAGGAGAAATAGCATCAGTTGAATATGCAAGATGGTACATGTTCCATTTTGGTTCATTTCTTTTAAAGCCCGGCATTGGCACAAGGCCAGGCTACCCATGAGACACTCTTTCCCTAAGGCAGGGCTGTCAAACTCGCAGCCCGTGGACCACGCCCAGTTTGCATCACGTGCTGGCCACGCCCGGTTTGCCAAAGGGGGAAAAAGTCAAGATACATCACGTGACGACACTGTGATGACGTGAGTTTGACACCCCTGCCCTAAGGAGATCCCATCCTACCAGGTGAAGAAGGTGAGCATGTTGCTGGTTCCTTCCTGCAAATGATGTCATCTAATGGGAACTAGGAAGTGTTCCTTTTCCATGGCAGCCCCTGCCTTATAGAATATCTTGCCCCCTGAAGTTCAATAATGTTGATTAGTAAATCATACAGTCATTAAGCAAACCCAGTTCTACCGTTTTAGGCTTCTGTAAAGCCTTAAATAATTGGCTTCCCTCCCCAAGCATGATGGTGGTACATTAGCATCGATTGGCATTAGATTTTTGTTGTTTTGAACGTTTTATGCTTTAACTGTTTTATAGTTTTAAAATGATTTTCTATGGATTTTTAAAAATCTTTGATTGGGAGCCGCCCAGAGTTGGCTGGAAGATAGGCGGCTGTATCAATACTTAAAAAATAAGATGTTATTGATACTATGTGCATCTTTTCTAAAGCAATGACGCATTCTTATGCATCTTTATTTTCTAAAGCATTGATGGATTTTTTTTGGAGTCATTTGCAAAGACCACTCCAATGTTCAATTTCCATCAGTACCAGCTCATCACTTACTACACCTTGTTGTTTCCTTTTTCAGACTCAAATCAGTCCCAAAGAAGGGTGGCAGGTTTATAGTTCTGCGCAAGACCCAGATGGACGATGCATTTGTACCGTGGTTGCACCGGAACAAAACTTATGCTCCAGGGATGCTAAGAGCAGGCAGTTAAGGCAACTGCTTGAGAAGGTGAGTGTACTCATTGCGTTCCTTTGATTGATCTGTTCAGAGAGGCAGAGGAAATACAATATTTAAAGCAGGATTTCCTAACCATAGCAACTTTAAGACATATAGACTTCAATTCCCAGAATTACCCAGCCAGCCATGCTGGCTGGGAAATTCTGGGAGTTGAAGTCTATATGTCTTAGAGTTGCCATGGTTGGGAAACCTTGATTTAAGAGAACACAGATCATGATGGAAGAGAATTGGTGCACAATATTTCCATCCTCCTTTTGAGAAGTCAACTTTTCTTTGCTTCCTAAACTACAGCAATACTATTCTAAGGGCACACATTGCAGTTTCAGTATATTTTCCATCTCATAGTATTGGGTTATTGGATTTAAAAATATCGCCCAGGGCTTATTTGCAGGCCTGAAGCTGCAGTCAGTCCATTCTCAAATTAAGGTATTTATGGAGATTTGTTTCCCTCACTAACTCTGTCTTTCCATTACACAAATAATGTATTTTCAATTTTAAAAAGTTTCCCCTTAACCACTTTCTCCATGTAATAATCAACCGCGCTACAATAAGCCCTTTCTGGAATATATAAGATAATAAGTCAAAAAATGATTATGCACCAAGTTTGCCATTAATTTCTGGGAAGTCAGAATGCATGTTTGCAGTGCTTTCAGTCCCTCTAATAAGTATTTATAAGAAAATATTTCTGTAAGCAGCAAAAAAGCAGTTGCAAACAAAAGCAAAGAAACAAAACATTCTGGTTCATTAATGTAATTTATTTTGCTATGTTGTCCTGAAAGCAGAAATTGCTGAGAATGGGACAATAAAGACTCTAATGATGATTAGGCAAGTTTAATTTTAGTAATCTAAAATAAAATGATAATGTTCAAAGCAGTAGAGTTGCAGTAAATTCCATGAAATAAATCTTAGTATGCAGTAAGAAATTAATTCATTAAATCCTTATGGGCTCATTCAGGGTCCAATTACTCACCTGTTTTGCAGAATTATAACATGTACATATTAGAACTTCCCTGAAATATCCAGAACGTAATGGACATTAAGAGTCCATAAATCTAAATTATAACTTCTAGGATCTATAATCCTAGGCTAATAAGAAAGTCTACAGTTGAGCTGTTCAATTAATGATGTAAAAACCAGACACACGATGTTACAGTGCATTGCTATATTGTATACAGATTCCTTCAATGTGAGAAAGCCTAATTTTAATAGGCAAGAGCATCTTGAAAGTAGCCCCTAAAATTACCAAAAAAATCCTGCCAGAACTTGTGAGAAAATAATTTCAGTCAGATATACAGTGGCTGTGGCTATACTATAGTACTCTATTAGTTGCATCTCTGGATGATTCATTGGCCTGGCCTTGCTGAATTCCAATCAGCCCTCACTGCCTTTGGTGTCTTTTGTCATTAATCATTCCTGACACAGACAGTACCATATTACATTCTCATCTCCTGGCTACATTGCTCTGATTCCATCTTACCAATGAGTCCAACACAGCGTTAAAACAGTGAAAGCCATGGAGAGATCCAGCAAAGCAATTGCTGAGTGGTATGAACTTGTAATGCCTGATTATAAAAGCAAAGATGGGTCAGGCCCTATTAGTAACTGGATGAGGGGTTTGTAAGGAAATACCCAGGGCTGGGAAGTAAATAAATATTTTTTTTAAAAAAAAACAATATTTCAGAGGGAGGCAGTAGCAAACCAGTTCCATACCGCTGACAATGAGAAAGACATGGTCAAGAAGTCACCAAGGGTCCAGTTTGACTTAGATGTTACTTTGTATCGACAAGGGCTGGGGACCAACAGAGCAATTTTATAGTTAGTCTTTCCACTGCATTCCTTGTCCTGTACTACAGTCTTAGTTCTGACTGAGGATTCAATAACATGACCTTCTCCACGCAAACCGTGTTGAGAGAAAGCTATCAGCTTATCCTCACCATCGTGCTCATTTTTGGAGAGTCAGAAGCTTTGGGGAGGAATGTTTCATCAGGTCCCCTGAATTGTCCTCTTCTCTTTGATTAGTGATCTCAGAAGGAGATATTAATGGATTCAGGTTGAAAGAAGAACAATCTCATCAATTTCAGCCAACTCATTGCAGGGTTGGTGTGGCAGGGTAGAACAGAAAGCTCACTTCCTGCACTTACACCTCTCTATAGGCAGTATACACACAGTCATTCTTTGATGCAAATAGTCTACTGTGTGGTTATTTGTGCAACAGAAGTTAATATTCCATCTGCCTGTCACTCCATGATTTTCATACTTTCCCTTCAGGATTTGTACCTAACCATCCAGTCTCTCCATTTTTTGGTAGAGCAATTAAATCATATCTCTTCAGCCAGGATTTGAGTGATTAAATTGTTTTAGCATTACTCCTTTTTTTAATATTTTACTTTATTCTGTGTGTGTGTGTCTTTTCAAATTCCATTAGCTACTTAAGCATGAACCAATGCATAAGATCTGCATTGAATAATTCATTGAAAAGAAATAAATAATTGTGCTTACTCATAAATGCTAAACTCCTTGAGTTCTCCTTGCTATTCCAATCAAGCTGGGCTTCCAGTGATTTTATGGACACATCCATGCAGTTTTCTTCACAAGTGCATGTAAATGGGTTACCACTACCTTCTTCCCAAGAATCCTTCAACACCCCAGTCTTGCTATTTCAAGGTAGTCTTCCTTTGAGTACTAAGGAAGCCCTACCAATGTAGTTATTGAGACCAAACAAGCTCAGCCAGAGGTGCAACTTCTTGTCATTATCACCTTTTTTCCTACAACAAGGTTAGGCAATTTAACTTTTGTAAGATTCTTGTAATTAAAAATAAGAAATGGGAAATTGGTCAGCCTTTAGAATCTTTATTTAGAGTAATGCTTCTGGGTCTCACCCAGGGCAACAGGCATTAATAAATCAAATCATTGTTAAATACTGCCATGCAGTGCACATTTGGTAAAGTGTTCCTCCAAATTAAAACAAAAAAGTGTCATCCCTGTTTATAATATTATTTCAAAGGTCATTGTCTTATTGACCCATGCCTGCGAAAAATCCAAGGGTCCAATTCTCTACTCAATTCACCTATTGCCTGGAATACAATCCAAACCACCCTTTTATTTCAATCTGCTGAATAGGCTTAAGATATTAAACTCCATCAATTGTTTTCAAGAATGATAATGCAATACATGCCAGGCTTGCAGTTGCTGCATATAAACGTTTTTTCCCCCCATTTCTCAACAACTCCCTAAATTTTGTGATTCTGACTGCAGAAACCAAATGAGTAAACTGCTGTTTCTTAGGGAGGAGGGAATGAAGTAAAGATGCTAAGAGAGCAATTGTTTGTTTTTATTATGAAAAGCATCAACAATCAAGCTATGTTTGCTATAAAATAGTCACTGGTTCCTCCCTGAAATAACACCTAGGCACGTTAAAGGCGGTTGTGGTTTTTCTCAACGCTTTCAGTATGCATTTGCTTATAAGTGTTCATTTCATGGGTTCTTTAGAAATCCTCAGATCTGTTAGGCAATAATGTAGAAGGAGAAATGGAAATGTGAAGATGACGATGAATCCCCAAGAGAACTCCAGTAAATGATCGGCTGAGCAATCAAAGTCTCCTCTAATTCTAGCTTTCCTGTAGTGTTGAGTTTTAAAACCCTTTGGCCTGGGCAACGGATCATGCAAATCTCCATCAACCTCTTTCTTATTCTCCACACCTCTGTTCAGTATTGCAAAGTAATGATCAGCTTCCAGTCTAGTTAATTTCTTGGTAAAGATAAAGACTCCTTCAACTCCTGAGGAAATTGTTGAATGTTGTTTTCTTGGCAACGGTATGGAAATAATTTGCCATCACTGCCTTCTGAGATTTTCTTGAGAGAAATGAGATGTGTGTGTGTGTGTGTTCAAGTGCTAATGAGATTGAGCCTTCCAAGATCAATCAGAATTAGCTAGATGCTTCCACTTGCCTGCACAGATGATCTACCAGAGGGCATTCTTTTGTCACAAGCTACAAGCTGACTTCTGACAGCCCTGAATAGGCAATCTGATACAGCTCCCTCTCCGTTGAATGGCCTACTGCCAGGCTCTACTGCAAAAGACACTAGTCATTTCATATATGGTGAAGATGGACAGTCATACTGCAATCCCAAAGAATCAAAATTGGTCTTATAGCTGCCCTTTAGCATTTGCTGAGGTAAAGGTGCATTAATTTCCCTGTTTCTCCAAAAAAATAGGACCTACCCTGAAAATAAGACCTATCCTGATTTTATTGTGCTCCTAATATAAGCCCCACCCCTAAATAAGCCCTAGTTAAGGTCAGCAGCAGCAGGGATGTGTGGCCAGCACTGGAGGTGGTGAAGGCTTGGGGGCTCATGGTGTCCAGCTGGCTGCCAGCATAGCACAGGTGAGTTGCTTACCTCTCCAAGCAGCAGCAGGCAGAGGCAGAAGTGGGGGGGGGAGGCATACAATCTGGACGCACTTCACAGGATGCAGGAAAGTCGAGAGTCGGTGAGCCAGAGAGGGGGATGGCCAAGGGAGCAGCAGTGGGATCTGACCTGTTCCACTACCAGTTTGGTGATTGTGCAAGCGCAACATTCCACACACCAGCTGAGGCCTGCAGTGCCAATCAGCTGAGAGGATAAAGAAGAGAAAAGCACTGGGGCGGGTGGGAGGACTGATCCTGTGCTTTTCTCTTCTTTCTCCTCTCAGCTGATCATCAGAGGCTTTTGTTTTACTACTGGTTCAGCCAAACCTGTAGCATACCACCACTGCACAGGATGCTCGTCTTCATGTGGCAGCAACTGCAGTAGATGGAGGCAGAGGCACAGGGGAAGGTAGGCAATTCCAATGTGCTACGTGGGCTGCAGGAAAGCTGAGGGATGAGAAGATGAGCCTCCCACAGCTGTCCACCCACTCCATCTCACCATCTCTCGGCTTTCCTGCTGCGTTGTGGCCTCAAGGAAGCAGAAGTGGGCCAGCAGCTCTTCGGGGTCCGTGAGGTGAGGCAGGTGTCAGGGCATGGATGGCCTGGCTGCAGGGCCCTCAGGTATGACAGTATGGGGCATGTGGGGCAGCTCCATCCCCCTTCCCCATTGTGGCCATGAGCAAGTAGAAGTGGGCCTCCCATACATGGGGAAAAATAAGATACCCCCCCCCAAAATAGGCCCTAGTGCTTATTTTGGAGCACCCCCAAAATATCAGACATGGTTCTATTTTTGGGGAAACATGGATAGTAACTCACAGTGGTGCTTCTTCAAGGATACCTTGTCCAAATTTGTCAACGGTGTGCTTTAATACACCTGTTGCACTTAACGATTATAGATAATCCAGACCTTATAAGATAAATAGATAGTTAACCCATTCCTCTGTGGTAAAGAGATGATTTCAACAGTAATCACAGTCTTTGTTTTGGTGACCTGTTATTAGAACATAGAACCTCCAAAATTATGCTGGGATATTTTAAAATCCAGGGGTCTCCTTCCTCTCCTTTTCACCTCTCCCCATTGCAGTAGAGAAGACATGACTGAGGGTGTGTCCTCAGATATGAAGGAAAACAAGCACAAAGAAGGCAAAGTTGTGGCTGGAATATGCCTGACCTCAAGCGAAGAAATCACAATAAAAGAGATCTCCAGGATAATTTCAGCTCTAAAACTGACAGAACATTCTCTCAGTAGGTTGCATAATGAGCACACGTACCTGCAAACATTTTCTGAACAGTTGGCTTGTGGCATCACTGTTCCTAGATGTTTCACCTCTTATACTGGCTATTGGCTGCAAAAATACGAAATAAAATAAAGCAGTCTGCCTTTCAGAATCAACCAACTTCTGAACTGTGAAGGGAGGTATCTTTCCAAGGTGAAAGGGAGTCTATATGCTGACACTGTACTGTTATTTCTGGATCCATTTTTGTTAACAGACAGCAGGCCTAAAATGTTCAGGAAATTGAAGGATGAGTTTGGGTCTGTAACTGATTTGAGAGAAGCCCTGTTGAAAGAAGGCAGTCCCTCCTGGAGTATTAAAAGCATAAAGACCTCCTGAATGTACCTCCACCAGTACCTTCTCAATGTTTCCAGTGGTGACTGATCATTGCAGTTGAGAACAGGGGAAACTACCAGATGTTGAAATTCACTTTCCATTAGCACCAATTTTCTTGCCCACAATAGAGATAATGAGAATTGTACATCTCGCCATATCATTCCAGACTTACCTAAAAACACCATTTGAAAAATTGGCCTTCAGTACAGATAGTCCTCAAGTTACAACAGTTCATTTAGTGACCGTTTGAAATTACAACACCACTGAAAAAAGGGACTTATGACTGTCTTTCACACTTTATGACCGCTGCCACATCTCCATGGTCACACAATCAAAATTCAGATGCTTGGCAACTGATTCACATTTATGACAGTTGCAGTGTCCTGGTATCATGTGATTCCATTTTGAGACCGTCTGACAATGAGGAAGCCAGATTCACTTAACAACCATGTTACTAATTTAACAACTGCAGTGATTCACTTGAGAAACTGTGGCAAGAAACGTCGTAAAATGGGGCAAAAATTACTTAACAAATGTCTCACTTAGTGACCAACAATTGTGGTCATATGTCAAGGACTATCTGTATCATACAGCCTTAGAAGCAGGAGATTTAAGCCTAATATATTTATTAAAGAATTAGTGGCCTAATATGTAATTAACCTATCTTCCACCATTTCAGGAAGGAATCGAAACATGCTGTTACATGGTTGCCCATGTATGTGCATATGTCAAGATGGCACCTGTGACCATGTGATCAAACCCCACAATTTTCCTCCATATGTCACTATGCAATGCATGATAAAAAGAGTGAGGCAGTTGCCTGGTTGTAGCTGCCATTTTAACTTTTTTGACCCCTCCATGATGCCTCCATTAATTTGTTAATTTTCCCTTGTCTCCTATTCCATCCCATCACATACCTTGCTTAGAAAAACCAAATATTCCAAGAAAAAAGAAGGATGGGGCTACACTACTAATTCAGATGTTAACTTATTTTGGTTTTTGCACATGGGTGAATCATTCTGAGAGGGGCAAATAATCACTTTTTAAAATATTGTTCTGTACTCCCCTAGAAAGAATGCAGCTAAAGACTTATGATTTGAATGGGGGTGCATGTCGGAGTCCTGACATGGAGTCTACCATGTTGTGTTCTCATTCTGAATCAGGTTTGTTTGGAGTTGGAAATGTCATTCTGTCTGCAAATTCCATGGATGCCCAGCTGAGTCAGTTTATCCACATACAGTTTATCCACATTCACATTTATCTGTAAGTTGAGGTAGTCCAATTGAGCCCCAAATTTCAATTGTTAGGCAAGGTTAAATGAGTTGCACCTCATTTTATGACCTTTTCTGCCATTGTTATTAAGTGAATCACTGTGGTTGTTAAGTGAATCATGCAATTGTTAAGTGAATCTGGCTTCCCCCATTGATTTTGCTTGTCCGTAGCCAGCTGGGAAGGTTACAAAAGGGGAATCACATGACCCAGGGGGTTGGACTAGATGACCTATAAGGTCCCTTCCAACTCTGATTATCTGTTATCTGACCCCAGGGAGTGCAACTGTCATAAGTACATGCCAGTTGCCAAGCACCCATATATTTTGATCATGTGACCATGGGGAGGCTGCAACGGTTGAAAGTGTAAAAAACGGTCATAACATTTTTCAGTACGTTGTAACTTTGAATGGTCACTAAACACATGGTTGTAAATCGAGGACTAGCTGTAATCAGGATTATCTGAGGCATTACTTCCACCCTAAAGCACTGGGTGCTTTTATTACATATAAACTGTACGATGTTTTAGAATTTTTACCCGAATAACCAAATCTGTCAAAAAATTCACCTCAGCCCTAGTGAAATGATTTTAAGCTAATTACATTTGAGTGCATAAGAACTCCATATTGCAGATTCAGCCCTGCGGTGGCCTAACAAATAGTTGTAGCTGTGTCACCGTGCGAGGAAAATATTGTATTTGCATGACTTCCATCATGACAAGGACAATTTAAAAAAAAAAAGATGTGGCTTTACTGTTTCTACAAGCTTTTTCTCCGGGAAAAAAAAGGCAGATAAATAGCAAATCTGCATTTGGATTAAATGTCATTTTTAGTGTTTCATTTGGTTTTCAACTAGGGATGGGGTTACGCACGATTAACCTAACACAAATCTACCGTGTGGTCTCTGTGCATTCTTTGACCTTCTCTCCCTGTCATCTCTTGCTTCTGAATATTAGAGGCCATATAAAAAAACAGTTTAAATATGTTTTGGATGGCTTAGGCCAGAGGTCTGTCTTGTCCTGAATTAATCTCATGCCCCACAGCAAGTCAACAGCAGCTGCTGTCCTAACCTCTGTTCCCCCAGGAGAATTGTCACACCCCTCAGGAGACAGAGAAATGTATTGCTATTCCCTTATTAATACGCAAAGGCGCTATCTCATCTGGGGGGGGGAAATCACCCTAAAAATGTAAATGGATGAAACTAACAATCCGTTCGATATACACCTGAGGCCAAAAGAATTGGTATCCCTCCACTTTCACCCTGAGGAATCCTCATAAGCCTTGAAATAAGTCGAAAGTGACCTAAGTAAGTGGTAACCAATATTATTTAGTCAGTAGAGCATAGAGCTGACACTTTGCTTTTGATATATGGCTAAACACAGGGGTCCCCAAACCCTGGTCTGTAGACCGGTACAGGACCATGGCATGCCAGAAACCGGGCCACACAAACAAGCGAAGCCTTATTCACGTGATGCAGGCAGCACATGAAACCACGCCCCCGCCAGTCTGCAGAAAAACCTGACTTAGAACATAGAATAACAGAGTTGGAAGGCACTTTGGAGGTCATCTAGTCCAACCCCCTGCTCACACAGGAGCGTCTATTCCAAATATTAGCTTCTACCTAGGATCAGACTCACAGCCTCCTGATTGTGAGGTGAGAGCTGCACCTCTAAGGCCACCACACCTAGCTAACCTCTCTCCACAGAACTGGTCCCTGGTGCCCCAAAGATTGGGGCAGCAGGCTTAGCATACAGGTAGCCCTCCATTTACAGCAGTTCATTTAGTGACCCGTTCAGTGTTACAACGGCACTGAAAAAAAGTGACTTGGGATCAGTTTTCACACTTAACGATGGTTGCAGCATCCCCATGGTCACATGATCAAAATTCAGATGCTTGGCAACTGACTCACATTTATGATGGTTGCAGTGTCCCAGGGTCACGGGATTCCCTTTTGTGGCCTTCTGACAAGCAAAGTCAGGCCAGATTCGCTTAACGGCAGCTTGACCAATTTAACAGCTACAGTGATTCGCTGAACCCCTGTGGCAAGAAAGGTCGTAAAATGGAGCGAAAACACTTAACAAACATTTACACAGAAATTTTGGGCTCGATTGTGTTTGTAAGTCGAGGACTACCTGTATTCATGTATATAATAATTATCTGA
Organism: Naja naja; assembly: GCA_009733165.1. Classification (NCBI taxonomy): domain Eukaryota; kingdom Metazoa; phylum Chordata; class Lepidosauria; order Squamata; family Elapidae; genus Naja; species Naja naja. Next base: position 95,340,986 of record CM019150.1, on the reverse strand, counting down.
GGAGAAGTGGGTGAGAAAAGCCAGAGAAGGGGCCATGGCTACAGATATTTCCTGTTTGCTGCCCGTCTCAACCTTCCTTCACTTTCCTGCCTAGCAAATAACCAGTGGGATTAAAGAGATTGATGTGGCAAGGAAAACGGCTGTCTATGCTCTTCTAGTTTGTTATGTCTTTTTCTCCCCTCCCTCACCCCGCAATCCAGCAAGTGGAACATCCCATTTTCTCCCTTAAAAGTGGTTTCTTCCTACTGCGCAAGTGGCAGCAAATTGTTCAGGGCAAAGAGAACAAAGAATTGAACAAAAATTTAGAAAGTTCTGGAGACCGTACCTGGACTATTTGAGTTAGGGGTAGGGTAAGGTGTGGTAGTCCCGTCAGTTGTGGGATTTTAAAAAAATTACTACCTGTTCTGTGGGCATGGCTTGGTGAGCGTGGCATGGGAAGGATACTGCAAAATCCCCATTCCCTCCCCACCCCACTAACCTGCTTTCCAGCTCCATTCTCCTGTGCAGAGCAACAAAAGAAGACCCAGCCGATCAGCTGGGACTCAGGAGGCAGAGAATAGATGGGGGCAGGGCCAGTCAGAGGTGGTATTTGCTGGTTCTCCAAACTACTCAAAATTTCCACCACTGGTTCTCCAGAACTGGTCAGAACCTGCTGAATACCACCTCTGAGTCCCATTAACCATTGCAGTCCTGATTTATAGCTGTATATGAGTTTCTGGTTGCATAAACGATTGCAGATTAATTTAAAAAATCAATGTCATACAACTTTTAGATATTTCAATTAGAAATATAGACAAGAAGTCGCAAAAAATTGAGGTGGAAATTTTCTGCAGAAGGTTTCGTTTTCTTGCACCACAAAGAGAGTTTTGGGTGACATTCCCATAAGTTCTCATGTAAAAAAAAATCCTAGAGTTTTGTGTGTTTATATTTTCCTTCTGTTACACCATGGCAGGTCACAAAAATGCTACATAAAGAACAGTTTTCTGATGCATATTGTAAACGGGTAGTAATAATACATTTATTTATGGGGTCCTTGATGCTCTCTGGGTTTCATTACGTAACTAGGTAACGTCATCATCATTGTTCAACCCTGAGCTACAGATATTTTCTTCTATTCATACATTTATTTATAAACAGGTGAACAATGGATGCTGTAAGGTTTACTTTTCATTGTAGAAATTCAGAGTAACTGTCACATCTAATGAAGCCAATAACAATTTGAATATAATAAGGAATTCCATGTATGTATGTATGCTGAAACCAAAGCATTCGAAGATGGTTTTCAAAGGCTCCTCATATTTCAGTTTTCAACTCAAAAAACCTCCAATGCTGAATCTTGAATTTTGAGAAGGAGCTGAAGAAATCTAAGATATTTGTAGAATGTGCACTGTGTAGACTCTGGTGTGGTTTTTGGATATTTCTGCTTTTATTTTAATAAGGAGAACAAACCTAATACTTAATAACTCACCAATAACTTGACAAAGCAGCTTTTTTTCTTATTTGAACAAATACTATTTTTTTCATTCTCTAAAGAGATGACATTTCAGGGAGTGCATCAGGCAAATGTAAAGACACCTTTCATTAAAAAAAATCACAAATCTTGTTACAACCTTTGAACTGGGAACTTATATATAAAATATTATATACATAAAAGTAAGTATATACATCTGAGTAAAAATAACACAGAGCCAGCCTGGTGTAGTGGTTAAAGCATCAGGCTAGAAACTGGGAGAAAATTGCCTCCTTCCTAGTGTTGAAAATGACTGGTTTTGTGCCTAAAGCAGGACTAGAATTCATAACCTTCTGGTGCCGTGCTTGGTGCCTTAACCACTAGATCAGGGTCTGGCACTCCAGAAACCAAAGCAAGCCTCTCTAACCAGTTGCACGAGTGCAATTTACAACCTGCTGAGCTACCCGGACAGCTGAGCAGCGCTGCGTGTGGGTGTGCAGCAGTTGGAAAAGCCCTTTTTTCCTGCTTTTTCAACCGCAGCTGTGCCACGCAAAGCAGCTGCGGTTGAAAACGCAGGAAATAAAGGACAGGTAAGAGCCCAGGCAGGCGGGTGGGCCAAAACAGCAGCAGACACAGAACCGGTTCTGTGTCTGCTGCTCTTCAGTGCTACCGGTTCTGTAGAGCCAGACAGAACTGGTAGAATCCCACCCCTGTCTCTAACTATGGTATAAGGCAGCATTCATTCATGATGGTGCTTCTTTTAAACTGACAGCTTACAGGGTTATTACACTTTATAAAGTTTAACGCAAATTGAAGCTACTTTAATACAAATGTGAAAACCCTTAAAGAAATTGAGAAACAATATTAGCAAGAAGACCTTGCAAGCTGCAGGAATATAATGTGCTCCTTTTGAATGGAAAAGTCTCAGCCAAGGAGCTACACTGAATAACACTGGCCTAATAGGAGAGGTGTGCATTCTGAGATAAGGAGGTCTGGATCTGCACCTCAAGATGCACCCTTAGGAGAATATAAGGGGTCAAACTATTTTCCAAAGCACCTGAAGACCAGACAAGGAATAATAGATGGAAACTTAACAAGGAGAGTTTCAACCTGGAAATAAGGAGAAATGTTCTGACAGGAGAGCAATCGACCAATGGAGCAGTTTGCCTTCAGAAGTTGTAGGAGCTTCAACACTGGAAGCTTTCAAGAAGAGACTGGACTGCCACCTGTCAGAAATGGTGTAAGGGTCTCCTGCTTGGGCAGAAGGTTGGATCTATAAGGTCCCTTCCAACTGTTAATCTATACGTACCTGATCTACTGGGATCCTGTTAATTTGCCAATTATGCATCCTGTAGTTGGGTTGTGCAAAATCCAACCAGTTAGGTTTTTGATAATTTATTTCAAGTTGTTCTTTTAAACAAAAGGAAGCCAACACCCTAAATACCCTTCTCATTCCCAAGACAACTTTGAAATCCAGCTTGATGTCTTGTGACTTCATCAACACATTTATGGTTGGGTTAGGGTTTTTTTCTTGGTAACAATCCAGAACTGATTTGCTACTGTCTATGTCTGTGATTCTTTTCACTTTTTAAAAAAAAAAACTTCCCTGTTTTATCTACAGCCCTGGGGCTTCCTGGTTATCTCCCATCCAAGTACTAACCAAATCTGACCTTGCTTAGCTTTTTCAACATCATTTAAGGCCAGCTGGGTGCTGCTGAATATGAAAATCAAAGTTTTATGTTTCAGTACCTCCACAAGCAAAAGCTGGGAATGCAGAAACTGAATAAAAGAAACATGCACTCAATAAATCACTAGACTGGTATAAAACAGCCTAAATTTGGCAGAAGGGAGTGATTTTGAGGTGGAGTGATTTTGAAGCCGAGAAGCTATTTTGCCTTTTGGACTGACTTTCTTTGCAGTGGTTTTATAATCATGGAGTTGTTGGCAGAAACACCTGAAGTTAACTATATATATAAAAAATCAGAACTGGGCCATCAAAGAGATGGTGCACCTCTGGGAAGCTACACTCACACTAGAAACATCATTGAGATTTGCCTACTGTCTGAATCACAGCAAGGCTTTTTGTTTGCCCACTCTTTCAAGTCTTTTGCAAGCATCAATAAATTCCAGGTCAGCATCCTTGCTTCATTTTTCTTCTCTTTCCTATTAAAAATTCCATTTAGAGCAATTCATTAGTGCAGAACTGGAGGATTTGAGTGGGCAAAAAATAGAAATTAAATTGGGTATAGTAGATATTTTCTTTTGCACTTGAATACTTGGCATGACCCAATACTGCATTATTATATTTGCTGTTTAAAAATAGCGGCAATCAACTGAAGTTGCCAGTGGAACCCTGCCTTTTTTGTCGTCGTTCTGCAAATGAAAACTGAAGCAAGCAAAGAACCGAGCCACAGTACAGATTGAAATTGAAATACTTTCCCATTATTAAGGTTGTCCTCCCTGTGTGTTCAGAATACAGGCAATATGAATAGGTAGGGCCAAGCCTCCTACACACTGCCTGCATATTGAAGTTCAGGTCTGCAATATAGCAATAGCACTTAGACTTATATTCCACTTCCTAGTGCTTTAAAGCCCTCCTTAAGCCATTTATAGAGTCAGCCTATTGCCCCCAACAATCAGGGTCCTCATTTTACCAACCTCAGAAGGATAGAAGGCTGAGTCCACCTTGAGCCAGTGAGAATTGAACTGCTTGGGCAGCTGGCATTCTAACTACTGAGCCACTGCGTGCCCACAATATGTGCTCATAAGTCCCTTCCCAGCATGCATTTCAACACAAAGATGGCTGGGGGGAAGAGCTTGCTGCCATCCATTGTTCATGCTTTCCTTAAATAGAGAAGAAAAAGCAAAAGGCTATGTATGGTATGAGTATGATTTCCTTCTTTTCTATGATTCTTGAGAAAACTATGGATTTTTCAAGCTAGGAATCTTCAGCACTGTAGTCAAGATTATAATGTTGCCATCCAGGGTGGGCTTCAAAAATTTTAGCAAAGGGTTGTCTGCCCAGTTGCTGGGTGGGTGTGGTCTAGTCAGCCTCCTGCATCACAGCGGGGGGCATTTTGCCCTCCCCAGGCTCCGGAGGCTTCCCTTGAGCCTCTGGGAGGGTGAAAATGGCCTCCCCTGGCTTCAGAGGCTTTCTGGAAGCTGGAAACGGGCCCATTTCTGGCCTTTCCAAACTTCCGTGAGGCTCATTTTTCGCCCTACCTGAGCCTCCACACATGCCCTGCACTTACCTGCATCCAAAATGGCCGTGTGGGGACTCCTGGGAGGGGAGGGGTTGGATGGGCAGGGCCAGCCAGGAGTGGGATTTGGGGGTTCTCCAAACTGCACAGAATCTTAGCTAGGAGCTCTCCCAAACCCCCAGCAGCCACCCCTGTTGTCATCAAAGAGGTCCAATGTTTAATTTTGTCTTCCCATTCTCAGTGGACCTCAAACATCTTCCAGGTCTTGTTGAACCACAGCTCCCATCTTGCTGGAACTACACTCTGGCTGCATTTAGAGTCTCACATTTCCCCACTTCTCCTTAACAATACAGAGAAGAGGGCATATTGACCTTCAGTGCCTCTTGTTAAACAGCTCTTAGCCATATAAAAAGTAAATGGTACTTCCATGCTAATGCAACCAATGCAAAAAACCTTTACAATTTATTAATAAGTTGTTGAGAGCTCTAAATTTGTCCATTGGCATCAAAGTGCACCACTTCAAAATAAAAAGCACTCCCAATCATTAAAATCTCCTTTTTGGCTTCATCTGAGAATCAGTTTTCCATACAAATATATTGGGTTTTTGTTTTGTTTTTTTTCTAAATTGATCCCAGACCTTGATGTTTTCAGTAATCTTTGCCATTTGTTACCTGGGATTTTCTCTTGGCAATTCTGTTAGGCAAAGCAACCTTTCTCCAAAAAAAAATCTTGTCTAACTTCCATTGGATTTTTTTCTGACATTTTGCCAAATTCTAGAGAATCTTAAAGAAGACATCTCATGCTGTCTAACTGCTCCACGATGTCCAGGTTTGAGTGCCCATGTGGCCTCAACTTTTGGATTTACTTGATATTGCAATGTTATTTGTCTTGCTGCTCATGTATCTTTATGCTTTATTAGAGGGAATATATATCTCAGATGCCTTCTCCTTTTTTTTCCCTTTTCCCATTGTTACCAACTTAAGCATTGCCTGTTTTTCTGTCCCCCAGATCTGAATCTGATTTTGGCTGGCTGTCACTTGATATCTTTCTCCCTTCCCCACTCTCTCTGGGACAGGTTGTCCACATTTTGCTTTCCTTGGTTCCTTATCTTTTCAGCTTTAACAAGAATTACTCCATTTTCTGGAAAAACTCAGGTTTTATTTCAGCCACACTCTGTGCTGCTTAAACTTATATGACGTTACCCATGTGTGGGTCTTCTGCTTTTTAGTCGAAACATTCCCAATTTGAGAGTCTTCTAATGGACAGATAGCAAGAGGTTGCCATAGGAGAGAAGACAGCATTTGAGAAAGAGGTAGCTAGGGAAAAAATACATTTTTAAAGATCAAGGGTCAATCTCAGTAGGGATGCAATTCATGATTATTCTTCCATATTTTTGCTTTTTGATGAACAGTTCAAATATTATTTAATGTTTTAATGTTTCAATTGTCAAAATGACCCTAAAAAGCATGGAATCTACAACACAGAATCTCAGCAATTTGCCACCTGATCACAACAGTACAGTCTGAATGGATCATAGAAAAGTTCAGAGCACTTCTGTGATCTGGTGAAACACATTGGCCCCTCTCTTTCTGGAACTAAACCATTCTCTTCTCTTCCATTAATCACTGAGAGCCTGAATGTCTATAAAACCTCACCACTGACCCCAACCATAGCCATCCAAAATCACCCACCCACCTATTCACTGAAACAGTCTGCTTTCCCCATCATTTTCCGGCTTTGATGTTTTGATGCGGCTTTGATTTTTGATGTTTTGAAGCAAAAAATCTTCCACCACGGACATTAAAATAAGTAGGCTCCAAGGGTAGAAAGATACCTGCCCCAGGCAAGCCTGTTAATGGCATCTGGCTTTCTTTTGATAGATAGAGTTCGTATTCTATGTTTGTCTTTAAAGGGTGTGTGTTTCAGACAGAAAATGTGGCAGGCAACTCACTGCCAATTTGCAAACGATGCCTGCGGATTTGGCAGCAAAATGAAAGGAAGAAGCTGCCAGCCACAGTGACTGCCATGCCATAGGCTCCACAGGCAGCGCAGTGTGCAAAGCAAGGGTCCAGCCACACATCTGGAAAGTACCTCCTTGCGTTTCATAAGAAACTGCATGTTATCGAAGCCCAGAAAGAACCTTGGCTGTGATGTGGGACGTTTCCGTATATTTTTTATTAAAAGTTTTACAAAAGCGTAAAAAGTAACCCAAAGCTAATGAAGAATAAAAGCAGGAAAGAAAGAAAGAAAGAAAGAAAGAAAGAAAGAAAGAAAGAAAGAAAGAAAGAAAAGAAAAAAGAAAGAAGGAAGAGAAAGAAAAAGAAAGGAAGGAGAAGGAGGAAAAAAAGCAAAAATGCAGAAAGAAAAAAGGAAAAGCACGTGAAAAACAAAAGCTTCTGATTGTCCTTTGCAGCAAATATAGGTACAGTGACGAAGCTACCCCTTACCATGATTACAAAATGGCATGGTATTCCAATGGTATGTGGGAATGTCCTTGGAAAGACAAGCGGAAGAGCCACAGGCTAGACAAGAGTCAAACAAGTGTCAGCTCAGCTCACAGGTGGAATGTGGATGGCAAATACCATTGGTGGTGCAGGCTGTTAAATGCCTAGCACTTAGCTCCAGCTGCCTGTAATTATTGCAGGCTCGAATCCCACCAGGCTCAAGGTTGACTCAGCCTTCCATCCTCACGGGGTAGGTAAAATGAGGACCCAAGATTGTTGGGGGCAATAAGCTGACCTTGTAAAAATGCCGCTTAGTAATAAGCAGGCATATACAATGGAATGAAGGCTATTGCTGAGCACACTGGGTTGTATCCCAAAAATTGTAAGCTGCCCTGAGTCTTCGGAGAAGGGCGGCATATAAATGTAATTAAAAAAAATACCTCAGAAGGGACCCTGCCAAATTTCTTGAACTGTAAAGATAACGGGGAGAAGATGTACTTTCAGTCTTGCAAGATTCTGTGAATGTAACTTTACAACAAATTTGGAACTAGTATTTCTGGGTGTGTTTCTTGTCTGGATGAAAACTAACCAAGGAGAGAAGCAACCTAGAACAAAGGAGAAATTTCCTGACAATCAGAACAAGGGTTGACCTCAGATTTTGAGGGTGCTCCAATACTTTTTAAAAAGAGATTGGACAATCATTTGTCTGAAATGGGGTAGAGTTTCCTGCTTGAGCAGGAAATTGGACTAGAAAACCTCTAAAGTCTGTTCCAATTCTGTTATTCTATATTCTCACTATATATATATATATACGAAAACAAATATATATATATATATATATATATATATATATATATATATATATATATATATATATATATTACATTTATATGCCGCCGTTCTCCGGAGACTCAGGGCGGCTTACAATTTTTGGGATACAACCCAATGCGCTCAGCAATAGCCTTCATTCCATTGTATATGCCTGCTTATTACTAAGCGGCATTTTTACAAGGTCAGCTTATTGCCCCCAACAATCTTGGGTCCTCAATTTACCTACCCCGGGAGGATGGAAGGCTGAGTCAACCTTGGGCCTGGTGGGATTCGAGCCTACAGCAGTTGTAGGCAGCTGGAACTTACGTGCAGGCAATTTACAGCCTGAGCCACCATTTGACACTTGTATGTATGTTACATGAGAACAAACCAGATTCGCCAGGTGTTTGTTGTTACTAGGGCTCACCCATGTATAAAACCACATATCTGTTGCAGTTGCACTTATCATTTCCTTCTTCAGAAGTATAACTTGAGGTCCCAAAATGAAGCATCCCTAATAACATATTATTTTAATAACAAGCTTTCTCTGGTGTGGATCTGGTGTCACTGTGAATCAACCCCAAAGCAAAGCAACAAGCGTGCGGGATTATCAGGGGGGACGGGGGGAGTGAGATTATGAGTGCCATAACATAACTGGGCAAATGATGGGAATGATGTAGATTGCATCATTTGCGTCATTGAAGTGATGATATCATGACAGGTATTTATTGATTGATTGATTGATTGATTGGACTTGTATGCCGCCCCATCTCCAAAGACTTGGGGCGGCTCACAACTAAAAACATGCATTCATAATAAATAAATAGTTAAAAAAGAATTAAACCGAAACAAGCCCAATATCAATATTAAAATTAAATAAAAAGACCACCACCCTGAGAAGGTTTTTACAGCCCAGCTTGGTCGAATAACCAGGTCTTCAGGTCGTGGCGGAAGGCGCGGAGGTCAGGGGCCAGACGTGTAGGACTTTGAATGTTAAAACTAAGACCTTGAATCTCACCCGAGTGCAACCGGCAACCAATGCAGGTCACGCAGGAGGGGGTAATATGGGAGAATCAAAAAACTCCCATCACCACCCGCACGGCCGTATTCTGCACCAGCTGCAGTCTCCGGATGGTATGCAAGGGCAGTCCTAGATAGAGAGCGTTGCAGTAGTCGAGTCGAGAGGCAACAAGGGCATGAGTGACTGTACGTAGGGCATCTCGGTCCAGCAAAGGCCCCCCTGGCCACAGCCCCCACCTGTTCCTCCAACCGGAGCCGCGCATCCAGGAGGACCCCCAGGTTCCGCGCCCTATCCACAGGGGGCAACACCTCTCCCCCTATGGTCAACGATGGACATTCATGACTGGACCGAGCTGCCGGTATGAACAGCCACTCAGTCTTGGCCAGGTTGAGTCGAAGCATGTTTCCGTCCATCCAAATCCGTACCACATCCAGGCAACGGGTCATCACAGAGAGGGCATCACTGACCTGGTTTGGGGTGGAGATGTATAACTGGGTATCATCAGCATATTGATGATACCTCACCCCAAAACCACAAATGATCTCACCCAGCGGTTTCATGTAGATATTAAATAAGAGGGGTGAGAGGACCGACCCTGGGGGAACCCCACAAGTGAGCGCCCTCGAGATCGACCTCTGCCCCCCTACAACACCGATTGCGAATGCCCCATGAGGTAGGAGGAGAACCACCGTAAAACAGTGCCCCCCACTCCCAACCCCTCGAGGCGACGCAAAAGGATACCATGGTCGATGGTATCGAAAGCCGCTGAGAGGTCTAATAGGACTAGGACAGAGAAAAATCCCCTGTCCCGCGCCCTCCAGAGATCATCCATCAGTGCGACCAATGCCGTCTCCGTGCTAAAACCGGGTCGGAAGCCCAATTGGTACGGATCCAGGTAGTCCACTTCATCCAGGAAAAGTGGAAACTGCTGAGCCACCACACTCTCAACAACCTTCGCCAGAAAACAAAGGTTGGAGACTGGACGGAAGTTGTCTAACACGGTCGGGTCCAGGGCAGGCTTCTTCAGGAGGGGTCTCACCACTGCCTCCTTCATGGCAGCGGGAAAGACACCCTCCCTTAACGAAGCATTGACCACTGCCCAGAGCCAACCGCAGGTGATCTCCCTGGAGGCATACACCAACCAGGAGGGACACGGGTCCAACAAACATGTGGTGGAACTCAGATGCCACATAATCCTGTCCACTTCATCCTCAGAGACAGGATCGAACTCAGCCCAGATCGTATTGGCCAGACTACTTGCACCCCGATCATCAGACCACTGCAAGTTAGAGCACAACCCACCCCGAATCCGTGCGATCTTATCCGACAGATATTGACCAAATTCCTCAGCCCTTCCCCGCAACGGATCCACCGCCTCCCCCGGACATAGGAGAGAGCGGGTGACCCTAAACAGGGCAGCTGGGCAGTTATCTGTGGACGCTATGAGGGCGGAGAGATCAGATCTTCTCGCCGCTCTCATAGCTACCAGGTAAGTCCTAATGTGGGCTCTTAACTGGGCTCGATCGGACTGGGAGCGGGTGGACCTCCATCTGCTCTCTAAACTCCTCCGATGGCGCTTCATTTCCTGGAGGTCCTCGGTATACCAAGGAGCCATCCGGGATCCACGGCACGTGAGCGGATGCATGGGGACAACTCTGTCAAGGGCAGCCATAGCAGCCTGTTGCCAAGCGGCCGCCAGGTCCTCGGCAGAGTTGTGGGCAAGGGAAGTGGGAAGAAACCCCAGTTCTGCCCAGAACCTCTCAGGGTCCATTAGGCGTCTGGGGCAGAACCATCTAAGTGGCTCCTCATCCCAGCGGTGAGGGGCAGCCTGCTGGAAGACCAGCCGCAGGAGTATGGTATGACATCATCATGACCCCTAATGGATACCTCTGTCCTCTTGAATCGAGCTTCCTGTGAGACTTTCTCCTGACAAGGGGAATTGGAGGAGATAAACACAGAAGAATACAAAGAACTTGTGGTTTTACTGTGGAGAATCTAAAAAGCTATTATGGAGGGAATTCTGCTGAGTGATGTGTATGAGATGTGAATTCTATTCATACCATTGTTTACATTCCTGTGTCTCTTTCACCCACCAGTTCTATGTCAAGAACTGGAAGCATCTCTTTTTGGGTGGCGTGGGGAAAATTTCTAAATGTTCCTTGTTTTGGTAATGGCCTCTTCTGGTACCAATGTGCTTCCTTTGGACCACATGTGTCCTACACCACTGTAGCATTTGGCTGTGCCTGGGAAGGAATGCTTGTCCTGTAGCATTCTCCTGATTTGCATCGTGAGATTTTTTTTTTTGCAGGGTAATGCTTATTAGATAAAGGCATGGATCCAAATTCAATATTGTCACCATCTCATTAATTAAGAAAAGCTGTATTTGTCCAAGAACAAGAGTGGCATCTAATCTGCGATTCAGACTCTCTATTCATGTGCATTGAGAAATGCAGTGTTTTGCTGAGGTCTTTAAAAATAGGTAACAATCCAAGAATTGACACATGCCAAACTATCACTCTGTATTTGATTTAAGCACCTTGGGAAAGAAAGATGACAGCACTTTTTAAAATGAGGTTATGAGCAGTGTTCTTCTTTCACAGGTTCAGAATATGTCTCAGTCCATTGAAGTTTTAAATCTACGGACACAGAGGGATTTCCAGTATGTTTTGAGAATGGAAACACAAATGAAGGACTGAAGGCTAAGTTCCGACAAATTGAAGATGACCGGAAGACCTTAATGACCAAGCATTTTCAAGTAGGCATTCCCATCTTTTCATTTTCTGTAACAATTGTTTTGACTGACTGACAGAAGCATTATTGGGAAAAGCAGTATGAGGTGGGTTAGATATCGACCTAAAATACTTGTTAGTAACTTCATGAATACTTGTTTTGGAAAGGATTGTCCTTGCTCTATGCTGTCTCACTCTGATGGGTAGTTATCATTAATTACTGCAACAAAAATGTGAAGGGATTCTATGCCACTTCCTTCATGATGGAGTTCCCACCAGAAGAGAAGAGGGAGGGAGGGAGGACATACATGTATGGCCAGATTCCACTGATGATAACTGAATCATTCAGAAGATTAAATAATAAAATGATATTGGAATGATATTCATGTACATTCTAATGCATATCCAAGATGGGACTATTATGGTTCCTATGTTTTATTAGTAGGATTATTTGACTTAATATTTTTAATTTGGCATCTAGACTTTGAGGTTAGATCCTTATTTAACTGAGGATGAAATCAGAGGCATCCACATGAGGAACAGAAGAGAGTAAATTGATTGAAATACATAAATGCTCATCAATTACAGGGGGAAAGATGGAACTCTTCAGGGGGATATGCAATATGGGCAAGTTCTTCTGAAATCAAATTTTGAAGAGAGGGAAAAATAAATATTCCGGACAATAAAGAACAGAAACAGTGTATTTTTGACCCAGAAAACTTAATGAACTTCACAGCAATTTCTCAGAAAGAAGAACCTCAGTCTATAGATTTCTCTCAGCAGTAGATAACAGATAACAGATAATCAGAGTTGGAAGGGACCTTGTAGGTCATCTAGTCCAACCCCCCGCCCAAGCGGGAGACCCTACACCATTTCTGACAGATGGGAGTCCAATCTCTTCTTGAAGGTCTCAAATGATGCCACTCTCACAACTTCCGAGGGCAAGCTGTTCCATTGGTTGATTGTTCTCACTGTCAGAAAGTTTCTCCTTATTTCCTGGTTAAATCTCTCCTTGTTCAGTTTCCATCCATTATTCCTTGTCTGGCCTTCAGGTGCTCTAGAAAATATCTTGACCCCTTCCTCCCTGTGGCAGTCCCTCAAATATTGGAAGACCGCTATCATGTCTCCCCTGGTCCTTCTCTTTCCTAGACTAGCCAAGCCCTGTTCCTGCAACCGTTCATTGTATGTTTTAGCCTCCAGTCCCTTAATCATCCTGGTTGCTCTTCTCTGTACTTTTTCTAGAGTCTCAACATCTATTTGATAATGTGGTGAACAAAACTGGATGCAGTATTCTAGGTGTGGTCTTACTAAGGCTTTATAGAGTGGTATTAATACCTCCCTTGATCTTGATTGTATCCCTCTGTTAATGTAATTTAGGATTGAATTGACTTTTTTGGCTGCTGCTGCACACTGCTGGCTCATATTTAGCTGGTTGTCCACTAAGACTCCAAGATCCCTCTCACAGTTACTGCTATTGAGCCTGGTTTCACCCAGTCTATATGTGTACTTTTGCTTAATAACAACAGTTGTTGCCTCAGGCCCATAAAAGATAAGCAGAGAATGATGCTACCTCTCTGGCACTTTCTGTGTCTTTGACCAAACATGCAGAACCAGGCCTTGTTTTAGGCAAAGGATTGTGGCTGCCTCGGGCACCAAACAAAAGGAGGAGCAGGCAGTTGTGTTGGATGAAAAACCTGGCTGGCCAACCAAACTGGTCAGTGCTCCTTCGGCTTTCCTGAAGTCCTAAATTGTAGGGAGAATGCTCTCCTCTTCCCAGGCTTGAAAGAAATCTCCAATCACTACATCTGAGCATAGATATGACCTTTGCCTCCAAAAGGAAATATCATTACCCTGGACCTGCAGATCATCTGGAAGTCTTATTATGCCTCCTCTTTTCCGCCAGCCATAGTAGGTATTAGCAGAAAGCCTTCTCTAAGGTCACCACCAGGTTAATTCACGCAGGAAGGGAAGCTAACCAGAAACGCTCCCTTTGAGCTGTTCAAGAAAGGTTCAGAATGGTGTCAATGCACAATATCTTCACATAGGTAATAGGGTCACTCCTGGCTCTGTTGTGATTGTTATCATCTTTGGTCTTAATAACAAACTCATCTGGGGTTGCGCATGTATTTTCATTGACCGCACATAATGTCAGTAAGCAGCTGCTCTGTCCTAGCTGTCTGTCAAGGCAACTGCCCTGTTTGAACACAGTAACCTTTTTAGAGACTTGATATTTGGATTGGCCGGGCTAACTGATTTGATATGATACTTCAACTGGCATTTTGAAAAGGATTGCAAGGCGGTAAGGCGATTGAGTAATTTAAAAGGTCAGCATAATGGACTGTCTGCTTCCTTTCAGAGCGGCAATTTGCAAGAATTCAGGCCATGTATTTCATGCATTGAGACAAAGGAATGAAGAGAAAACAGGCTTTGCATGTCTAAGTGCTCCGGTCCATTGCGGAACAGCTCCATATTTATTGATGCCATTAAAATGCAGAGAATTCATTCATTCCTATCACTTTCTCTGGTTCAGCTCTCATTGACCTTTTTAAACTACTGTAGATAAAGTCCTAGGACTGGCAATGTGAATATTGCAGAGCGGAGGCATGTTCCAGCAATTGAAGCATGCGGACTGACTCTACAAAATTTTCAATGAGAGGTGGTATTATTTCTTCAGATTCTGTAAAGTGACGTAAGATGTTTTCCTTGCTATTTCATATCCCTTAATACAGTTTTCCTTTCCATTCTGAAATGGCAAAGGGCCTGGCTAATTTGTCTTTTGGGTTAGGCAGGTGTTACAGGCAACCTGTTTTCAAATGGATGTCTATTCACCGTCTTACATATTTGTTCCATTAAAAAAAAACCCAACTCCTTTTTGATGTTGATAGCTCTGTTACAGAGTCAAACCATCCTTTAATTCTCTATCCCAGATACTTATTTAAGCTATTTTTGTATTCCCTGACATAGAGCAGATTCCCACGTGGTGTACACAATACTGTAAATACCTTAAATATAGTTAATATAGTTAATATAGAAGAGACTTGGAGGTGCAGGCTGTTAAATGCCTAGCACTTAAGTTCCAGCTGCCTGCAATTAGTGCAGGCTCGAATCCCAGCAGGCTCATGGTTGACTCAGCTTTCCATCCTCTCGGGGTAGGTAAATTGAGGACCCAAGATTGTTGGGGGCAATAAGCTGACTTTGTAAAAATGCCACTTAGTAATAAGCAGGCATATACAATGGAAGGAAGGCTATTGTTGAGTGCATTGGGTTGTATCCCAAAAATTGTAAGCCGCCCTGAGTCTTCGGAGAAGGGTGGCATATAAATGTAATTTTAAAAAAAATAGTACTAAAATGCAAACATGGCTGTAATAATACAGCCGCAGCCCCAGGTGCTTATTATTTATTTTTATTTAATTAGTGTGTGCCCTTGTTTTCTGATTATGTAAGTACGATTCCATCAATTTGAACAAAATACACATTTCATCTTTCTTTTCAGAAAGTTTTCAAAAGGCTTCCAAACGTCATCATTCCACATGTTCCAAAGCTGTATAAAAATCAGTGGATATTTTGCTTTTTGGAGTACCGCAATAGAAAGTGAGGAGTCCTTGATGCTCTCTGAGCTTGGTTGTTTTCTTGCAGTTGTTTTATTACCCAACCTAGGTAATAGGGGTAAAATTCAACCACTTTGCACCACCTCGGGAGAGGTGGTAAAGATGATTTGAATTGGTTTGGAGAGGTGGTAGGGACGATTTGAATTGGTTGGCCCTGCCTACACCCGCCCACCTTCTTCCTTGTAGAGACTGAGTCCCACCAAGCCATGTCCACCAAGCCATGCCCACAGAGTTAGTAGGGAAAATTTTTGAATTTCACCTCTACTAGGTAACATAATGAGTGCTAGCACTATGATGCACACTAGCACTAATGTTATCTAGTTTTGGATAATGAAATGTCTGCAA
Organism: Naja naja; assembly: GCA_009733165.1. Classification (NCBI taxonomy): domain Eukaryota; kingdom Metazoa; phylum Chordata; class Lepidosauria; order Squamata; family Elapidae; genus Naja; species Naja naja. Next base: position 95,325,379 of record CM019150.1, on the reverse strand, counting down.
GAAAACAACCAAGCTCAGGGAGCACCAAGGACCCCTCATTTCAACCCTGAGGTACAGATACTCTCCTTTATTGGTACAATCAAAAGCATTGTCTTCCTGATTGGTTGTAATAGCCAGCTGAAGCTAAATAGGAAAAGGATATTCTGGTACCAACTTGTCTCGTAAATAAGAGCATAAATATGGCCCTCTTGCATTGGACTCCTGGCCTATCTAATCCAGCAATCTTTTCTTGCAGTGGTCAACCAGCTGGACAGCGAAGCCAATCAGTTTCTTACCAAATAGCCTTTGAGAGGCAGTCATGCTGCCATCAAGGCTAATAGCCATTGATCCTCATGACTTCCATGAGTTGATCCAACCCTTTTTTGAAACCAGCCAAGTTTAGCCAACTTCGCATCTCATGACAGGTTAATAACAAGGCCAGTTCAGCAGCAAATCAACAGCAGTTCTTTTCAGCAGGGTTAGAAGACTGGAGAACTGCAGTCCCTCTACTGGCATCTGGAGAATAGGAGGCAAACATTTCCAACCAGAGACAAGAGCCTCCACTTCACCTCCAGGAACTCACTAAATTGTGGGCTGAGTATGGATGGGAAACCAGTGTGCTTGGTTTCTATACTAAATAAGAAAGAGTAAAGCACTCCAGTCTCTATGGCTGTTTACTCACTCAACTACATGGATGTCCTTCACTCATTTGCATGCAGTTCCTTATAGACTAGGAGAATTATTAACTATCATGGGCCCTAATATTCCTACAGTTAAGAATTTACCCATTGGGACCTGAAGGGTGGGATCCAATGAACAACTATTGTCTGCAAATTTTTCAAATTGCTGAACAAAGTTCTCCTTCTGTAGTGTGGGGTAATTTCCCCCAATTTGGATGATACTTAGTGCAATCTCAGGGTCTATTTTCTGAAAAGAAATACATTATGTACATTTATTGAAGTGTAGATATGTCATCAAATATTCTGTAGACTTTTGAAAATCCCGGTACAATTGAAGCTGTGAGAGATTGTGAGGAGGGTAGAAGAATAGTGGAAGGAAAAGTTAGACATCAAGAGATAAAAAGTTAGTCCATTGGTTAGCTTATCTCATAAATGGCAACTATGTTCAGGTGGTAAGAAACCTGGAAAGAAATGATTCAAAATGTTCCAAAGTTTCCACTTAAATGAACTTACTCATAAGTGAGGGTTGAGAATTCTATTTGCAGTTTCTAGGGTTTTGCATTCACCCTAATTCATATACTTTACTGAAGTCTATAAAGAAAGACAGATACAGGTAATCCGCAGGTTAGAACCACTCATTCAGCAAGTATTCAAAATTATGACAGTATTAAATGAAGGCGACAAACAAACAACTAGACTTTGGAGTTTCAGCCATCATAGCATACCTGCAGTCACATGATCACCTGTCTTGTGATTATGACGTCACATGAGCCATAGTCACATAATTGCGATTTCCTATATTCTCTGACAGCTTTCCACAAGCAAAGTCATTGGGAAAGCTGGAAGGAAGTCAGAAGTTGTTCCTGCTCCCACCACTTTTTCATCCACCCACATTCCATAGCACTTTCCCACAACACCAACATGCTTGCCTGCACTCCACAGTGCCTGCCTATGGTACTTAATACTCACTGGCCTGCTTGCTAGGGCTCCCACCTCTTTCCACTTAACAATCCAGGTGGTCCTGGGCTTATAATGGCAAATTGGACTTGAGGGATGCAGTCACATAATATCTCACTTTAAGAACCCCATTGCTTAGCAGTTGAAATTCTGGTCCCAGTTGCCATTATAACCCAAGGATAATATCTATAGGCATAGGTCCATATCTTTCATGTTTATTTGGTTTTTTTAAAGATATAAGATTAAACACATTTACTGTATGGAGATACCCTAGACTTATTCCAGAAAGAACAGTCTGAGAATCAGATAAAAATCTACAAATCTTACCTTTTATCTGTACAAAAATCCTGTAAGCATATTGAAGCCAACACTGGGGGGGGGGGAATTCATTGACTTACGTAGTGGTGGAACTGCATTCATAAATTAAGTTCTCCAGAACAGAAAGAGAATTTAATGTCCATTTGCAAAGGTCTGAGTTTATGATACTCTCCCTAATAAAACACTTCGTCCCAATTCGTTTATGATACTCTCCCTAATAAAACACTTCGTCCCAATTCGTCTTTTCCAAACCATTCTTGCTCAAAATTTCTGGGCAGCTGAAGTAAATGGATTATTTTTCCTCATGAGTATAAAATTAAAAGTTGCAAAGGGAGCTCAGTTTCCTCTAATGCATTCATTATAATAACATTTCTGCTTGTAATTTAGCACTGCAATTTCAGTCTTTCTAAATTAGGTGCGTGAAATACATCCACTTCAGCTTTACCTATGGACTCCCCACTGATGCTAATGTTTCCCAAATGAATTTTAGAAAATAGATTTTATTAAGGTAAAGAGGTAAATACAATTAATTTAAATGTGCTTTTAACACAGTCACCACTATCAGTGTGCGATATGATGCAATGCTAACAACCCTCATAAGGTAAATCTCTTCAGGGAGTACAGTACCAATTTTACAATATCTGCTTATTTTAAAAGTGGGAAAAAGCCATTTAAGTAATTTAGGGGTCTTGAAAAGAGTTCTATACAATATGGGCAATTCTGAAGTTAAGCTGATTTAACTTCCTCCTCAGAATTAGAACATGATTTGAAAAAATGGAACTCATGACCTTGGATGGAATATACATTCTTTGGCAAGAGACAATGATAAAATTTGCAGTGAAAGAAGCCTCTAGGACTTTCAGGAGGAGTTCCTTGAAAATGGAAAGGGAAAGGAGTTTTGTAAGGAATACTGATGCCCTTTCCCACATCACTGCAGCTGTTTACTGAATCTGAGCTAAAAGTGTTAAGAGTTTTGCAGCATTAATTCAGCGCCAGAAAAATAAACAAAGATGGCTGATGCTTCTTTAACGTCTTTATAAACATAATAAGTAGATTTTACAAACCAGTTGTAGATTTCTCCAATATGGAGCAAACTCAGACAGAAGTAGACATGTTACAAGTTCAGAGCTTCAGCAGCAACTCAGCAGCTCAGAAACAGACATCAGTTTCAGTTTAGTTCAGCAGGCAAGCATTATACACAGCAGAAGAGAGAAGCAGTTTCATTTTCAATAGACAGACTCAAAGCTCAACAGTTTCAGAGCTGCAGAGCTTAACATAGAGCCACGCCTAAGCTACTTTTAGTTTCAGTTTCCAGCCTAGGCTACTTCTAGTTTCAGTTTCCAAAACAATCCTCATTGGCTGACTTAGTTGCTATGCCTATTCATTGGCTGATCTTGTTACCATACTCTATTCCAGTTTATGAATATACTCTGACAAAAAGTGACTGTCATTTTTTTTCCTCTCATAAAGCTTTCTCTTATCTTTATTGGACACAATGCCATGAAAATAATGGAGCCTCTAGAGTTTTTGAATTAGACTAGTGCCAGTAGGTTTCTGTCTTGTTTATATATGTGCTCACATGACATTGTACAGCCGCAGACTGGAAAAATGAGACTGAACCACATAGAAATAAGGGCAAAACAAGAGAACTCACCATCCTTCAACGTGTGGTATGATTTGATGACAAGGATATGAAAGCAGAAAGTCAACAGCTGAAAACTTCCCACCTTCCCCTTCTTCCTTTCTCCACCATGACAGTTTATGTAGCTTCTTTCATAAAAGTCACCTTTCATTAGGTGAAAGAATGTACAGGCAAGAGATGATGTCAGTCTTTAATACAAAGAGGTACCCAACATCACATATATCCTGTAGCCAATGCTTGGGTGCTTATTCCTGCAGAAAAGAGAAGATCAGCTCACCAAATTAACTGTTTTAATAACTGGTTTTTGGCTGTGTTTCTCTTTTTTGGGGCAATAACCAGCATTTTACTACTGCAATGCTCTTTACATGGGCTGCCCTTGAAGACCACGCAGAGGCTTCAACTTGTCCAGAATGCAGTGGCGTGGGTTGTGATGGGAGGGTCCCGATACTCCCATATCACACCCCTCCTGCATGAGCTGCACTGGGTACCGGTTGCCCTCCATGTGAGATTCAAGGTGCTGGTGTTGACCTATAAAGCCCTTCATGACTTAGGACCGGGGTATTTGTGGGAAACCCTGCTGCCAGTAATGGCTTCCCAACGTCCCGTGCGCTCCCATAGGCAGGGCCTCCTTGGGGTGCCATTGGCCAGACAATGTCAGCTGGAGATCCCTAGGGGTAGGGCCTTCTCTGTGGGAGCACCCACCCTATGGAATCAACTGCCCCTGGAGCTTCAGGTGGCCCCTGACCTCCGATCTTTCTGCCGTGGCCTAAAAACATGGCTTTTCCAACTCGCCGACCCGGACTGATGGAGGGGATGGGATTTTAGCAATAGTTTTATGAATTTTACTGGCTTAGTGAGATTTCATATTTAATAGTTTTTTTAATTTTTGTATTGTATTCTTTTATTATTGTAAGCCGCCCTGAGTCCTTTGGGAGATAGGGCGGCATAGAAATCTCATTAAATAAATAAATAAATAAATAAATAAATAAATAAATAAATAATTTTTGCTGGAGAGGCAAAATACAAGCTGCCCTTTTAAGCTATAAACCAAAGCTCATTGGATAGATAATAACAATTTAAATGCCTGTGATGGACTAATACGGGCATAATAATATAATAGTTTAGACTGTTCTCATGGTGGATAGCCACATCTAGCCCACAAAACTCTTGTCTGCCCATACCCAAACCCTTCTAAATATTATCATCAAGCAATAACTTTTAGCATGATCAAATTGTCAGGTATATATGAAGTATTATTAACTGGATTTAGTTAATTGAATTTAAAAGTGAATTCAACTTGGGTTTTTTCATATCTAGCTTGGGTTTTTTTTTTCCTAATTTTGCTCACATTTTTATCTCAACCTTGTTCATTATACAGACTCAGGTTTGCTAGTCAACAACCAAATGTTGCCCTCAGCACAAAAAATGTTGTGTATTCTGACTGAAGGAATTGTAGAAGAGATCATATTAGATAGAATTCAGCTCTCACTGCAGGTTCCCTATTTCTGGTAGCTGCCTCATCATGCCAAGTGTTGTGAGCAAAAATGAATCTGTTACTCATTGGTGGGTTTTGATCTTTGTAGCCCATATCCTTTTTCGTTTCAGGGGCAACCACAAGGGAGGCAAAAAAAGTAAAAACAGCGGGCATATGAAACAGGGGTGGGCCTTCCATCATAAAGTCACAACCTCTGTCCATTTAACCATTCCATTTCTCTCTAAATATTTGGATGCCAAAGGAGGAATTTCTTTCTTCTCCCATCCTCCCCCCAAAAACATGATTTCTATGTTTTATTTTAGATTCTGTTGAAAATTGCATGTGTACTCTTTTCCCACAACAGAAGCTTTACATGAAATAAGGATAGCATTGAACATAATAGGCGAGAGAGTGTGTTTTGCTAGTTTTAACTAATTTCATATTATAGTTTTGCTTTTTCATGTGTATCTCAGCTCTCTCAGCATCTATCCTAAACAAGAATGTTCAAGTGCTCCTCAGATCATTAACACTAACCCATTCCAAGTGTTTAGTTGCTGCTTTCCATGCTTCTGACATACCCTGTTGTGGAAATCCCATCCAATTTCCACTCCCTTAAAATGTAACTATAACAACAGCACAGAGATGCTGTTTTAATTATAAATGCTATTCATAGAATCCTCCATAGATCTTAACAGTGATAAAGGGATTTCATTCAGTAATCCCAAAGTGGTCCTTCTAATGAATGCTAATTTTGCACCCATCAAATGAGTACTGCAAGCAGTGTCATTGACAGACTAAAAGCACCGCGACTGAGGTTCATAACACACTCATTCTCTAGCAACTCAGTTCCAAATACAATTTCAAAAAGCACAACAGCAGCTGAAGCTGACAGGAATTAGTTACACCGAGCGGAAAACAGAACACTGTGACTATTCCTGAAGCACTTCTCAAAAGCATTTCAAAATGATTGATGAAACTCATTAAGTGCCAGTTTTTAATGCCACCACACACAAACACACCCCAAATTATAAAGTACCAGCAAAACAGCTTTGGGTTACTTTGAAGACTACTTTTAATGGCAGTTGAGAAGTAGGAATTAATCCAGAAAATTGAAAAATCGAAATACTTTGTTAGTAAACCAAGCCACATGCTTGACTGCAAAGCTTTTTCTCATTGAAATAGTCTTCTGAGCTGTTTAAATATGCAGTTATTCTATCTTTTGTCTTACTTTGGTAGAATGACAATTGCAATCTAGTTCAAGAATAAACGCTGGCATAAGTAGTCAGTCATGTGAGAAAAGGCGTAGTAGTATAACACAAATATATGGATAAGTGCCAATTATTAAGCAGGCAAAATGGTCTGTTTCTGATCAGGCAAGTTGTCCTTAAAATGCTTTGGATCTTATAGTAGCAGAAAAGGCTTGACTTAAAAGAAAGTGATTTATTTTAAGTAAGATAAAAATTGAGTACTTCATATGTTCTACTACTCCAAGCTTGAAGCCATTTGTTCTTAGTTCCCTATCTGTCTCACAGGACAGTAATCATCGTTTTCATACCAAGATCAATAAAAATCACAAGAGTAGATTTGAAAATAAGCCTAACAGGGTCTCATTAAGGAATTTAGAGGACAAGACACTTTTTACACTTCCCTAATGCACCCTCGACTGCTTTTTCACAGGAATTGAAGGAAAAGATGGATGATCTTCTACCACTGATACCAGTTCTGGAGCAGTACAAGACGGATGCCAAGTTAATCACCCAGTTCAAAGAGGAGATTAGAAACCTGTCTTCAGTACTTACTGGAATCCAAGAGGAAATTGGCGCTTACGATTATGAGGAGCTACATCAACGAGTCCTCAGTTTGGAAACCAGGCTTCGAGATTGCATGAAAAAACTGAGTAAGTTCACACTTTTGTTCCTCATTGCTTTCTGCACATCTGCTTTGCCTGGAACTCTTCCATGCCCCCGTGTCCTTTCAATTTATATTTTATGTTATTTATTTTATTTGTATGGCCACCCGTCTTAGGTTGACTCAGCCTTCCATCCTCTCGGGGTAGGTAAATTGAGGACCCAAGATTGTTGGGGGCAATTAGCTGACTTTGTAAAAAATGCCGCTTAGTAATAAGCAGGCATATACAATGGAATGAAGGCTATTGCTGAGCACACTGGGTTGTATCCCAAAAATTGTAAGCCGCCCTGAGTCTCCGGAGAAAGGCAGCATATAAATGTAATTAAAAATAAAAATAAATAAAAAATCTATGTCATTTTGAGCAGATCATGTCAATTTAAAAACAACGAAAACAAGCTAAATTGACCTGCAAAACTGTCAATAAAAACCACATTTAAAAAAAAATCAGCAGCCCAATAAGTCACTACATCAAATTCAGTATATAACTTCTGAAGAAGATCTCCACTACTGTCTGACCACCAAGCACAATGCCAAAGCCATATATTCAGGACTTCCCTAAAGGCCAGTTGGGGCCAATCTAAGCTCTGGGGGAATGATGTTCTGAAGAGTGGGTGCCACAGTAGAAAGGCTTCTTTCTGGGTCACATCAGATGACACTCCTTCATAGACAGGACCTGCAACAATGATATTCCTTCTTTCCTTGTTCTGAAACCTCTACCCTCCGGCAATTGTGAGATTGAATCAAATTGGCAGTCAGTGGACCATCTCGCTAATCTGAGTTACATTCCATTTGGCCTCTGTAAACATATGTCAAATTATGTTGGCTTTCTCCAAATCATAGTTGTGTTAGTTACTATGTGCAGAGCTATATTTAATGCTGGATCTAGTAAAACTAATTAGAGCTATCTCTTCTGACCAATATCAGTTAAGTAATAGATCTACAGGGGTAATTTTGGAAACTGTAGACTATTGCAGTTCACTGTTGCCTTAGACAGTGATGCTTCATAATGCATAAGCTGGATCAGGCATGCACAATCTTTTCTGAACAGAGCTACCCTTGGTGTTTGAATGACATGCTACAGACAGGGCTGAGCCAAAAACTTAATTGGAATGTAATTAGATTTTAATTACCTAAATACAGTTAATGTGATTGTTTATCGTACATTTAAATTTTTCTTTTTACAGTTGGGATACAGTATCACCAGCAACTTTGAAGAGCCTTGAAGCTCTTCCAAAGTTGCTGGCCATGGCCACTGAAGAGCACTAGATTATTTATACTCTGTCTTTTTCTGATTTTGTTTCATATGTTCAAAGATACCAAGCTTGGATTCCAAAGCTACAGATAGCTACAGCTAAATGACTTGGGAGAAAAAAAATTAAGCAGGATTAGATCTGGTTAATTTTATTAGGAAAATCCCAGGGCTTTAAATTAGACTGAATTTTTTTTTAAGTTTGCCTTTAGGAAAGATTTATTTTGAATGGAGGAATGAGAAGGTAGTATAGGTATGAAAGAAATTAAACAAAAGGTCAGTAAATGTATGACTTCCTATAGGATACAGTTAAACAAGTGAACTATAAATATTAAAAAATGACTGAAACATTGGAACTCTTTGAAATTGATCAGTTTTGTCAGAGATGAATGTCTGCCAGACGGGTGGCATTCATGCTCTACCAGATCTTCAAGATACTAGTGGATCATTCCATTGGTTCAGATAGCCCACCTACCATGAAAGAGAAACATCTGTCTTTATTTTTTAAAATAGATTTTTATTATATTTTCCACAAATACAAATCTCATTCATATTTTTAACAGTGCATTGGCATCGACAAATATATATATCATATAAATCTTATTATATACATCTTTTCTTTATATACATCAACACATCTATTGTATCTATCTGTATTTATTTCTAACTTATATACCTTATATTCTATGTGTCTATCATATTACTCTCTTAAGGCCTCTTAAATTAGTTACATTAATCTAATCTTCTTACTTTTTCTATCTATTCTCTAACCATTCGTACCATTTATGCCATATTGCATAATATTCGGAGTTCTCCTTCTCTTTCATTTCTAATGTAAGCATATCCATTTCCGCACATTCCAGTATTTTGTGTATAATTAACTCGTCTGGGGGATATTAGGTCCTTTCCACATTTGTGCAAAAAACCATCTGTCTTTAGTACAGAAGTCTATGCAACAAATCCTTAGCTTTACCACCCTCTGTTCCACAAACACATACATGAGATCAGAAGGACACACGCAACAGCAGGACTTGACTTAGTTAACACCATTCTAGTATAGCCCTAAACAAATACATAATCAAACAGCTTGACATAATCAAACAGCTGGATGATGGATTCAGTGATGCTTTGCCAGCAGTTCTTTCCGTTCCCCATTCCCAACGTAATTCCAGGTCAATTTGCCCTTCTGAGAAAACAAACTAGTTATTTTGTTAAATAAATTTAATCAGTGACAATTGTCTACAGTACTATGGACCACAAAATATCTCCTCCAAATGCACACAGTATTCATTGTATTGATCATTTTTCTAATGTCAGACATCTTTAGCTATAAGCAAGTATCCCTGAACTATTTCCAAATAAGCATGCATTAAGGGCATCCCCCTAAACCATCCTCATTCTCATTTGCCCAATATTAGCTTTGAAAGAGTGGCTTTTTTTTTCTTATTCACACAGGTTGCCCATTTATGAACACAGAATATATCCCATACACTAGAGAATGTAGTTGATTTCCATGAATTGTGTTAAATAAGGAGTGAAAAAAATTAATAGATAAAAATATTACTTAAATTATATTCATCCAAAAAGGCAAATGCAAATAATCTAAAGTAACTGGATGGAAAACAGTTGAACAAAGGGGAACTCAAAAACCAACATCCTTCAGTTCTGGCAACAAAATCATGAACAGTACCTTTAATCAGTAAGGGAAACTAGCAGCATTAGCCATACCAATCCTTTACAGACTTCTGAATGTTAAACTGAATCGTGAACTCTGGATACCAATACAGAAACTTTATACTGTAATATTTTCCCCTTCATGTTTTTTTTTCCTAAAGATAAGGTAGTAAATTGGAAATATATTGAGTAGGACCTTTAGTTTTACTGTAAGAGGAAACGTTCATGGCATTCTATTAGGAATGATGAAACTTTCCCTGCAGGAATTTATTGGGTATAAGTTATACAGAATTGATGGAATAAGATGTATGTGATCTAAGGCATGTCCACATATTTTTTAAAAAATGCAAGCAGGATTTGTCTCTGGGTGTGTAATGGTCAGCATGTGCTAGTTATTCAGGATGAAAATGTTGCATCCAGAAATTGAAACCTGACAACACTGTATGAGCCTTTGAAAAATTAAGCATCGAAGTTCATTCTTCTGATGCTCCTCTTTGTGATGGGTAGCCACTCATATCTAGATAGATCGCAATGAAACAGGAACAACAGATGGGATCAGTTGCCTCCTCCTTGCACTGTCTGGTGGAAATGCATGCAGGACTTTTCCTTCTTTAGCTGGAGAATAAAACACAGATCTGCTATGTACTTTGAGACTAAGTTGGCGCTTAAACTGATCCCAGAGCTCAGACACAGCCCCTGTGAACGCCTGCCAAACATCTCCACTGCTGCAGGAAATGTATTTGGCAATCAGGTCACTTCACATCCCAAATTATATCCCTAATGGACAGAGGCAGTGGAGACATTTGTCTTACTGACAATCCTTGACTATAAAAATAGTGGCGAGAGGCGCTTATTAGAAACTGCAAAGGTGCATTATCAGTAAATGCCAGAACACATTCATAGTTTCTAATGTTTGCAGTTCATCTCAGAAGGTGATGGTTTTGTTGTACATTACTTCTGGAAGCACTAGAGACAGCAGTTTAGCAGTCTTCTGGAAGAACTGAGACATCATTGTCATCCTTAGTGAGACCAGATCTCTCCTCAGTGGCATTTCCACAGTACAGTAATTCAAAAAGATAGGCTATTTCAGATAAAGGCAAATTTATTGTACTTGCTTATAATTTATGTATTATTTATTCATTCCTTATTTAAGAATCTTAAGGCTGCCCAACTCACTCCCAGTTATTCCAGGTGACATACAGAAATAAAACCACAACACAAAATACCAGAAACCCACATCCTCCCTGGCGACAACAGTAAAACCAACCATTTGATGGGTTCCATATCACCCTGGAGTCTCCAGGGCCCATCCCTTCAGGGCTTTTTGAAAGAGTGTCAAAGTGGGATCAATCTTATTTTTGCTGGGATGATGTTCCACAGGCAGGGAGGCTTGAAAAGTCATTGCCATCCTAAGCATACCCATGGGCTGGGAATCCGTTGGAGATCTCCATATTGCTGTTTGAATTTATGGAGACCTAACTTGAACTCTAAATGCATCTGCCCCCCAATGAGATTTTAATTTAATTTAATAATTGGACTTGTATGCCGCCCCCTCTCCAAAAGGACTTGGGACGGCTCACAACTAAAAATACAAACAATAAATACTTTAAAAACAAATTAAACCCAACGAGCCCAAATAAAATCAATTTAACCCCCCCCAGGTCAGTCCAGCCTGGCCTGTTCAAACAGCCAAGTGTTCAGATAGTGGCGAAAAGAGCGGAGATCCGGAGCCAAATGGAGCCCCAAGGGCAGTTGGTTCCACAAGGCGTGAGCCGCTACAGAGTAGGTCCTTCCCCGGGGCACCGCCAGCCGACACTGTCTTGCGGACGGCACCCCAAGAAGTCCCAGTCTGTGCGCTCGCACAGGGCGATCGGCGATTTTCCCATGTATTTTACTACAAAACAGATAAGGCAGGCTCAAAAAGTCACCGCATTCCAAATTCATTGGTGATGTCCATTTTGCTCTCCAAATTCATCGAGACCTAACTTTAACCCTAAATGGATTTGTTCCCCAATGGATTTTCCAAGGTATTTTAGCAGGAAATGTAGTTAAGGCAGGCTAGAAAAGTCAGTGCCCTGCTAAGCATACCCAGGTGCTCCAAATCCATTGGCAATGTGTCCATTTTCCTCTCTGAATTCATGGAGACTAATTCTAACCCTAAGTAGATTTGAGCACTATTATATTTTTCAAGGTATTTTCGTTAAACTTCAGACTGTTATTTTCTAATCTACCACAAATTGTTTTGAATTTTATTTCTGCATTTTAAACAATTTTGTTTGTTTCTTTTTAACCATTTAGTCCTGTCCAACTTGGGTGACTTTATAGGCAAGTGCTTTCCAGTCAAGCAAAGCTTCTTTTAATTGTTTTATTTTAGGCAATTAGCTATCCCTATTTATGTCACCTCAAATCTACTCAGCATTCCTTTCAGCTTTTCATCCAAGTTGTTATAAAAAATATTGAAGGCTACAGGACTAAAGATTCAATCTTTGATGCCTCACTGGTTCTTACCTCCAGTTATTGATCAGAGTTACCCTGTGGTAAGATGACAGCCAATAAATTTAATAAATAAATTACAATTTTTCTAGTCTGGTTTTTAAGCTGGCTATCTAACCATCCAGCCCATATTTTAATTAACTTAGTAATCAGACTCTAATAACATATCTTGTCAATTTCTTGCTGAAGTTAAGATTTATTGATGGAACTGTTCTGGAGATTCAGAGACCGTTTCTTCTGTGAGACATGAAAAATAATGTCTCGCATGTGTCTAGTTTTTCATTATTATTGTCTTCCTCTGGGTTTATTCCTCTGAGTCTTTTCCTTGTGGTGAGATACTTCTTCTGTCAGACCCTGTTGACTCCTTTGTTGGTTTAATGAAGCTTATTCCTCCCTTATGTGCTGAACTGTGACTGCTACAGCCTCTTTCTTTTTTAACCAAACATCAGTACAAACTCAGACCTGCTAGAAAGATCTATCAGATGGATATCAGACAGGAACCCAAACAAACCATAATCACAGCAAGCCTGTCCACATCCATTCATCAGGTTCACAGGTCAGCTAAGCACATACTGTCAACTTGGACAGTATGCCAAACGTGATGTCCTATGAGCTTGCTCCATAAAAACTGGCACTCTAATAAGGCCATTTTAAAGGATCTTCCTTTAGGTTTGCTGTATGGATTTTTGAAGTTGGCTTTCTAATGTGATACTAATGATCACCATTTTTCACAGGCACAGGTGCATTGTTCTATTCCCTTTTTAAATATGCCACATTATTCAGAGTGCAGAAAAAGAGTTTGAAAAAATCCTTATCTCAAGTCTCGGATAAGAAAAAGAGAATAACAATAAGTCAAAGTAGTTTAAATTAACATTCTTAACTTCTTCACTTTTTCATTCATGCAGTTGATTTTCAGTTTCAGTTTCATTCATTTTATGTAACCAACCCATATCATTTAACTTCTTTGATAACAGATTACTCATTTCTGCAATCAGTCAATATTTGATCAGTACTCATTTATTTTGGACATATTTCCTCTTTTTTTGCAATGCATACTTTTCCAGAATGCCACTCCCACTGTCTTCAAACTGTTTCTCTTATTTCTTTGGACGTACACAGCACTTATTTCCATAACAAAGTAGGCAGAATGCTTCTTTGGAAAACATTTATTCCTTGAAGCAGATCATATATAACTACTCTACATTTCTACTCACATTTGGATGTATTAAAATTGTTCCATTCATTTTTTCCCATTTTTAATTATAACATATACTAATTTTTTTCTTTGTTCTAGTTTTTTAATCATTTATATATATTTCTACAAATCATTTAAGTTCTCAGTAACATGGTGTCACCTATATGTGCATATACATAGAGATCCTCAAAGAGCAGGCTTCTAATGTCACCATTATAATTTTATATTCATTTTCCCATAAATATGTTAAACAGGGGATAGATAACAAACATATTTGCCTTATTTCATGCTCATTCTGAACAATTTGATAATATAATGTAATAACATAATATAATATAATATGACATACTAAATATAAATGTGTGTGTGTGTGTGTATAATATGATTTTTCATATGCTTTACTTCTACAGACAGCTACAGTTGTATCACATTCAACAAACTACTTTCAACTTCATATTTATGCAAACCATTACATTATTTAAACCTAGTATTGTGTTCTTTATGCAATAAAGTTTCATTCCTGCATTCACACATCTCTCAGTCACCTGCTAGAGGGCAAAACTGGTCTCTCATGTTAACACAAACATTCCTTATATATTTTCCACAAATGCATCAAATAATCATGGGGGCAACAAACAGCTTTGTCTTACTCCTTGTTCAACCTTGAACCATATACTTAGCACTTCATTGTTCTATGCATACTTTACTCACATTGTATATTGCTCTCATTATAGTCGACAAACAAGCCAGCGTATTTGTACAAAATATTCCATTATTTTCACTTGGTGGTATATGTTTCCTAAATTAAGGCACACAAGAAGCCGTTGTTGTTGTTGTTGTTTTAGATATGAAGATTTTTGGGGCACAGGAGTAAAAATGAAAAATGTGTTGCTGTGTGCCTGGTTTCCAACCTTGATTAGGCCTCACGTAGTCCCCAAAGTAGCCAAGATTGTGCTACATGAGGGACTGAGATCACAGTTGGGCTTTCAGTGGTATATAGAAGTCCATACTCTAGTAAGTAGGCTGAACCAGGACAAAGAAGTATTTGATGTAAAATAAAATAAAATATTATAAAATAATATAAAATAAAATTATAAAATAAAATTATAAAAATCAAAATGGAGGTTCCTATTGTTGATCCCCCTTATTCCTCTTTCCAATTTTAAATGACAAGTGGATGACACTTTTGGATTTGGGATTGAATTCCACATATTTGGAAAGGTTGCATGCAGATTATTGTTGTTGTTGTTAAATTTATTATGCTCCCCACCTCACTTTACAAAGTGACTCTGGGCAGTTGTGCAATTCGGTTTAGACACCCTAATGCTAAGCCCAAGAGAGCCTTGGTGGCTCAGGCTGTAAATGCCTGCTCTTAAGATCCAGCTGTCTACAATTACTGTAGGCTCGAATCCCACCAGGCTCAAGGTTGACTCAGCCTTCCATCCTCTCGGGGTAGGTAAATTGAGGACCCAGGATTGTTGGGGGCAATTAGCTGACCTTGTAAAAATGCCGCTTAGTAATAAGCAGGCATATACAATGGAATGAAGGCTATTGCTGTGCACACTGGGTTGTATCCCAAAATTGTAAGCCTGAGTCTTCGGAGAAGGGCAGCATATAAATGTAATTAAAAAAAGAGAGAGAGAAATGTAACTATATTAATTAAACAGAACCTTATTTAGGAAACCAGAATCATTGGATTTAAAGCAAAGCTGAAAAACTGAACCAGGAGCCGTGATGAACTTTATTCTGTGGTCATCCCAGGCACTGTCGTATCTTTACTTAAAGCTTACACGGCATCCAATTAGTCCACTTAACTCCTCAGAGTCTGTAGCTGAAACTGCACACTCTGGGAATGGAGTTAATACCAAAGTTAATAGTTCACTCTGGTCTCTTCCTCTGCCTATCCCACCTCATTTGGGACCTCAAAGGGCAAGGATATAAGGCCAGCATGCTGGAAGTTTGTCTGTTTCTGCATTGCTTCACTGGCGGCCATTTGAAGGAAAACTTTTAGAGCAACCCCATGTCAGGGCCCCTTTTGCAATGCTACACATTTCTGGAAAGAGATGCGAAGATACTCACAATTCCATGACATTTGCTTCCTGCCTGCATCATTTTTAATCTTCAAGATCTATTTAGTTCCAACTTGTTTCCTACCTATTTGGTCTGGCAATGAATGGGATGTCTTAAGGCAAATTATTGGAGCATTTCTCTCATTGTAACTAAAGGAAAATGGCTGATTGAGAGAGTCTGTTCAGTTTGGTTTAGTGGTTAAGGCACCAACCTGGTAACCAGGGGACTGTGAGTTCTAGGTCCTGCCTTAGGCATGAAAGCCTAAAAATAATGAGATATAAGCAAATGAAAAAATAATCACAACCTATACCCTGCTTTAAAAAATATGCAGCAAATTTCCAAGAACACATCCATTTATTGTGTTTCAGGACTATGCCATATTTATAAACATTTTTTTAAAAATTCATTGTCTCCCGATTTCACTTCCACCTGCAATGTAAAAGCAAGACCTCTGTATTTGTCAAGATATTCATTTGAAAAGTAGTTTAATGCATTTTAAAGATGTCTTTTAAACAATAATTATACACACACATGCAGTACATGCAGAAGATTTAAAAACTAATTGGTAATAAATTACAATTGGCAAATTAGCCCTATTTTTGTTCAATCTGTATGGAAATTCTTAAAAATCCAATTTGAATGTAGCGAAAAGTGCTGTCAGAAATGAATCCTGGACATGAATCTAATTGTATATATTTCTGACTGCTAAATAAATCCAATTAAGCTGAATATTTTATTCCCTTTGAATGGAATTTGTCAAATGTGTGAAGTAAATAAAGGAAAAGCAGTAATGTAAAGCAGAATGGGGAAATATTTGTTTAATTATTTTATTCAATTTCTATAACTACCCAGCTCAATCCAATTGACTCTGGGCAGCAAACAATATCACACAATAATTTCAATTAAAACAGAGAAATGGGAGAATATTGCCTTATTTAATGCCCAAAGCAGGCAACTTCATGCCAACCCATTGTTAGCTGACAAGGCCTTTTCACATTTCACTCAGAGGTGGTATTCAGCAGGTTCTGACCAGTTCTGGAGAACCAGTAGTGGAAATTTTGAGTAGTTTGGAAAACCGGCAAATACCACCTCTGACTGGCCCCACCCTCATCTATTCACTGCCTCCCAAGTTCCAGCTGATCGGCTGGGTCTTCTTTTGTTGCCCTGCACAGGAGAATGGAGCTGGAAAGCAGGTTAGTAGGGTGGGGAGGAAATAGGATTTTGCAGTAACCTTCCCCAGGAGTGGGGAGGAAATGGAGATTTTACAGTATCCTTCCCCTCCCACACCCACCAAACCACGCCCACAGAACTGGTAGTAAAAATTTTGAATCCCACCACTGATTTCACTAGTCACACATTATTAAGATTAACAAGAAGCATAGCATTCCCTTTAAAAAAAGTTTCAAAATCCAGATCTCTGTGGTTAATTTGAGAGATCTCAGATGAATACAAATCAATTTTTAATGCTGCATTCTATTCTTATGCTTCTACAACTGTAAAGCTTGTGTTATATTTTCATTTACATCCAATAGTTTGGCTTTGTTTCTGATAGGGATAACTCTGTTTTCCAACTGCTTGCCCAGAGGTCATCTCACTTTAGTTGTAGATCTCTTACAAGTGACAGACTATATGACTGTCAAACAATGAATGCGGAACTGGAATGCAGTAATAGATATGCAACAGTGGGAAAGTCAGTTGAAGAAGGACATTACATTTACTCTGAATATTAAATTAACAAAAAATAAATAGTATCTGGTCACTATGGGCATTTTTGTCAAAACCTGAAAGTAAAAGACAGTTTTCACCAACAACATCATTAATCTTGGTCACAGCAACATCATTAATCTTGATCACATGACCATGGGACATTGCAGATGGCCGTAAATGCAGACCAGTTGCTGAGTGTCCAAAATAAATCACGACTGTGAGGGGAGGCATCAGAACTTCAGAACAAGGTCGTAAGTAACTTTTGCATAGTCCACTGTAATTTCAGTCACTCTGCAACTGGTTATAAGCCAAGGACTATTATTATTATTTTATTAGACTTGTATGCCGCCCTTTTCCCTAAGGACTCAGGGCGGCGAACATATAAAAAGAGGAAAATTACAATAAAACAATATTAAACAAAACAAGTCTAAAATTGCTAAAACATTAAAAAACAATTAAAATTACAATAAAAACAATACAATTAAAACAACCCACCCCCCCGGGTCAATCCAGGCCGTCCTGCTGAAACAACCAAGTCTTCAGGTCTCGACGAAAGGAGCGGAGATCAGGGGCCAAACGAAGATCCGCAGGGAGCTGATTCCATAGGGCGGGCGCCCCCACAGAAAAGGCCCTAGCCCTGGAAACCGCCAGACGACAATGCCTAACCGACGGTACTCCCAGGAGGCCCCTCCTGTGGGAGCGCACGGGGCGATCAGAATGTGATGCTGGCAGGAGGCGTTCCCGCAAGTACCCTGGACCCAAGCCATTTAGGGCTTTATAAGTTGTTACTAACACCTTGAAGGAGACCCGGAAGGCAACCGGCAACCAATGCAAGTCGCGCAGGAGGGGTGTAACATGGGAGTATCGGGATACCCCCATCACTGCCCGCACGGCTGCATTCTGCACCAGCTGCAACCTCCAAGTAATCCGCAAGGGTAGCCCCATGTAGAGAGCATTGCAGTAGTCGATTCTGGAAGTGACGAGTGCATGAGTGACCGTTCGAAGGGCATCTCGGTTCAGATAAGGGCGAAGCTGGCGAACCAGCTGAACCTGGGCAAAAGCCCCCCTGGCCACAGCCCCCACTTGCTCCTCCAGATTGAGCTGCGCATCCAGGAGGACACCCAGATTCCTCGCCCTATCCACGGGGGGTAACACCTCCCCCATGACCAAAGATGGCACTTCCACTGAACACCGAGATGCCAGTAAGAACAGCCACTCGGTCTTGGCCGGATTGAGCCGGAGCCTGTTACTCCCCATCCAGGCCTGCACCGCCTCCAGGCACCGGGACATCACCGAGAGAGCATCACTGATCTGGTCTGGGGTGGAGATATAAAGCTGGGTATCATCTGCATATTGATGATACCTCACCCCAAAACCACGGATGATCTCGCCCAGCGGTTTCATGTAGATATTAAACAGGAGAGGTGAGAGAACCGACCCCTGAGGCACCCCACAAGTGAGGGGCCTCGGGACGATCTCTGCTCCCCTGCCAACACCGACTGTGGCGGTCCTGAAAGGTAAGAGGAGAACCACCGTAAAACGGTGCCCCCACTCCCAACCCCGGAGCCACTGCAGAAGGATACCATGGTCGATGGTATCGAAAGCCGCTGAGAGATCTAAAAGGACCAGGACAGAGGAAAAACCCCTGTCCCGAGCCCTCCAGAGATCATCAATCAGTGCGACCAATGCTGTGCCCGGGCCTGAAGCCCGATTGGTGCAGGTCGAGATAATCAGTTTCCTCCAGGAACAGCGGAAACTGCTGAACCACCACGCTCTCAACAACCTTCGCTAAAAAGTGAGACAGGATGATAGTTATTCAAAATGGTTGGGTCCAGAGCAGGCTTCTTGAGGAGGGGTCTCACCACCGCCTCTTTCAAGGCGCGGAAAAACCCCTCACTCAGAAAAGCATTGACAACCGCCTGGAGCCAACCACGTGTAACCTCCCTGGAGGCATAAACCAACCAGGAAGGACACGGGTCCAATAAACACGTGGTGGAAGACAGCCTCCGCATGATCCTGTCCACTTCATCCAGGGAGACAGGGTCAAACTCAACCCAGATAGGATCCACAAGACTCGTCACCACTCCATTATCTAAACCCTGCCAATCGGAGTCCAATCTGAGCGATCTTATCCGCCAGATGTAAACTAAATTCCTCTGCCCCGCAAAGGGTCCCCCCTCTCCTCTAAATGCAAGAGGGAGCAGGTGACCCTGAACATGGCAGCAGGGCGATCATCTGCGGACGCAATCAGAGCGGAGAAATAAGCACATCTCGCCGCTCTAATCCCTTCCAGTTAAGTCCTAATATAGGCTCTTAGCTGGACACGGTCAGAGTCGGAACGACTAGTCCTCCATCTGCTCTCCAGGCATCTCCTCCGCCACTTCATCCCCCGAAGCTCCTCTGAGAACCAAGGAGCCAAGCAGGGTCTGCAGCGAGGAAGAGGCCGCAAGGGGACAACCGGTCGGCGCTGCCGAGGTGGCCTGTTGCCAGCGGCCGCCAAGGTCTCGGCCGGGCTGTGGTCGAGGAAGGTGGGCAAGGACCCCAGGGCCGTCTGAAACCTCTCCGGGTCCATCAGGCGCCTGGGGCGGAACCATCGTATCGGCTCCTCATCCCAGCAGCGAGGGCAGCCAGTTGGAAACCAGCCTCAGAGATAATGATCTGTCCATGATAGGGGTAAAACAACCAGAGATCCACCCCCCAGATCACTACACCACTGTCCCGAGATAAAAACCAGGTCGAGCATGTTCCCCCCTCATGGGTGGGTCCCTGAATCACCTGGGTCAGGTCCATGGCTGTCATGGATGCCAAGAACTCGGGCCAGACCAGCGCCACTCCCAGAGAAGGCAAGTTGAAGTCCCCAGGACCATAAGCCTGGCAAACTCCACCGCCACCCCCGAGAGGGCATCCAGCAGCTCGGGAAGGGCCATTGCAATGCAGCTGGGGGACAGGTACGTCAGCAACAGGCCCAACCGACCACCCGGGCCCAACCTCAAGAGGAGGGACTCACACCCGCCTATCTGCGGGACAGTGACCTCCCTTGGAAACAAGGTCTCCCTAATAACAATGGCTACTCCTCCGCCCCTTCCCTGAGCTCGTGGCTGGTGCAGCACCCGGAAACCTGGGGGACAGAGATCACACAGAGGGACACCCCCCTCCAGTCCCAGCCAGGTCTCCGTAATACACGCCAGATCCGCAGCCTCCTCCTCAATAAGTTCACGGAGGAGGGGGGCCTTATTAGCCATGGATCTGGCATTTACATACACCAGCCTAAGCCCAGGGACCACACCTCCCAAGACCCCAGGGGAGCGGGCAGAGACCTGAGGGTCGGAGCACTCCACCGCTCGTAAACAGCAGAGACGCGCTCCCGGCACATAATTTGGCCCTCTGTTTCGCCTACTCCTGCCATAACCGATCGCCCTAGGGATTATTAATCCCTCCCTGCTCAGCACGGACCCCGCGGCCCCTTCACCCTGCCCCTCCACTGCGAGACCCCTCTCCGGCCTGGATAAACCAGAATCTTCCAACACGGGATAAACCCCCTCCCTCCTCCCTATCCCATTAAAACACCGAATTAAAAAATTTAAAAGTCGTCCCTTAATACCAAATTTAAAATTTAACCCCTTGGTCGCGCCACTATACCTCTATTCCCTCTGATACTGTATACAGAATTTGCTTTATATATACTAACTATTGAACTTGAAAGGTTCAACAGTTAGTATATATGGTATATATGCTTTGTACTGGAAAGATTATTTGATCCACTCATTAGGAGAAATGCTAAATTGCGGGATATCTTCTATATTTAGCATAACTTTGTGTCTTGAAAGTAAATCTGCTATAGAATGCAATTCAAACTAGAAATCATTCCTTCATTCCCAGATTTATGTTTCAGTATGCATAGCATCCATTTTTCAATTTTACAGCATATCTAAATTAGAACAGACTTTTTAATAAGATAAATTGAATTTAATGTGGCACATCATCTTATTCCATGATTTTTTAGTGTGTTGACCATGGTTCTTGATTTCATTTTGGCTCAGAGCTCAATAGCCATTTCTAATCTTTTAAAATTAAGTAATACATTAGGTTATTCATGATTAAATAATGGTGTAATAGAAAACCATAATCTTAATATTTTGAAATTCCTTATTTATTCATTTGGGTTTATCCTTTTTCTTGTCTTTTTATAACTATTTGTATATCATTTTTAAAGTGTCCAATTAAAAGGTGGGGGGGGGGAAATAAAGCCAAAAAATTAAGATTGCTATACAAGCCTTCCACTTGGAGAACCCATGCATTCGGGTGTGATAAAGCCACACCAGAGCATAAACCTACATTTTCTTTTCTTTCTGTAAAATATTTATATCTTGTAAGGATGCTCAAGGTTTCCAACACCAAGGTAAAACCATTATACATGATTAAACTGCAGTAAACAAGGCAACACATTACCAAGTTTCAGTATAATAGGAAAGGACCAACAGCCCTTGTACAGCACGATCCCTAGCAATACATCACACCACAGGAATCCTGGAAAAACAGCATTTTACATACATTTAGCTTGCCTATAAACAACCAGAAGTGAATAAAGTAGGCTGGAACAGCCTTTTATGACTGATAGCTAAATTCAGCACAGGAAAGGCAAAGATCGGGGAGGGGGGTGATCCTAAAGGTCAGGATTATGTAATCAAGGGTGGAGTCAAAAAAAAAAAAAACACAAGATGGCAGCTGCAATTCCAAGATCAAAGCTCCCCTCTTTTTTACATGGATTCCTCTTTTTAAAAAACTAATAATAATAAATCTCCCCCTCCTGCTCTTTGCATAACATGTAGAAGCAGAGCAGCAGAAGACTTTAGGTCTCAGTATCCCAACCTTTCCGCCTTTGTGGACCGGCGGGGGGCGGGGGGTCAGAGGGGATAGTTCCATGCAGTGGCAGGCAAGTGGGCAAGCGCAGCTCCATTTGCATGAGCGGCAGGCAACCGCAACTCATGCAAATGGAGCGCACACGCTCGCCCACTGCTTGCACAAGTAGGGATGTGCAAGCGCTTGCCCACCACTTTGGGAAACCCAGTTTTGAACAGCTCACGGCCCGGTAGTGGGCCCTGGGCTGGGAATTTGGGGACCACTGCTATAGGTATTTTCCTTGCATCTTTGTGGCAGGATGGTCAATTTTTTTAAAAAACCCTGCTTTTTGTAGGGTTTACAATATAATTTTCTGATTCCTGCTCAAAATGGAAGAAAAACATCTCTCTGATTTTTTTTTTTATAGTTTACTGTAGTAGGCTGGAAGGGGTGATCCAGAGACCACGGTTTACCTATATGTTCTTTAAATACAGGTAATGTAATGCCCCTGGTGGAGACTGACTCTGAGGGAGAGGAGGAACAGCCAACAGGGAGTGGAAGTGTGGCTCCGGAGGTTGTGGAGGAAGCTGGGGAAGGGCAGAGGCCAGCTGAGCAGTCAGAGGAGGACCCAGGCCCATCCCCTATCCATCCTAGGGCACACAGGGAGGAGAGGATAAGGGAGAGATGTGGTCTACTCAGGAGGAGAGGGCCTTGATCCTCTTCATGGGTTGCACTGTGACAACTGAATAAGAGTATGGACCTGCGTACAGGCGAACGCTGGAAACAAAGTGTGGAAATATCTCTAGTTTATGATTCCTCTCTGAGTTTGGCGTCCTTCCCAGTGTGTGTTATCTATGGATGTCCTCCAGCCCTTCTCTTGCCTGGTTTGTGTTGCTTTTTCCCTTCTTCTTTTAACTGTTTGTGAGGGAGTTTTTTGGCTTCCATCAAGAATATTCGGAGTAAAGTAAAGGAATAAAAGGGGCTTCACCTGTTTGCTGTGTCTGTGCTTGTTTTGTATCCCACCCTGGGTCATCACAGGTACTTTTCATTGTATAACCATTTGTTAGTAACCATTCAAGGTTACAACACTATTGTAAACAGTGACTTACAATTGGTTTTCACACTTATAAATTTGGTGATATCTCCATGGTCACATGATCAAATTCGGGCACTTTGCAACTAGCATGTATTTATGATAGTTGCACAGTCCCAGGGTCATGTGATCACCATTTGTAACCTTCCCAGCTGGCTTCCGACAAGCAAAGTCAATGGGGGATGCCCAGGGGTGGGATTGAAAAATCCCAACAACCAGTTCTCTGCCCAGTTGCTGGGTGGGGGTGGCCATGGTGGGAGTGGCCTACTGGAGCTTCAGGGAGGGCCTTCCCCAGAGTCCGGAGGCCTCCCTCGGGCCTCTGGGAGGGCAAAATGGCCTTCCCCGGGCTCCGGAGGCCCTCGAAGCCGGAACCAGGCCCATTTCTGGACTTCCAGAACTTCCAGAAGGGCTGTTTTTCACCCTCCCAGAGCCTCTGCACGAACCCTGCACTTACCTGCATCCAAAACAGGCCGTGTGAAGACTCCGGGAGGGAGGGAAGGGGTGGGCAGGGCCAGCCAGTCAGTTCAACTACCGGTTCGGGCAAGCAGATGTAAATTTAACATCCGGTTCACCCGAACCAGCCCAAACCAACTGAATTCCACCCCTGGGAATGCCAGACCTGCTTAATGTCTGCATCATTCATTTAACAACAGCAGCGATTTGCTTAAAAACCATGGAAAATGTCATCAAATGAGGCACGATGTGTTTAACAACTGCCTCACTTAGCCACGGAAATCTGGGGCTCAGTTGTAGTCTTAAGTCAAGGGCTACCTGTAAACAGTGCTTTGCTTTCTTAGAGAAGCTGAACAAGATGTTGCTGTGTATGGGACAAAATGTGAGTGGAAGGTCCTTTAAAGGAAAACTGATTTCTTCATCCATCCCCACTTCCGCCAGGAAGATGGAAGCAGTCAGCATATGTTGTGATTTTTTTCTTCTTCTTCTTTTTTTCAGCCTGCGGCAAATTGATGAAAATCACTGGTCCTATTACAGTCAAGACATCTGGCACCCGGTTTGGAGCTTGGATGACAGATCCATTAGCATCTGAGAAAAACAACAGAGTAGGTGGCTTATATTCTCTCTTGCTGGGAGCCATGAAGGAATTCTTCTGGTTGATTTATTATCCCTGAAATTCTAAATAGAATGAATGGCAGCATGAAAGTGTTTTAAATAAATAGGCAAATAAGCTTGTCTTAAACTTTAATGTCTGCTATACTTAAAGTTTATTCTGACTAGCGATGATTCCCCAAAGGCTCCAGCAAGCTCTAGTTACAGAGATCTGTTTGACTGGAGATGAACTAGGACCATCTGCATGCAAAGCATGCTTTGTACATCTAATCTCGTTTTCCTTCCCAGTGCAGCTTGATTGCCAGAAAGAAAGAAATCTTTTTCAGTATCTGTAAGTCTAGCAAATGGGGTGCAGTTCTCACATCCATAATCATCATGCCAAATGAAAATGGAAATCTTGATTGAGGGGGATAGATGGGAGGGGGCTCCTTATTTTAACTTTGGAATGCTAAAGTAGGATCGGCAGGAAAACATTGCACTATATTCTCACCTTCTCATCGAAGTGGACCTGTTCAGTAGAAGAGCCAGTCATGACCTCCTCGATGATACATAATGAATTTAATCAGTCCACCTCTCCTTCTGTCCAGGGGTGGGCTGCTGCGGGTTTGCAGGGATTTGGGAAAGCCCCTAGCTAAGATTCTGTGCAGTTCTCCAAATATCACTCCTGGCTGGACCCGCCTACGCCACCCCTCCCCTCCCAGGAGTCCCTATGCAGCCTGTTTTGGATGCAGGTAAGTGCAGGGCGCACATGGAGGCTTGGAGAAGGTGAAAAACGGGTCTCCCGGAAGTTCGGGAGGGCTGGAAATGGGCCAGCTTCCAGAGAGCCTCCTGAGCCCAGGGAGGCCATTTTCACCCTCCTGGAGGCTTGAGGAAAGCCTCCGGACCCCAGAGAAGGCAAACCCCCCACCCCCGTGGTGCAGGAGGCAAACTAGGCCACTCCCACCATGGCCACGCTACCCAGCAACCAGGCAGAGAGCCTGTTGCGAAAGTTTTTGAAGCCCACCCCTGCTTCTGTCTCTTCATTTTTCTGTTCCAGCTGACATTTATGGATGTCCTGTGATGTTCAGTCCTTACTACCTCATTTTCAGCAAAGAGAACTTACCTTAGCATATTACATTTTTTTCACTGCTCTAAACCTTAGAACTCCCGCAAATGTTTGAGAATGGATGGATGGATGGATGGATGGATGGATGGATGGATGGATGGATGGATGGATGATTTGTGTGTGTGTGTGTGGGTAGGTGGGTGGGTGGGTGTATTGGGGGCCCAATTGTGTGTGTGTATTGGAAGCCTTGGTGGTGCAGGCTATTAAACGCCTAGCACTTAGTTCTAGCTGCCTGCAATTACTGCAGGCTCAAGGTTGACTCAGCCTTCCATCCTCTCGGGGTAGGTAAACTGAGGACCAAGTATTGTTGGGGGCAATAAGCTGACTTTGTAAAAATGCCGCTTAGTAATAAGCAGGCATATACAATGGAATGAAGGCTACTGCTGAGCACATTGGGTTGTGCTCCAAACATTGTAAGCCGCCCTGAGTCTCCGGAGAAGGGCGGCATATAAATATGAATTTTAAAAAAAAATTGGCAAAAGAAAGCTCAGGACCGGTATTGGTTGGAAATATGCAGAAGAGGACTTCATCCTGCAGTGGATAGACAGTGGCTAAAATGGTGGATGGTGTTGATATATGTATATATTGTTCTATTCTTTTTGGTACTCACAACTCAATTTCACTTTGGAAGGGAAATATTCTTCCAGTTCAACCTGTTTATTTAAAACACTATGCCTACCATTATTGCTACTCAACAGTTAAATGACTTGTGTAAGGCAGGGATGTCAAACTCATGTCGTCACGGCGGCGTCACATGACGTATTGGGACTTTTCCCCTCTTTGCTAAACTGGGCATAGACGTGGCCAGTGCATGACGCATCCAGCCCGCAGGGCAGGAGTTTGACAGTCCTGCTGTAAGGTATGTTCTTGGTAGGTTTACATAACACATAGAGTGAAATTTACAAGTTTAATATTATTTAAACAAAAGGGCAGGCTTACCGCAAAATGAATAAAGCAAACAAAGTTGTAGCCTAGATGATGTTGCAGCATTAAAATCCTGAATGTTAACCCATTGTTTTCATATTTATGGAAGGGCAAATCTACTCCTTTTTTGCAACCCTTCTTGAACAACCTTTGGTAACTTTTTTTTAAAAAATTCATATTTATATCCCGCCCTTCTCCGGAGACTCAGGGCAGCTTACAATTTTTTTGAAGCACAACCCAATGCACTCAGCAATAGCCTTCATTCCATTGTATATGCCTGCTTATTACTAGGGCTTTTTGGCCCCCACAAGTGGCATTTTTACAAAGTCAGCTTATTGCCCCCAACAATCTTGGGTCCTCAATTTACCTACCCCGAGAGGATGGAAGGCTGAGTCAACCTTGAGCCTGGTGGGATTCGAGCCTGCACTAATTGCAGGAAGCTGGAACTAAGTGCTAGGTGTTTAACAGCCTGCACCACCAAGGCTCTTTTTGCATCCATTCTTGAACATTTGGCTTTCTTTTGCTATTGGAAATAAGTCAAAATATGGGTGGCAGGGAGATGGGTAATATATGTATTTTAAAATAGTGTATTGATTTGATTTTCCAAAGTATGTGTTTTCTTCTCACTTTCAGGTCTGGTATATGGACAGTTATACCAACAACAAAATTGTCCGTGAATACAAATCCATAGCAGATTTTGTCAGCGGTGCAGAGTCCAGGACATACAATCTCCCTTTCAAATGGGCAGGAACTAATCATGTCGTCTACAACAGGTCTCTCTATTTCAACAAATATCAGAGCAACATCATCATCAAGTATAGTTTTGATACTGGGCAGGTGCTTGCTCAGCGTAGCCTGGAGTATGCTGGCTTTCACAATGTCTATCCCTACACCTGGGGTGGCTTCTCTGATATTGATCTGATGGCCGACGAGATAGGTTTGTGGGCTGTCTACGCAACCAATCAGAATGCAGGCAACATTGTCATCAGTCAACTGAATCAGGATACCTTAGAAGTGATGAAAACCTGGAGCACCGGGTACCCCAAACGAAGTGCTGGGGAGTCTTTCATGATCTGTGGCACCTTGTATGTCACCAATTCCCACTTAACCGGAGCCAAGGTCTACTATTCGTACTCGACAAAAACCTCCACGTATGAATACACAGACATACCCTTTCACAATCAGTATTTCCATATATCAATGCTTGACTACAATGCCAGAGATAGAACTCTCTATGCCTGGAATAATGGGCACCAGGTCCTATTCAACGTCACTCTTTTCCACATTATTAAAACAGAAGATGACACATAGGCGTCAACATAACTTTTGGCCACCAAGAAAGAGTGTCATTGTGCCGAACTCAAAACCATCCTGCTGGGTTTCTTTTCAATTCTTTTTTTTTCTTTCTCAGTAAAAATTAATGGAGGAGGATTTTTCTACAATGTAATGTATCCGGAATATGGCAAAGTCTTTCTTTTAAATATGACCTAGTTCATCGTACAGATCTCTTTCTAAGCAGTATACAAGGCCTGCTGTGACTTTGTCATGGAAAATACTAAATGCTTATTTCAGTGGGAAGGACATTGTTTTAAGAAAAAACAAACAAAATTAATGATCTGCCTTATATTAGAATCAGAGACAAACGGTGGTGTAAAACTGCATGAATGTCTTTTTCTACCATCATCATTTTTAAAAAATAATTCGCTCAACGTTAAAGTATATTTGGGCAATCATCTAAGGGAAAATTGAGAAGAATTATTTGGGGCAAGGGTGTGAATTTTTAAAAGCAGTGTTCCCAATTTAACCGTGTATGGATTGGATTACTTTAAGGGTAGCAAAAGTAAAAATCCCATTGGCTATTACACAATTTCAGATGCGGTGCTGTACAGTCTGTTTTTAATCTCTTGCAAGCAGTTTCTCAATGATCTGTATTTATACCATTGTGTCCGCCATTGTGTACCTGTATCTCTTCACTTCTGTGAAAGTTAATTATTTTTTATAAAATACAATTGAAATTTAATCATAAAACCTGATTATGGCCCATTCTTTTAATGCTGTAGTTCAGAGAATTCAGTCTTCAATTTCAGAATCAAAAACTTGGATTGGGCCTTGTGCCAGCTGTGGTCCTAGCATTTCCCAAAGCTAACTTGCCTCACAGAACTTGATTATCAAGATTTCTTGCCTGGTATGTCAACAATGGCCACATGACCACAGAGATGTCTTCGGACAGCATTGGCTCTTTGGCTTTGTAATGGAAATGAGCACTGCCCCCTAGAGCCAGAAACAGCTAGCATGTATGTGCGAGGGGAACCTTTAACTATGTCAACAATATTTGTGTCCAAGTTGCTATGAAAGTATTTGTAAATTCTGGGCTAGCCTGGCACAATTAGTTTTATATCTAATTCAAACAGGGTATTGCTTGTGTGCATCCAGTGCCACTCTCAACACGAGTAGAGGTCCTATGAGCAGTATTTCATTTTAAAATACCTGCTTCATGTGTCATAAAAGGGTGTTGACCTGCCAGCATTTCATATGGTATATGGCACCAACTTTCAAAAATATGGCACCAATTTAGGAGTGAAGTCATTTGGTTGAACATAAGAACAGGATGTTTCCGGAAAGGAAACTGGCCGATTCCCAGCCATGAGAAGAGTGATATGTCTGGCTCCAATTTTGCATCTTGCAGCATAGGACAAATTGTTGACTACATTCATTTGGAAAACCCAAGAGTTACAGCCTAGGAAAAGCAGACTTAGAACTTGTATTCGGTAGCTATTCATCTTCTTGATCTGCCTGAGTAAAAAGCTCCGAAACAAAAATTTCTGATATTGAAGTTAGTTATATTCTGTCATTTTAACATAGATCTAGATGGATTAGTCTAGGAAAATGGTAAACGGTACTCTTGTTCCAACTCTATGGCGCTGGAGCAATACATCCCCTATGAGCTCCAAAGATAGTTCTCATGACATCTTCCATGCTTCCTGCCCCATATTAGTTATTTTGGGGTGGGAACGGGTACTTGTTTTTGTTTTAATTTAAACATATATTAAGTGGGAATCTGCAAAGCTTTGCATTAGTCTAGGAATAGTCCTGAGCCTGTTATAAATTCCAAAGACATTCTGAGAAAACTTCCCTTTTCATCTCCAGAAAATATAATCAACATTAAGAACTTACCACAGTCTCTTAAAATAAAGTATCTCTTCATTCCACATCTTACCACAGTTTTTATGAATCCACCTCTAAAACTTTCTCACTCCCTATTAAACAGCAAAAGTCCAGAAAAGGTTATCAGAAATGACAATGTAAGTATTACAAATTACATTTACTATACCCAATCTCAATCCACCCTTTCCTTTTTTTTAAAAAAATCCGTCTGCACTCTTTGAAAATTCAGTCCCACCCCCACCAAAAAAAAGAAACAGTACCTGAAATAAAACAACTATTGTCATCCAGTCCTAATCAAGAAGCCATCAAACATTCCTCCAAATAACAGTCCATTATTTTAACATTGGACAAATAGATTAAGTTTGTATTCTCTCTTCTTTTTGTAGATGGTATTTAAAATCCTCAAGGAAAGTTCTAGCATTTGCATTCTTAATAATGTTTTGAGTTCAGATTGGGTTTAGGTCTTTAAAGCAAAAAATATATGTATTTTGAAAATAAACTATAGGGTTTGGATTCTGTGTATAGTACTAATGGCCCCATGATTTACTTTACTTTATTCGGTTTACAAAACAAGTACAATGGCTAAAGAAGCTACATAGATCAGCAGTCCATTTAATAAGATGTCTGACCTGGTGCTAGGAAATAGATCTCTCTTTGGGATCTCCATTTTGATATCTACTCTACCTGAGTTCCAGAGGCTTTGCTTATGGTCAGCTGCCCAGATAAAAGAGTTCCATTCAGTTACTGCCAGCATTTGTTCTTAAATGAGGAGATGTCCTCTACTCACCTGGATTCTCAGTGAGACAAAGCAGAGAATTAGAAATTAATTTTTTAAAGTCATGACTCCCACATTTTGCTTTTTAATCACAGTTTCCACGTAACTTCAAGTAATTTAGGAGTGCATGGTGTGCTAAATTACAAAAGCAACACTGGAGTAATCAAGAGAAAAGGCTATTTATTTTCATAAAAGCAGACAAAAAAAATACTGTGTCACTGCCACCAGTTAATGAGGTGGGATAAGCATTCCAAATCTAACACTCCATCTGCCAATGGAGAGATGGAATTTGTACTGGACAGATATAAAATCACCCAAATTTGAGGATGCAGCCCTGAACAATTAAAAAAAAATTAACCATCCCTTGCCAACTTTCCTGCACAGATCCCAGCTCTCGCACACTTTCCTTGGCTTCAGGTCTCCATTGCATGAAATCTCTTTTCCTCAGATACTATTTCCCAGGCAAAACTCTGCAAGAAGCAGAATTTTTGACCTTATTTGAGTCTACTCCACCAGCTGACTAGCAATCATTCAGATACAAGTAGTCCTTGAATTACAACTGGAATTGAGACCGGAATTACCCAGTCGTAATTCATGCCAGTCATTAAGCAAGTCATCATGTGATGGGCTAATTTTATGGTATTTTTTTGTGGCTCTTAAGCAAATGCAGTGGTTATAAGGCAAATGCTGCAAACATTAAGCAAATACCATAATCATTAAGCAAACCCATTGTCCACAATGGACTCTTTTTTTTTGCTGGAAATTGGAAATAAATGCTGATTTCTGGCAAAAAAACACATAAGTTGCAGTCATGAGGCTCTGGGTTGTTGCAAAGGACCTAAATATGGATGGTAGCTGAGCGTCCAAAATGTAATCACGTAACCGCTGGGGGAGGGGTTGTAAGTACCTTTTTTGGAGTCCATAGTAACTTCAAACAGTCATTAAGCACGTAGTCATAAATTGAGGACTATCTGTATGCAAATGGCTACCTGTCCTGTTAATCTACTACAAGGCCCATCACAGTTTTCCACTGAGAAACCCACATGCCTGCAGTCCTTCCTTTTGTATTTTGGAAGTCAGTGATTGGTATTCATAGGAAGGAGTTTTAATTATCACTGAGAATTCCAAGCCAGATCTCTCTAAAAGGAACATCTACATCTACAAATTCTGCTGGTGAATTGGAAATGCTTTTTTCCCCCTGTTCTGGCTCTCGGCGTAAGTCTTTTGGCAGTTCTTTCTGGAGTCGCTCAAGATTATGATTGCTGCTCCACAGATGGCGTCTGTCACAACACACCAAGCCAACCATGGAAAGATCTGCTTCCAATGAGTTTTCTTGGCAGTCGCCTTGTCCCAAGCCAAAGACAATAATCACATTCCCCAAAGAGCTGTTTGCACAGCAGGATAAAATGCTTCAATCCCTGATTGCATCTCTCAGGGAATATTCTTAAACTAGTCTTGTGATGCTCAATGCCATCTGCCTCAGGAGGCCAGATCCACAAGTATAATCGTGTTTTGCCCCATCATCACAAAACTAGACAATTAAATTGGAATGGCTTCAAAAGGGGAAGATACAAACAAGCAGCCAATAAATATTTCATTGGAGAATCCTTATTCACAGGTTGGTGGTGTTTTAATAATCAAACAGCTTTAAACACATTCTACCCAACAGTGGAAAACTGCAGATGGAAACACACCTATAAAGACATCTGTTTTCTCTCTTTTTTTATATCAATGTGTGACACTGTGGTTGGGTTCTTTCAGAACAGAGGATTTAGATATTTTGGCAAGGATGACAGATAGAAACCAAGATAGGAAGCCTTTATCTTGTTTTATTATATATATACTGAAGCTATTTACAATAGGTATTTAGAACAGGGAACCAATTTGGTACATCAGGCAGAGTCCAGGGGTTCTAGTCAGTGGTGGGATTCAAAAAAATTTACTACTGGTTCTGTGGGCGTGGCTTGGTGGGCATGGCTCCATTCTCCTGTGCAGAACAACAAAAGAAGACCCAGCCAATCAACTGGGACTACGGAGACAGAGAATAGATGGGGTGGGCCCAGTCAGAGGTGGTATTTGCCAGTTCTCCAAACTACTCAAAAATTCTGCTACCGGTTCTCCAGAACTGGTCAGAACCTGCTGAATACCACCTCTGGTTCTAGTCCTGCCTTAGGCACAAAGCCATCTGGATGACCTTGGGCCAGTCACTCTCTCTCTCTGCTCCAGGAAGGAGGCAGTGGCAAACCACATCTGAAAAACCTTTTCAAGAAAACTTCAGCTATTCAATTAATTTGTAATATCACCTGCATTTTTCATCAACTAATTATGTCATCATAAATTTAGAATCATTCCCTTTAGGAATTGAATTGTTCCTAAAGGGAGGGGAAATTCCAAGCTTATCTGGGGAAATAAGACAATTGGTGGTGATTTATTGTTGGGTTTTTTTCCCCTGAATATCAAATACTAAGAACGGAGTAAAGTCATAGCTGGGACTGATACTATGAAGACTACAAAAACCCTGCAGCCTGAGATAGATAAATAATTTAATGACACCCTGGTTTTGCCAATGGAAAATTTTCACCATACCCCGATCTATCTAATCTATATCTATATCTATCTATGTAATTTAGAGACCGCCCTTCTCACTCACCAAGCAAATAAACGTTGCTTATGACCATCCTCTGAGCAAGCAGAGATCTGTTGGAGTCCCTCCTCTTGAAGTCCTACCATATGCTGAATTGCAAGGAAATCAGAGAATATCCAAAGAATTCGGGGAGGAGGAGATTTTGACATCAAAATCCATTTTCAGTCCTCCAAAATAGCCTGTTTCAAATCAGAAGTCTATCTTGCTATAGAAGTAGTCCTGCTCTCTCAGCTTTCAAACTCACAACTGCCAATCTTTTTTTTTTAAACTATTCTCAGCTCTTCAGAGTAGAAATATTCATTTTGTCCCCTGTGAATACAAGAAGAACTCCCTATGGTGCCATCCAATTGTGAAAACAGTGTTTAAGTTTCGTGCATTACATTTGGTTCCACCCAAGGGCCCCACACATGTTCCTTGTTTTTAATGAGACTGTTCCAATTAAGACTCATTCCGGAATCTTCAAGCTGGACTAAATGCATATTTTCCTGAGACTATATTTTGTATTTTGATCCATAATTATTAATCATTAAATCCCTCCATGAGGAACACAATTATTGTAGTTTCGAGAGGAATAGGCATACCTTGCTTGAACAGTGATCATTCTCCAATGAATAGCTTTAATTTAATTAAATGATTTATTAGCAACTTGAATTAATGAATTGAATTGCTTTCAATTGAATTAAACTGTTTAGAGTCATTGAAGAGCATGCCTTCATAATAAACAGTTCCAATTAATGTCTGATCAGGTGTTCCTCTACAGCAATTGTAACTTTCTTAATGAGTCTGATAGAATCATTCATTAACTTCAGCTATTCAATTAATTTATGATATCACCTGCATTTTTCATCAACTAATTATGCCATCATAAATTTAGAATCATTCCTTTTAGGAATTGAATTGTTCCTAAAGGGAGGGGAAATTCCAAGATTATCTGGGGAAATAAGGCAATTGGTGGTGATTTATTGTTGGGTTTTTTTTCTAAATATCAAATACTAGGAATAGAGTTAAGCCATAGCTGGGACTGATACTATGAAGACTACAAAAACCCTGCAGCCTGAGAAGATTTGGATCTTTCAGCCTCAGTTGCATTGCCAACAATCAGTAGCTAGTAGCAATTGCTTCACCATTTTTTAAACTTTAATGCATGAGGATGATGTGTAAACCCTTTGGGAAGCTTAAGTCAACTGCTTCTAATAAATACCTACTTGAACCCCTGTCTCCCAATTATAATAAAAACAAGTTTCATTCCACCCACTTTGGCAACATCATTAACTAGGACACTTGGATACTTTAGAGCAGTGGTTGCGAGAAAATTTTGGTGGTCCACAGAGAAATGTCACCTCCCAAAGCAATTAATCGAGGCTGCGTGGGAACATAAGGCTGCACCACCCGCATGGCCCGGGTGGTGCAGCCGGGCTTGCATCACTTGCATTGCAAACAAAACGAGGTAGTGAGGGGAGGGTGGAAGGGTGGAGGGGGGGAACTTACCCCACGCGCCCCACGCGCCTGGCCTGGCCACCCAGCTGCTTCTTTCCGCTTCTTTCTTCTGCTTTTGGCTGTACACAAGGAAAGCAGCAAAAATCTTTCTTTCTCTCCCCCAAACTCTGCCAGAAATGAGTCTTTGGGACCCTGCAAGGCACCCTGCTGCAAGAGGCTGTGCCGGCATGACAAGTCTCACAAAGACTCGTTTCTGGCAGAGTTTGGGGGAGAGAAAGAAAGACTTCTGCTGCTTCTCCTGCTTTCCTTGCATGAAGCCAAAAGTCTCTCTCTCTCTCTCTCTCTCTCTCCCTCCCTCCCTCCCCCCCCCTCTCTCTCTTCCTGAGAATGGAGCTGGAGATGGTATCCTGCGATCCCAAATAAAGAATGATCATTTGGTAGGAAAACGGGGTGGAGAATTTTCCTGCAGACTTTTTGGGGATTTTCCCAGGGTCTCTGGTCCACAGGATTTAAAATTATGAGTTTGGAGGTCCCTGAGGTCCAAAAGATTGGCGACCCCTGCTTTAGAGGGCATATAGAAATACCTAAGTACATATATAAAGTCCCTAGAAAAAATAGCTGCTCATTAGTGCAGTGGCTGACAAAGTTAGAATGCTGGGCTGATGATCGTCATTCTCATGTCTGAGACCTGTTGCTGCCTAGGAATGGGGTGAGCTCCCATCACATGATCCACATCCCACCGACCCAGTGGTTCAAAAGCAGGTGACTGCAACTAGAAAAAACTGGTATTTTGGTGGGTAAAAGGAGCCCCCAACTGGATATCCCGTGAGCTACAGTGATGTCAGCAGCAAATCCTTTCACCACCAAAGCACTTTGGTCCTTCCAACATGGATGTATTAATATTTGCTGCTCATTCCTGCCATGTATATAATAAGCCATTTATGATATTGAGTCCATTTAAGCTTATGGGTGAGATGAAGTTGTGCTGTTCAAAGTGAGGAAAAATAAAAGATGCCACCAGACATGATATTCGTTTATCTGAAGTGGAATGTCAAATTCTTCCTCATCCAGGTCAGAATTATTCGTGGCCCTTCATGCGGCAAGTCCCACCACATCTGTATTCGATTATAGGTAGTCCTCAACTTATGGCCACAATTCAGCCCAGTATTTCTGGTGTTAAGCAAGACATTTGTTGAGTTTTGCCCCATTTTATGATCTTTGTTGCCACAGTTGTTAAGTGAATCATGGCAGTTGATAAGTTAGTAACCCGGTTGTTAAGTGAATCTGGCTTCCCCATTGACTTTGCTTGTCAAAAGGTTGCAAAAAGTGATCACATGACCTTGGGATACAGCAATGGTTATAAGTACAAGTCATTTGCCAAGTATCTGAATTTTGATCACATGATCATAGGGATGCTACAAAGATCGTGTGAAAAGTGGCTATAAGTCACTTTTTTCAGTGCGGTTGTAACTTTGAAACGGTCACTAAATGAACTGTTGTAAGTCGAGGACTACCTGTATAACATGCACTAATCAGAAACTATTTTATTTAGTTAATTAGTTGATTTATATCTCATCTTTCTATTCAAACAGGTACCCAAGTCGTTAATTTATCTTTGGGGTCCTTTCATACTCAGATTGGTTGCTTGGCTGATTGCTTAATAATTGAATCAATCTTAAATTATCTACAACAAGATTTTGATGGGGTCTGGATGTTTAAGTTTTCAGTGCAAAGTTACTGCACAGTATGATTAGAGAGGGGAACCAACTTCAGCTCATCCATGGCAGAACTGTAAGATACTTACGAGCCAGCCCCAAAGTAAAACCTCCATTATAGCAGAATAGAAATACCACTACACCAGAGGTCTCCAAACTTGGCAACATTAAGACTTGTAGACTTCAATTCTGGGAGTTGAAGTCCACAAGTCTTAAAATTGCCAAGTTTGGGGACCCCTGCACTACACAGAAAAGCCTTTTTTATAATTCAAAATAGTTTCAGACAAGATCAGGATCATAGAAATAATGTGTGGCTTGTGTGCACATAAGATGCTGAATTGCATACTAGTCCAGCATATGTTCATTTTATTTGTTGTGTGAGTCCAGTGCATATACTAAGTTCAGTGTGGTGGGAAGCTAGAAAATTTCATTAAGTAAGTCAATCAATTAAAAATGGTTCTGTTACTTAGACATAAACATATGTGAACATCTAGACCAGGGGTGTCAAACTGGCGGCCCACATGTCAGATGAGTCACGTGCCAACCATGCCATCCCTGTTCTGCAAACATTGAGATATGTCACGTGACGGCAACGTGATGCTGCAAGTTTGATTCCTGCAATCTACACTGTTACAATACCAACAAGAAGATTCATAGTTTCAAAAAGTGGTTCCAGCTCTGAAGTAGGCAGAGCATTTTGGTAGCAGTGATAATGCCAACCATCTTCCTTTTCCATTAATGGTGGCAGAATGGAATAGAGCACGGGAACAAGTCAATCAAACTGGTAAACAGCACCTGCCACCTTGAATTCATTCAGGGTAGTATCCATGAAGAGCTATAGTGCATTTAACTGTCTTTTAGAAGAAGTCAACATGTTCATTGCAGTCACAACATCTGGAACTCAGAGGGCCACTAAGTCCAGGTTGTAGAACCACTCATTTGGTAGCTGCCCAAAGCCATGCCAACCAACTATAGATGTTGGGCTGGAACAGATTAACCCCACCCCCCCAGTACAAAATATTATGACAACATTAGAGATCATCCTTTCTCTCTCCTATCTTGTGGCTTTCAAGAAACAATTCACAGTCCTGCAAGCTTCATATACTCTACATAGCCTCAAAGTTCATATTATTCAGGAACCATCAGTGTAGAACACAATTTCCATATCTTCGTTATATTTATATTCCTCTTAAGGAACTAAAAGCAATTGTCATGCCCTTGGTAGAATCGGACTCTGAGGGAGAGGAGGAACAGCTGACAGGGAGTGGAGATGTGGCTCCGGAGGTGGTGGAGGAGGCTGGGGAAGGGCTGAGGCCGGCTGGGCAGTCAGAAGAAGAACCAGGCCCATCCCCTCTGCATCCTAGGACACACAGGGAGGAAAGTAGAAGGCAACAACTTGGCTTGCGAGAGAGGAAGCAGCAATGATCCTCCTCATTGGTTACAGCTGGGGAGACGAGTATATAACAGAGACGGTTAAAACACAGGTTGCCAGAAGCAAAGTGTGTTTTATTTTGGTCTGAAGTTATCTTGGTTGGCATCCTTCCAACAGACTGTGCCTTGTTATCTCCTGGAATTTGGTAAATACTTCTCCTGTTCCATTGTGGACATTTCGTCATTGTAGTTTGTTTGGTTTTTTTTATTTCTATCT
Organism: Naja naja; assembly: GCA_009733165.1. Classification (NCBI taxonomy): domain Eukaryota; kingdom Metazoa; phylum Chordata; class Lepidosauria; order Squamata; family Elapidae; genus Naja; species Naja naja. The sequence goes on along the minus strand of CM019150.1, from coordinate 95,287,623 downwards.
GCTCATTAAATTCAGACTGTTTTGCTTTCTTTGGAAGACTATTTTTGAGAACGTTTTATCTCCAGCTGAGAATTATTGAACGGTGGGGCCAAGTTGGAGGCAGTAAAGGATATTTATTTACGTTTTGGATTTTGTTACGTTTGTGTTACACTCTGAGTCATCACAGCAATCTTCATGGTCCTCCTCCACCCACATGGGAAAGCAAACTTCATGACTGACTGGAGCTTTGAATCCTCACCACACAATATTCCTAACCCAAGTTAACCAAGGAGTTTAAACAAACCCATTTCCAAGATCTGATGTCAGAAGCATGGACGGGTGGGGGGGTAGAATATGATCAAAATTCTTCTGTAAACATAACTGCGTGTGTTTTCATCCAGTCCCATATGGGGAAATTTGGGGCTATGTGATGATCTGCCAAGAATTCAGAGGTAAATTAGAATAGAATAACAGAGTTGGAAGGGACCTTGGAGGTCTTCTAGTCCAACCCCCTGCCTAGGCAGGAAATCCTACACCACTTCAGCCAAATCGTTGTCCAACTGTTGTTCCACTGGTTAATTGTTCTAAATCTCTGCTTCATGGAAGGATCATCCCCAGGGGGTTAGTAGGAATGGGAACCAGTGGTTCTCCAGGTGTTGCTGAATTGAAATTTCCAGCAACCCTCACCACTTACCATGTTGGGTGATAACAATAGTTTGGTAACCTCCAAGGGGCCACAGCTACTTTAGAGAATGAGGAAAGGATCATTTTCCCATTTTACTGAAGACATTTACTACTAAGTGTCCTGAATTCCAAATAACCATACCGTATAATCCAGGGGTCTCCAACCTTGGTCACTTTAAGACTGGTGGACTTCAACTCCCAGAATTCCCCAGCCAACCATGCTGGCTGGGGAATTCTGGGAGTTTATTATTTATTTATTTATTTATTTATTTATTTATTTTGTTAATCACTTACAAGATAATAAGTATAAGGATAAACATAGTTATGAGTACATGAAATATAAGAAAAACATATAAGAAAAATAAAAGAAACAATAGGACAGGGATGGTAGGCACATTGGTGCACTTATGCACACCCCCTACAGACCTCTTAGGAAAGGGGTGAGGTCAATAGTAGACAGTCTAAGGTTAAAGTTTTTGGGGTTTGGGGAAGAAACCACAGAGTCAGGTAGAGTATTCCAGACATTGACCACTCTGTTGCTGAAGTCATATTTCCTGCAATCAAGTTTGGTGTGGTTTATCTTGAGTTTGTATCTATTGTGTGATCTTGTATTGTTATGGTTGAAGCTGAAGTATTCATTGACAGTTAGGACATTGCAATGTATGATTTTATATACTATACTTAGATCGGACCGAAGGTGGCGTAGTTCTAGGTTTTCTAGGTCTAGAATTTCAAGTCTAGTGGCATAAGGTATTCTGCAATGAGTACAGGAATGGAGAATTCTTCTTGTGAATTATTTCTGGACTTTCTCAACTGTGTTAATATCAGATACGTGATGTGGGTTCCAGACTAATGAGCTGTATTCAAGTATTGGTCTAGCAAATGTTTTGTACGCCCTGGTTACTAGTGTGATATTACCAGAGAAAAAGCTACATAGGATTAGGTTAACAATCTTAATGCCTTTTTGGCTATGTAGTTACAGTGGGCTCTAGCACTTAGATCATTAGAGATGAGTATTCCAAGGTCCTTGACGGAGTTTGGATCATCAACAAGGTCTTGACTATTCAGCTTGTATTTTATTTTCTGATTTTTTTTTGCCAATATGTAAGACAGAACATTTATTTGTTGAGATTTGAAGTTGCCATTTGTTTGACCATTCTGAAACATAGCTGAGGTCTTTTTGAAGGGTAGCAGTATTGTCTGTGGTGTTGAATAGCTTTACATCATCAGCGAAGAGAACACAGTTGCTCTTAATATGATCACAGAGGTCATTTATGTAGAGTATGAAGAGAGTTGGTCCTAGAATGCTGCCTTGGGGGACACCACTGTTGACAGGTACAGAATTTGATAAGACGCTCCCAATTTTGACCATTTGTTGTCTGTTTGACAGGAATGCTTCTATCCAGTTATTCAGTTGTCCAGAGATACCATAAGATTTTAGTTTTAGTGGTAGTTTGTCATGTACCACTGAATCAAAGGCTTTACAGAAGTCTATGTAGATTGCGTCTATTGCTTTGCCCTGATTGAGTTGTGTAGTCCATATGTTTTTGCAGTGTAAGAGTTGCAGATTACAGGATAGTTTTTTTTCTGAAACCATATAGTTTGTTAGAGAGTAGGTTGTTTGTCTCTAAGTGGAGGATAATGGATTGGTTAATAATTGATTCCATGACTTTACAGGTGACGCAGCATAAAGAGATTGGTCTGTAATTTTCAACTAGACTGAGGTCTCCCTTTTTGAAGATGGGGATGACCGTGGCTTGTGACCATAGGTTTGGCAAGGGGTCCTGAAAGATTTTTCAAAGATTATGCTTAGAGGTTTGACTATGGCAGCAGATAGCTTTTTTAAGAAGTAGGCACATATTCCATCCGGTCCAATAGACAGAGATGGTTTTAGATTGCGTAGTGCTTTTTCAACATTGTCTTTTGTAAAATCAATATCTATTAGATCATTGTAGTTGTCTGTGGTTCAACTAGGAAATACTGGGCATGATCCATTGCTGTTTACAAATACTGAGCCAAAGAATGTGTTAAAGAGGTTTGCTTTAATGGTGTCGTCGTTGCAGTCTGTACTATTAGGTCCTTTCAGGGGTGGGATGGATCTTGAGTCTTTTAGTTTGTTGTTTACAAAATTGTAGAAAGCGTTGGTGGAATTGGTGCGTAGAAGGTTTTCCTCTTGTTTAATGTGATAATTGGAGCATTTAGTCTTTATCTGGTGGCATAAATTTTTATATCGGCTTTTGAAGTTGGTAGCATGACCAGATTTGTTTTTCCGCCAAAGTGATCTTTTTTTGGATTGAAGTTTCCTTATTGTTATGGGTATAATCTGTTTTTTTCTGATTTTGGGAGTTGTTATTAGTACATATAGTTTGATGACTCTTTGGATTTCAAGTAAAAATATGTTGTAATGGTCTTCAACAGTATTTCATCCAGTGAATACAGATTGCCAATCAAGGGATGAGAGATCGTTGTCTATAAGATCACAGTTGCCTTGTTTGAAGTTATAATTGGGGATCACGTTGTTGTGATTATTTTTGTGCAGATGTATGTTGAGACAAAAGTCAATCATGTTGTGGTCGCTGTTGGAAAAGGGTTCTTTAATTTGTATTCCGTCAATTGAGTTCAAACTATTGCAGAAGATGAGATCGAGACAGTTGTTAAGTCTTGTATTGTTGGTTACTAGTTGTTCCAGTCCCAGATTTGTTACAGCATTGTAGAAGGCTGCATGTATGGGTTCAGTGTTACATTCATTTAGGGTCCAGTTAATATGACGTAGATTGAAGTCACCAAGAAAGATACAAGTATGTGGGCAGGATGTTGCCCATGTTAGTAGTGAATTTAGCTTGTTTACATGTTCGATGTCATAATCAGGGGCTCTGTAACATAGTAAGAATCAAAATGTGATATTTAAGAACAGTTCACAGACGATGGTCTCAGGAAGAGCAAGCTTCTGGGTCACTTGGATGTTGTTTAGATGTAAGGACTTTTTATAGAAGATAGCAACACCACCTCCTCTACGGATTTCACGATCTGATCGGTAAACATGAGAATTAAAGTCCACCGGTCTTAAAGTAGCCAAGGTTGGAGACCCCTGGTATAATCAGTGTTTTGGTCATTCTTTCTGGTTGGAAGATACTTGAAATAAACTATGGAACCACTTTCTCCTACCTGATGTCTTCTGCAAACAGGCATCCAGATTTCCTTCTGATTTTCACTCTTTTGATCTCTCCCCTCACCCCCAGGGTTTTTTTCCCCCCTATTTTTTATTCTTTTCTTTTTTTCCTTTTTTGCTATTAATTTTCCTGATCCACTCTTGCCCAACCTATCTTGCCAAATGAATTTTAATGTGGGACTTTCTCAGGATAAAATTAAAAACCACAAAGGAGATTTATACCAAAAGAGAATCTCTCTTGGAGAAGGACTTAATTTATTTTCCCAGTTATGTAAAATTTAGCTCTAGCATGTGCTTGTAAAACTGCCTGAAAGCAACAATGGATGTTTTTTACTACTCGGTCTATAGGAATGATTTAAGCTGGATTTGGGAGGTCTCTTTTGCACTCCTCTTTTATTTAATTTTTTTTTAAAGGAAAGATTTTGTTCTGCTGGCAACATGAAACTAGAATTAGGATCATCTTTCACTTAAACTGCTTCACACAATTTCTTCTAGAATCCTTCCTGCTTCGCAGCAACAACAAGGAAAGATTTGTGCATGTTCTTTCCTCATGAACTTCAATCAGTGGTGCGATTCAATCAGTGTAACAACCGGTTCGATGAGCACACACTTCACGCATGCACGCACGCATGCACAGCATTTAGAAAAGACCATTTTTAGCTATAATACTTTCCTTCTGCTGCATCCCCAGTGAGTAAAACAGCTGATGCGCAGCAAACTGCTCTGCCATGAGAATCAGCTTTGCTCAAAACAAGGAAATAAAGCACAGGAAACAAGCAGGGGTGAGGGGGCGGGGCCAAATGATCACTGGAACTACCGGTTCATCCCAACCAATCCGAACTTCATCCTGACTTCAACAAGTTATAGCAATTTCTGTGCAGCAAAGATTGCTGGAACAGCTGCTGGGACTTATGTTCACTGGATTCAATCAGCTTGCATCTTAGTGAGAAGGGATAGCAGGTTTTCTTTTTCCCAGCTGAGGAACTAAGGGGTTGTTTTTTCCTAACTGGGTTTCAGTTACTAGAATTCCCAACCATAGTCATGCCAGATGAATTCTGGAACATGAAGTCTACATATCTGGAAACAGACCAGACCAAGAAAGACTGTTGGACAATGTAAGATCCATATCCATGATGGGAGTCTCCCGATACTCCCATGTTACACCCCTCCTGCACGAGCTGCATTGGTTACCGGTTGCCCTCTGGGTGAGATTCAAGGTATTATTATTAACATTCAAAGTCCTACATGGCTTGGGTCCGGGGTATTTGCGGGAGCGTCTCCTGCCGACATCGAATGCCAATCGCCCTGTGCGTGCGCACAGACAGGGACTCCTTGGGGTGCCGTCCGCAAGACAGTGTCAGCTGGCGGTGCCCCAGGGGAGGGCCTATTCTGTAGCAGCTCCTGCCCTGTGGAACCAACTATCCTTGGAGCTCCGTTTGGCTCTGGATCTCCGCTCCTTCTGCCATGATCTAAAAACCTGGCTGTTTGAGCAGGCCGGGCTGGACTGACTTTTGGGGGGAGTGTTTTAAATTGGGTTTTAGTTTGTATGGGCTTGCTTGGGTTTAATTGTTTTTTAAATTATTTATTGTTTGTATTTTAGTTGTAAGCCGCCCCGAGTCCTTCGGGAGAGGGGGCAGCATACAAGTCCAAATATAAATAAATAAATAAAATATCCCACTGAAATCTGTATATCAGTTCAACGGCAGCAACATCGAGCCTCCTGCAGACACACATTTTCAATTATATAACTAATCAAAAAGCACATTTTCCCACAAAAACAAGCCATTTTGCCTAAATAAATGTTATGCAAACTGAGTCACATCCAGGAAGTGGGAATGCTGCAAACTACCAACCTCCCATATCATCTGTATTTCTAAATGTTTTGCAAAAGAAGCTCAGAAACCTTCTTTTTGAAAACAAATCAATCAGTACAGGGGCTGTAGCCTAATGCTACAGAAGTGAGTCCAGCAAAAGCATAAAAACAAGCCAAAAGCCCTTGAAGGCATCCTTGGGGAGGGCAGAAGGCATGGCAGAAACCATCCTGTGGAATTGGCATTTTTGGAACCGTATGTGTCTTCAGGGCAGCTGCTTTAGAATGAGAATTTCTCACCCATTTTGAGTGTCAATAGCATCTTCTGAATTTACCCACCGTATCAGCCCTGTATTCATGATCTGTGCCACATCCAGGTAGCATTCCCATGGAATGCTCTATTTGTGTTCCATTAGGTCTTCCAAGAAAGTCAAGCTGCAATCAACTCTTGTGAGCTTCAAAATAAGCCTCACAGAAAGCAATGGGCTTTACTTGGGAGGAGAATACCCAAGGATTTTCATCCTCAATCCATCATTTGTTTGCCACAATTAATTTTTGTTGGATAAGGGTTGGCTACCCAGTTGAAGGCCTTCCTCTCTTTTTCAGTTGTGGTTCTTTATCGTGCCACAGAGATATGTCAGTTCTTAAGATGTATCTTGTCCCAGCTGTCAGGGTTCCAGCGATTGCCCTAATTAAATCATGAGCCTGGAGCTAAGCTTCAAAAGAATGCCCTTAGGATAATGCAGGACAAGATCCTGGAAGAATGGTTGCCTGGAAGCATCACTGCCACAGTCCCCACTTGTAAGGGCAAGAAACCTTTTTAGAGAGGAACATGGAGTCATTCATTTTCCATTGCAGAGAAATATCAACAGCTGCAAATATCTTCCGGACAGGGTCTGCCATCCAAGACACTACATTGTTTCTGCAAAGACCACTGAACCAAGCCTTTGAATCCACTTGCATTGTCTTTTTATGTAAAAGAAAAAGGACTGCGAGACATTCAAAACCGTCTCTGGGTTGTCTACCTGCAGTGTTTTTATTCACGCTTTGCCATCCAGGTGTGTGTATATTGAAACAATGGACATTCAATTACATTACATTTCTTCAATTGCTTTATTCTAGAACTAAGACAGTAAGAGCGATTAATCAGTGGAACAACTTGCCTCCAGAAGTTGTGAATGCTCCAACACTGGAAATCTTTAAGAAGAGTTTGGACAACCATTTGCCTGAAATGGTATAGGGTTTCCTATCTGAGCAGGGGGTTGGACTAGAAGATCTCCAAGGTCCCTTCCAACTCTTTTATTCTCTTCTAGTCTCTGATTTGCTAAACAACAACAACATCCAGGCAGCAATTAACCTTCTCCAGTTAGTATCCTCCTGCTATGACAGCTTCCAGAAAATTCAAATTGTCAATGGAATAATAAAGGACTCAATAGGTGGACAAAAATATGCCAGATTCGGTCTAAAGATCTGCAACCATCCATAACTTGAATGTTGTCTGACTCTCCGCACATTTAAGGTGGCTCACAACAATAAAAAAAAGTATAATAAATTGGAAAATGAAGAAAAACGGTGCCAACCATGATGAAGTGAGGATCTCTCCCTCTCTCAGCAAAGGCCTGGGTGAAGAACCTAGTCTTCATGGCTCTTCTGTAAACAACAGTAGAGCAGGAACCACATGGATTTCAGAGGAAACCTTATTTAGCAGATGCTTCAAAGAAGGCACCCCTTCATGGACCTGAGAAATAGCACCACAGAACCAGTTGGATGAAATGGTTAAGGCAGCAGGCTAGAAACCAAACAACTCTAGTCCTGCCTTAGACATAAAGCCATCAGGCTTATTTTAAGCCAGTCACATTCTCTCTGCCCTAAAAGAGAGACAATGAGCAAACCGCTTCCAGAAAACCTTGCTAAAGGAAAGAACTACGGAGAGTAATCCAGGCTGTAGTCCAGGCCAGTTGCCAGGAGTAAAAAATTGACCCAAAGTCACCAAAAAATATTTGAAGGAGCCTGAAGCATGCCAACCTTTCAGGATCAAGTTAACCAGGCAGAGGTTACAAGACACGTGACATCTCTGTAGAGCGTTATAGGTAACAGCCAGTACCTTAAATCGCATCTGGAAGCAAATTAACAAGAGCGCAACTCATAAAGGAGGCAAGAAGAACTAGGGCAAGTAGGAAGGGTCAAAGAGGCAATTTGCTTTGAGGAATTTTCAATCAAAGCCCTTCTCTAAAATGGGTTTGTTAAACAGGAAATACCATCTTAGTTCTAAGAACTATGTTGGAGCCCCTCTTGACTTCACCCTACTTACACATCTCAATGTAAGGCAACTAAAAGAAGCCTGTTTTGATAAAGGCCATGAAAAGACCCTTCTCCTACCATATAGGCTGAGGAATCTCAAAAGTTAAAGAGCCTGCAATATGGGTTTTGGGGAATCCTGCAGCAATCATCAGAGATAGTCAATCTGAAGCCTCCTCAGCAATCCCAAATTTAGTCTGGGAAAGCATGACACACCTGGTCCACTCACCTTCAACTCCTATGTGACTTTCTCCGGCACCCATGATCCATGGAAAGCTTTCTCTTACAGAACTATCCAAAGAATTTCCAGACTGGCCATTTTGAACAAATGTCATCTTGCAGTATGAGCTCAAGGACTTCTTCCAATGTGCAGTCCCAAAACCACCCAGCCAGTCTGGGATGGAAACGCTGAATGGACCTTTTTTTTCAAGCAGCCAGTTGAAGAGGCTTAAGGCCACCCAAATCACTTGACTGAGTCAAATCAAGTGGCTCTCTCACTTCAACAAAGCAAAGCAGGTCATCTCTAATAGCTCTAAGCACTTTCTTGAAATGAATCTGAGTCATTCCACATAGTGACTACATTATAAAAGGCAGAGCTGTATTTAATATATAATCTTCCTCCAGAGCTCCAATAAAATAAATAAACCTCCAGTTACAAAGAGGCAACATTCTTTATTACTTGCATTCAGAACCAAGAGCCATACAGACAGACACCCACACAGAATTAGATATCTACAAGAATAAATAGTAGCAATTGTTGAACTCAGTGGAAATCTCAATAGGGATAACTCCTTCTCTTCCACCCAAGAGCTGGAAAATATCCTTAAAGGAGCATGAAAACATAGTGTGTATTTCAACAAGTCAACTCTTTGCCTTCCCACTGGGAGCCCAGCTAGCTTCCAAAAATCTCATGCAGCAGTTTGTCACATGTCATTTATTTATTTAACAAATTTATATGGCTGCCCAACTCACACACCCATTCTTGGCTGCTTGATCCTCCTTTGACCTTCTCCTTGCTTGCCTAGGCAAATTTTGTCTGCTTCTCTTCTTCCTCCTCAACTTCATCTGCCACAATCTTCTCTCAAGTGATATATATTCTCCCAGTTAAAATGTCCAGCTCCTTGTCTTTGGAGATTCTCAATCATCCAGGTCATCCCCAAGGTGCTTTTCTAAAATGTCCAGCTACTTGTAGTCCACCTGTGCCAAACTACTAAAGCCTCTTGACTTTTCTTCTTTATGTCTTAATAAACTTTTGAATTAATAATCTTCTGAATAATCTTTTTCTTAGTTTTAAACCTTGCACATATTTGAACTTATCTGGCTCTGAGCGCATCCACTCTGCAGTCAGTACCTAGTTAAGCAAAAGACAGCACCAGATAAGCAAGTCAAGAAAGAAGCAATACTCCAATTAAGTTACCATCAGTGAAGAAATCAGACTCCCACTAAGACTGGCAGGGCAAACTACAATAGATAAACAACTGTCAGCGTTCCAAGTAATGCATCCACCAAAATCAGAACTCTGAGGCAAGTAAATTCCCCAAATGACATGTTTATTGAATTCATCATATTGGCAGGGCTAATGAAAACCAACTCTAAAAGTTCCCATGGGTTTTTCCCTAATTAAAGAGAAATATTTCCCTCCCCAAATGTCAACGGCCATATTGTCCAATGAATGTAGCTGGCAGGCTGCTTGGTCACTCCTCCCTCCTTCAACTGCCACCTGTTGGGATGACCTTGGTTCCCACAAGACAACATTTTGTTTTGACTGTTTGCTGGTCTATCTACTTCCCCCTCCCTTCCCCCTCTCAGAGTTCATGGCAACTATGATGCAACAAAAGATGGCATCAGCCAGGTTCACTTCAGAGTTGACAACTACAAGCAGCTCCATTCTCCCTCACACCAATGTTATTTACCCTAGTAAAGAAACACCTGCAAGAAAATAACCAAGCTCAGAGAACACCACAAACTTCATATATGGTGGGATCACCAGTTAAAATAGGGGGTGAGGTAAAGAGACTGGTGAGCTTGGAATCCCTCCAGGGGGGGAAGTGACAAAGACCAGATCCTCCTTAATATCCCTGAATATCTGTCTCTTCCCAAGAAAATGCAGGCAGCCTGGCAAGATTCTTGTAAATAGGCAAGCAATAATAAACTGTTCGATCAGTTTACAGACTCATTATGGTCCCTTGCACCTGACACATATTAATATTTGTATATTAATTCCTTATCTAACTATTGGAATACAGTAAGATTAATAAAAACAAAGCATTTAAACATTATAGTACATCTCTCCACAATAATCAGAAATCAAAATCCCAGCCTCACTCCCCATCTGGCATTTGATTAATTTAGTTTAACCCAATCAGGGTTCCATAAAGAAAATCTGATGCCTGAAGAAGGCCTTCTCTTTAAAGTGAACCAATCAGGTGACAGCTGGGAAACCTTGATAAAGGAGAGGAGCTAGCCAGTCATGTCCCTTTTGATATCCAACACCTGAATCTGCTTGTAATTAAAAGAATTGAATGGTGCAGATATAAGTAGGTTTATTCTGAAGCAAATCCTAGCATGTTAAATGGGGACTAGTTACACACACACACACACACACACACACACACACCTTCAGGATGACAGCCTGATTTTTATATTGCTGCTACTTAGCAACCTGTCTACCAAACATAAGTAACAAACATGTTACTACCTGCATTTAAAGAAAGGGAGAAAAGAAATTACAAGATTACATGTGGAAATTACATCTCCACAGACATGAGTTGTGGTGGTGCAATGGTTAGACTACTGTACTTAAAGCTTCTTCTGCTGACTGCTGGCTGCAATTCGGCAGTTCAGTTCTCACCGGCTCAAGGTTGATTCAGTTTTCCATCCTTCCAAGGTGGGTAAAATGAGGACCCTGATTGTTGGGGCAATATGCTGACCCTGTAAACCATTTAGAGAGGGCTGTAAAGCACTGTGAAGTGGTATGTAAGTCTAAGTGCTATTGCTATTATTACTATTTTGTTAGGGGAAATTTCCAGCATTAGATACATACATTGCAATGTCCTACCTGTCAATGAATACTTCAGCTTCAACCATAACAATACAAGAGCACACAATAGATATAAACTCATGGTTAACTGCAGCAAACTTGATTGCAGGAAATACAACTTCAGCAACAGAGTGGTTAATGTCTGGAATACTCTACCTGACTCTGTGGTTTCTTCCCCAAACCCCAAAAACTTTAACCTTATTGACCTCACCCCTTTCCTATGAGGTCTGTAGGGGGCGTGCATAAGCGCACCAAAGTGCCTACCGTCCCTGTCCTACTGTTTCTTTTTTTTTCTTATATGTATCCATGTATTTATAACTATGTTTATACTTACACATATTATCTTGTAAGCAATTGACTAATCAAATAAATAAAAATAAAAAGTATTTTATAAGAAAGCCTTATGTAGTCACCCAGTGATGCTCATTTAGTGCGAATGAGCTCATTGATGATGACTTTCTCACCGCTTATTAATGATTTGCTCCACACTCTACATTAACTGACATTTTGAAAATACAAGGTTGGGGATTTCCACCACTAGTGGACTCTATGAGCAGGGAACAACAAACTACATCACTGTCCTCCTCTTCACTTCAGTCAACAAATAGCACTTTGGGTGGTGGGGTTTATCTGCTGTAGGGATTCAATAACCAGTCATTTCAGTGTCCAAAGATGTCTGACTGCCTGGGCAGTGTTTATTCTTTTTATACCATTTTTACAAGCAGGGAAGAGTAGCATAGATACAGCATTTGGATTGGAGAATAGATCCCACATGGGTGAAACCCCTCAACCACATTGGTGCAACCTCCCAACCAATCCATAAGACTAGTGGTGATGTTAGTAAATGAGATCACCTGTATACCTGGAAAATCAGGGACTTTCCAACCCAACAGATACAGGATGAATAGAGGATGAGCTCATGGGATAGCAAAAGAGGCCCCCTCCAGGCTGCAGTTTGCTGCCAGCTTCTAGTGTCATCCAGGGAAACTCAGTGGCTACCACATTTCACTCTTTTCTATTTTAAATTTAATTAATTAAAGAAGAATCATAAAAGGAGTTAGGAGAGGATTCATAATAAACATTAGAAGAGCATGCTTGCAGTTGTTTATATAGGGCATATACTTGACCCTTAGGCAAGGTAAGAGAGGTTTGGGATGAAAAGCTGTGATACATATATTGCAAAGAGAAGGGAGACATTGAACAAAGCAGCACCCACTAATTAAATCACAACTAATGACTACATAGCATAGAATTTTTCCCATTTAACCTGTGGGCAACCAAGCCCAAAAGCTTTCCCACCAAGATCCTAATTTATCAATTTTCAAATCCAAGGCCAAATTGTTGAAAATATTAAGCTGGTGCTGGATGGTTCATGACCCATCAAACAAATTAAAACAATATCGATTTTGTAGAATAGCCTTCTTCACCACTTGCATCCTATGGTTTATTGTTGAGATAACTGAAGAAGTAACATTGTTTTTGCTAAATTACATGCAACAGAGTTAATGTTAAGGTGAGCGTGAGCAGCAATTGCTGGCATGCCCACTATAAACAAAGCTAGCACTACGTATTCAGCTTTATTAAGTAAGGTTGTTTCAGAGTCACAAGTGTTATCTAGCATGACCCTCGTTGAGAACGATTCGAATGATGAAGTTGTTGTTTAGAAAGCAAAACAGGAATCAGCCGACTGAGGCAGCAAAGTACTTCACTAAGATTAGCAGGAATATAATTAAAAGTTTCTTGACCACATGTAAAAACTATCCTTGAGGTAGCCAAACATGGGAAAAGTGAAAGAAGTCTCTTCCAAAGCTGTGCAGTTCAAAGCAGGTGAGCTAAGACGATGACAGTGAGGTTTTTACTTGAAGATGTACAGTTAACTACTTTTGCACAAGTTATATTTATAGGGACGCTACCATTGAGGTGTGTAAAGCAATTGCATCAAGGTGTGGATAATAAGCAGCAAATCCTCAATTAGATATAGTCTTATAGTTAAAGTTCCCATGTAATAAAAATCGCTTAAGCCAGTGAAATTTTGAATTACTGCAGAAGGAGTGCAGACAGGAACTAAACATGTAGAAAGCAAATGTTCCATATCATAAGTTTCAGATAAGCAAAAGACATCATTCTGTGTGATGTTAATCAAGCATAAGCAAATGAACCCGGATTGGACACTGTGCCATCTGTAAAGTCAAATTCCTGGGACTGGGACCAGATCTGGGGACTGGTGTGATGTCACGAAATCCTTGGCTGGGTGGACACAACAAGCCTGGGCGGACACAATGAGCTGGAATCCACAAAGGTCCTGTAGAAGCAAACACAACAGCACAGCCTCACCCCCTTACCCCTAATAGTTAACTAAAACATTCAATTAATTTAAGGTAAATAGAAACATGCAATTACATTCAATTGATTTAAGGGAAATTATACTTTGAAAACTTTTTAGAGACCCTTCTGGAGACCATTTCCTCCTTTTTATTTATTTGTGGAGACAGGCCTTAAATGGCCGATGAGCATGTTCCATTATGGCTATATTGCAGGTGGTACAAAATTGCAAAAAAGCAAAATAGCATGTTGTAAAAAACAGGGCTTGCCTAGTAGGTAACATCCATTTGCCAAAGTTGATGATAAAACAATCTACTTGACTTGAGTAATTGGAATAGGGCAAGCATGTGCCAGGCCTCTAGCATTTTGATGAAAAAAGAGTGACTGAAAAAATCAGCAAAGCTATAGCCTTAAGAAAGAGGCCCAGAAAGGGTCAAGTGACTACCTATGTAAGAAATATTTTTGGTCTTGTAGTAGCTGGCAAAATTAAAAATAAGATCATAAGATTAGGGTCAATCCTGGGCATAATATAAGCACCTGGAAGATTAAAAATAATTTGACACACATAATGAGAGTCAGAGATTAAGTTGAAAGGCTGTTGAGAAAAGTTTTGAAAGTTAAAATAGCAGGACACTTTCCAGGAGCATTATGAGGAGCCTTGTAAAGGAAGAAGTCATTAAGCAAGCAAGCCAAAGTTCTTTAGGCAAACAATACAGCTTAGATAGTCAGGCAAAGGACATTGAAGAGATAAGTTATTCTGAAAATAAAATTGAAAATCAGACTTTACATAACTCCACCATTTATACCTTACTGTACTTATCAAAATTAGAAGAAAAAGTTATTTGCAAAGCCCATTGTAAACCTTTCATGACTTTACCTGTTGTGCTGGCAATAGCCATGCATTCTCCATTCTTGTTGTAAAACCTCCAGATGGAGTCAAATTTTAGTGTCAATTCTCTGCTTTAATCAGAATATGGATTAAGAGCATGTACAAAGTGCAGCTAGTTTTAAATTTTGATTCCCTTTGCTGAAACTGGGAACTGAGTCATCTTCAAAGATCCAGGCAAATTGCCCACCTGGGAACCGAGCCACCTTTACAGATAACGTTCCAGGCAATTTGCCAATCTCGGCCTATCTATCTGAGACTCCTTTGTGTGAAAATCTCTAAAAATCAGGAGATGAAGCTATGTAACCTATAAAAAGTTATTTTCTAACCTGCCTTTTCAAGGCAAAACTCAAAGCAGAAAAAATTGTTAAAGTGATCAAAAGCCTCATTCTCCCCCCCGCCTCCACCCCTACAACAACCAGCGAAGACAAGAAGGGGGAATGTTTAAAATAAATCTCATCCATTTTTTCCACTCAATATTCTTTTCACCAATAAATCACACACAAATAATTTTCATCATGAGTAAAGCACACACAAATACACACACAAATAATCCTATCTTTCTCAGGTCCGGACCTTTCTCACACTCTTCTTACTCTCCTTTCAATCTGGGATAGGGGTCAATACACAAACATTTATACCACCTTTTTACTATCAACATACTCACACATTTACACTGTAATCATACGGCTTGCATATTTACAATTCTTTTCTGAGAGCCAATAAGCTCCATTGTAGAGGATCTCATCCTCCAGGGCTGGAAATGATTGCATACAGACACATTCTCACACACAACACTTCCAGACCTGAGGGTTTGTCCCTTTAAGTTTCCACATTTAAAAAGAACACCTGTAGCTTGTTCTCAGAGCATTGGGAAAACTCAAGGAGCGGTTCCAATCACAAAGGTGATTGTGGGCCCGAACCACTGTCTATCTGCCCCCACAACTCTAAGTCCAATCCAAAAAAGCCAATTTAATTCTCTGGTTGCCAAACATGTTACAATTAATTTATTTTGAACTTCAGCAATTCCAATTAGGGCTATACACAGGTAAAGGATATTTTCTTCAATTCAATCCTATTCAATTCTGCATACACTTATTTACATTATTATACATACACAGCTAAGCTCAATTCTGCAGGCAATTATTATCACATCATGAAAAGAATAGTAAACATTTTCATCTTCTCTTAGTTCTTCCTAACACATAACAGTAAATGAACCATATTTTCTTTGAACAGCCCCATTGTACTGTATGGAGGGGCTTCCTAACAGATCTGTGTCTCATTCCATGCTTCTGATCAGCAGATCTAATTGTGGACTATTGAAATCAATAGGGCATGCCTTCCACTTTCAATTCTGCCATCCAGTGCATCAGAAGAGAGCAGTTGCCTGTATTCTAGTTACATCCATTGTTCTATCTTCTTAAGCATTAAATAATTAAAAAGGATTAAACATAAAAATTTCAAACAAATAAATTTATGTGTCTCTGTCCTGGGTTTCTAGCTTGAATCTCCCCTTCTTCTAATTGTTCCTTTAATATTTTCCTTATGGGGTGTACAATGGCTTTGGAGAATCAAAAATTTAGCCTGCTCAGAAGGAGCTGAAAGTCCAATTAGAGAAGATTTTGGAGTGACAATTTTTACCTGATCATAATCAGGAGGGGCTTATAGTCAATTATTATTTTGCTGAGACATCAGAGCCAGATGTTTCCACTGCATGACAGCATTGATACCATCGATGTAATATTTGGACTGGAGCCTTGGGTATCCTTAACCTTCTATTCTATTCTATTCTATTCTATTCTATTAAGTTCAGGATACCATTTCCCTATCTCCCACCAGCTTCTTTGTGCCTAACTCAGTGTACTTTTGTACCTGATTCATGTAGCAGGAATCTAATTTCCTGAACATGTTCCTGCTGATGCTGAGATAGATTGCAACCCATACTTACCATTGATGGGTCCCGAAGGACCTGGGGTCCCGTAGGACGAAGGTGCACCTTGGGGTCTATTTCAGACGATGGTAAGCATGTTGGCTGTTGCCTACCCCGGAGGGTTGATGGCCCCGCCCTGCAGGGTTGATGTCCCTGTTCGGGCGCCACTTGTAGGGATTCAATAACCAGTCATTTCAGTGTCCAAAGATGTCTGACTGCCTGGGCAGTGTTTATTCTTTTATACCATTTTTACAAGCAGGAAGAGTAGCATAGATACAGCATTTGGATTGGAGAATAGATCCCACATGGGTGAAACCCCTCAACCACATTGGTGCAACCTCCCAACCAATCCATAAGACTAGTGGTGATGTTAGTAAATGAGATCACCTGTACACCTGGAAAATCAGGGACTTTCCAACCCAACAGATACAGGATGAATAGAGGATGAGCTCATGGGATAGCAAAAGAGGCCCCCTCCACCAGGCTGCAGTTTGCTGCCAGCTTCTAGTGTCATCCAGGGAAACTCAGTGGCTACCACAATCTGCATTCTCCCTTGTCTTCCTTTCTCTTTTCACAACACAGAAGCAGTGCCAGGCATCAAACAGTGTAAATGACACCCAACTCATTTCTCCCATAATGTGTGTCCAGCATCAGACTGATCTGTAAATTGATTTGGAGAAGAAGAAAAAAAAATTGAGTTGTGCCACAAATGAATTAGAAGATGGTATCTGGACAGAATCAGATTTAGCGCTATTACTATTTCAGTTAAAAAAAATGTCCCAAATCTTGCACTAACACAGACAGGACACTCTAAGCAGACAATGAGAACCCAACCACAGGTGAAGACTATCTCATTGTGCCAACAAAAATTACAGGAGCGCCCTTAGTGTCATATTAAGGCAATTATGGCTTTAGACATCATGTTGATACTATTCTGCTAAGTACTGATCTATATTAAAAATCAAAGACAGATGTCCCAAAGGTGCTTTTTCCAAAAGGCAATTGGAGTTTCTTGATTAGAAGAACCAAGAAGAACCAAGACTGAAGAAGCTTCTTGAATGAGAAACAAAAAGGAAAAGGAAAAAACTCTATTAAGGGCACCATGACCTAGATGATTGAGAATCTCCAAAGATGGATGACAGCATTCTGGAATCTAGGCCTTAACTTCACTGTGCAGGACACTTGACCTGGCTATGGATGTGTCATAATTGCCATTTCTTGAAAAGAGAATCATGTGCAATGAATTTGTCCTCCTAGAAACATCTAAGACAGCACACCATCCTTATTGTGTTGATGTGGGGATTTCCAACAAGATTCACTAGTGAAAGATTATTCTGCTACCTCAGCATAACCAGATCAGGAGGGAGCTGGGCTACAGGAAACCAACAGCCAACTAACAGTTACATCATGCCAGAAATATTGCAGTACAGATAGGTCTCTAGCAGCAACAGATTGTCCAAATGCTAAATTAAACATACTTTTGATCTAATCTGTTGAAGCTATTACTTTCTCTTTAGAATCAACAGGGAGAATTACATGTGAATATATAGGGGCAGGTGGGAATATTTATTTATTTATTTATTATTGGGACTTGCTGCCCCATCTCCGAAGACTCGGGGCGGCTCACAACTAAGAAACAACAGCAATAAATGATTAAAAAGAGATTAAACCCAATTACAAGCCCAAACAAATTTAAAATACATTAAAAATATAACCCCCAGGAAAGAAAAGGTCACAGCCCGGATTGATCAAACAACCAGGTCTTCAAATCATGGCAGAAGGTGTGGAGGTCAGGGGTCAGGCGGAGCCCCAGGGGGAGCTGGTTCCAGAGGTCAGGGGCCGCGACAGAATAGGCTCGTCATCGGGGGACCGCCAGCTGGCATTGGCCCGCCGATGGGACCCCAAGGAGTCCTTGCCTGTGTGCTCGCACAGGGTGGTTGGCATTCGATGTCGGCAGGAGTCGCTCCCTTAAATATTGAGGACCCATGTCGTGAAGGACTTTGTATGTTAAAACTAAAACCTTGAATCTCACCCGGAGCGCAACTGGCAACCAATGCAGGCAGCGCAGGAGGGGGGTAACATGGGAGAATAGGGAAACTCCCATCACCCCAGCCACCGCATTCTGCACCAGCTGCAGTCTCCGGATGGTATGCAAGGGCAGTCCTAAGTAGAAAGCATTGCAATAGTTGAGTCTAGAGGTAACAAGGGCATGAGTGACTGTGCGCAGGGCATCCCGGTCCAGGAATGGGCATAGTTGGCGAACAAGACGGAGTTGGGCAAAGGCCCCCCTAGCAACAGCTCCCACCTGCTCCTCCAACCGGAGCCGAACGTCCAGGAGGACCCCCAAATTCTGCGCCCTATCTACAGGGGCAACACTGCTCCCCCTATGGCCAAAGGTGGATATTCCTGACTGGGCCAAGATGCCGGTACTCACAGCCACTCAGTCTTGGCCGGGTTGAGTCAAAGCATGTTCCCGCTCATCCAGATCCGTACCGCATCCAAGCACTGGGTCATCAGGGAGAGGGCATCACTGATTTGGTTCGGGGTGGAGATGTACAGCTGGGTGTCATCTGCATACTGGTGGTAACTCACCCCGAAACCATGGATGATCTCACCCAGCAGCTTCATATAGATGTTAAATAGCAGGGGGGAGAGAACCGACCCCTGAGGGACCCCACATGAAAGCACCCTCGGAGTTGACCTCTGACCCCCCGCCAATACTGATTGCGATCGCCCCGAGAGGTAGGAGGTGAACCACCGGAGCATGGTGCCCCCCACTCCCAGCCCCTCGAGGCGTCGCAAAAGGATACCATGGTCGATGGTATCAAAAGCCGCTGAGAGGTCTAATAGGACCAGGACAGAGGAAAAACCCCTGTCCCGGGCCCTCCAGAGATCATCCATCAGCACGACCAATGCCGTCTCCGTGCTGAAACCAGGTCGGAAGCCCGATTGATATGGATCTAGGTAGTCCGCTTCATCCAGGAAAAGTGGAAACTGCTGAGCCACCACACTCTCAACAACCTTCGCCAAAAAGCGAAGGTTGGAGACTGGACGAAAGTTGTCTAACACGGTTGGGTCCAGGGCAGGCTTCTTCAGGAGGGGTCTCACCACCACCTCCTTCAAGGCGGTGGGAAAAACACCCTCCCTTAATGAAGCCCTGATAACTGCCCGGAGCCAACCGCAGGTGGCCTCCCTGGCGGCATAGGCCAGCCAGGAAGGACACGGGTCCAACAAACATGTGGTGGAACTCAGCCGCCACATAATCCTGTCCACTTCATCCTCAGAAACAGGATCAAACTCATCCCAGATCACATTGGCCAGACTACCTGTATCTCGTTCCTCAGACCACTGCAAATCAGAGGACAACCCGCTCCGAATCCGGGCGATCTTATCCGACAGATATTGACCAAACTCCTCAGCCCTTCCCTGCAATGGGTCCTCTCCAACAGGGGAGGGAATAAACATATACTTTATCTCACAACATGTATAAAGCTAACATTGAAGGAGGTAATTAGACAAGCTCTCTTGTCACTAACATGACAGCATGTTGCAGAGAAGGAGGATTTGCATTCAATTTACAAATACCCATCTGCCTTCTGAAATTAAAACAGAAATTCTTCATGAAAAACAGGATTTAAACATGGTGGTAACCCTCACTTTTCAGAGTCTTTTACTATATCTTGTGTGTGCCACATTTTCAGTAAGATTGCTTTTTGCAGCAAATGATTTCCAAGTTCACCTAACACAGTTAATCATCAAGGCCTATAGACAATAGTAGGGCTCACCTAGGTTATTGTACTAAGTTATATTAAGCTATAACACATGTAACTTAAGCAAACAGGCATGAGTCACCCATCATACTGACAAGCCGCAGTTGTATAAACTACAATTACCCACACATCAGATGTAGTATTCAGCAGGATCTGACTAGTTCTGGAGAACCGGTAGCAGAAATTTTGAGTAATTTGGAGAACCGGTAAATACCACCTCTGACTGGAGATTTTACAGTATCCTTCCCCTGTCATGCCTACAAAGCCATGCCCACAGAACCGGTAGTAAAAAATTGAATCCCACTACTGCCACACATCCTGTTTTACACACCACCATGAGTGGATTCATTGGAAACAAGCCCATATTATATCTTAGTGAGATGTGTGAATCTAGTGACAAGCATTATTAAACTCCATGTTATGAAGCAAGAAATAAAAACTGTTACCTTAAAGATCAATCCATATATAGAGAAAGCTTATTTCAGCATGAACAATTCATTTTACGGTCAAGAACACTTCAGATGCACTCTGAATGAAGATTTTGCAAAAAAAAAAAATCAATGATTTAACACCTGCCGTTTCAGCACTGTCAATGCTAAACTGGGAAAATCTATATCTCAGACAGTTTGGAAGAGGGAACACAAAAAACACATGAGGATCGATAACAGGATTATTGATAGCTTCCCGGAGCTTGAGATAATCCTTATATTCTAAGAGAATGATTCGTGCAAGTTACGATACTGAATCTATTATCAACATTTTAAACGTATAATATTCAATTGAAGTCAGAACTTTTCTTTGTAGAGTTGATGGATAAACAGTTAAAAAAAGAATCATTGTTCATTTGAATATATGATTGCTGAAGAAAGATTATTATATGCACAAAGATGGAAAGATTTAGAATTATCCACTATAAGGAAAGGGTTGGTGAATTTAGCAGAACATGCTGGGATGGCCAAATTGACTTCTTTGACTAGGAAAAGGACATTATTGATAATTTACCAATGACTAGAAACCTCTTATGGACTCTTTGTGTAGAAAGAAAATGATTTTGTGTAGAAAGAAAATGAGCTCTGATTGTTAGAAAAAATAAGTTATAGAAAGGAGGGACTTTTGATAATATTTGGAGAAAGTGGTTTGATTAGAATGGTATGTATAATTGCTGAGAGAAGGATCAGAAGATGATAGATAGATAGATAGATAGATAGATAGATAGATAGATAGATAGATAATTTTTAATTGTTTCTATCTTCTTTTCCTCTGTTTTTTCCTATTCTTTTCTTTTTTTCCTTATGTTTATTTTACTATAATCTTTCTTTTTCTCTTCCTTTCAATGTAGTATTATTGATGTAAAACCTTTAATAACAATTATTTTAAAAACATTTTAAACTAATGTCATATATTATTCTTCTGATGTAATTCACCTGGATCCCAATTTAAAGACACTAAAATATAACACCTCTTTAAAGGAGGACGAGTTCAAGTTCATTTTCTGAACTCTTGTTAAATGTCTATCTAATAGCAGACTGCATGGAACAAAATGTCTACACAATTCCTTTTATCTTCTCTTAGTCAAGACCTGTCTAGAATGGCAAGATAAACAGCACAATTTTGAGTCACCCCTCAGCCAAGAATCAAAAGGAAGTCCAGCAATGTTAGTCCAATATAACTTACATTTAGCCAATGAAATAAAAGAAAGAACTTCTTTCTTATTTTCTTCCCAATTAAACTTTACTAGTAAGAACTAAATATTTATGCCTGGGTTTTTTTACTTTCTTCCTCCCAATTCTTTTTCCTTTTATGCCATGTCTTTAAAATTAAAATATTATCTTTGTATCTCTGTCTCCAATATTATTAGTTATCTTTGTTAACTTATCTTGAAGCCTTTCATCTAATATAAAGGCTTTTAAAATACATATGTTGATGTACATAAAGAATAAGGAATGTGCAAACACATCTTAGAGAAGAACGCTGAGACAAGAGAAATGGCAAAGACATTGGACACCCACAATCATTAGAATTAATCCCATCAGAACTTCTATATAAATATACAGGGGAACCAAAAACAAACATAGATTGCATATGTGCATTTTGGGAAACATTGTAGCATATCTAACAACATTACAGAAAATGTATATTTTTAAAGATACACAAAAATGTAATCTACAAGAAAGAATGTCCCCAAAGGTCATGTGGACTGTATAACTTGGAAGAAAACTCACAAGGCATTCTTCAGACAGAATATTTTCCTTATATTTAATAATAATTTTATTAAAATTATAGTTGCAACAATAAAAATAAATACAAATTAAAAAGAGAGTGCAGAGTAGAAAAATTTACAAAACAAATGAAAAATAATATAGCTAAAAGAGAAAGAAATATATAAAGTAATGACTTTTTCTTCATCACAATAAGTATAAATAATTTTAGTAACCTATCATCTTTTGTTAAAATAAAAAAAAAGATCTATGCTTCCTATATCCCATTTCTTATCTATAAACAAACCTTAAAGCCTCATCATTCAGTCCTGGTCAGCAAAAGTCCATTAAGGGCTATCAGAGACAGCAACATATCTCTTTTAGCCTTGATCAAATAAATCAACTTCATATTCCTTCCCATTACTTTTGACAATCTTGATCTTTGATCACTTCAAATTATGTCCTAAAATTTAATTTCTTTTCATGTTTCCTTCATCCCTTCTCACAAAATTCTTCAAAGCCATAACAATCCTGTTTTTAAAATCCAATTTAGGAAAATTATCCAGGTTTGCTATTTGTATATCCCTTCTAATAATTAGCTAGTTTCTTTTGTATGTCCACTGTAACGTATTTTTCTATATCTTTTTTGTATGACTTCTGCTATCATTTTTAAAGCCACTTTCAGATCACTCTCAATCTTGTCAAGAAAAGTTTGTCCATATAGATTTTTAAACACAGTCTATTTAAAGGGGAAGAATCTTAAAATTAACTTCTGAGTCCAGTATTCAAAAATATTATTTAATATGTGTAATGCTAAAATATTTTTCTTCATTCTGTGTTTGTAAGTTGATTTTAAGGGTTCTTCTCCTTTAATTCCTTCTAGTAATGTTTATTCCTTTTAGTTCCCTCTAGTGTCCAGCCATCACAGCCCTATTCTTACAAGTAATTCCAAAATCGAATTTCAAATTCAACTGGATGTTTATTAATTTGTAACATTCTAAAACCATCACCTTTTTGCAGTTTATTCCCCTCCCCCAATTAAGTCCTTAATCCAACATGTAAGGTTTTTTTTCACTAAGGGTTGAAGGAAACTCACATGCATTTTCAGACATGTCAGTCAAAAGGTTCCTATTAGCTGAGAAACAATTAACAAGCATTTTCTGAAATTAATTAGAAAAGGAAGTATTCTTTTAAAGTGTTCTTTTAAAGGCACCAACCATGGTTTGAGCAAGCTAGCCATTCCCTCATCTTCCAGAGTTCTAAACCTGCCACAGATCACAAAGAACTATTGTCTGGAGTACTTGTGAACAATCTCAAGTCTCCTCCATGTCCAGAGAGAAATTACAAAGAACTGGTCTACTCATTGGCTCTTCATTCAGCTGCAGTTGTCAGCTCTACTCTTAGTGCAGCCATCATCATTTTGCCACTTCTTTCCCAGAAGTTCCAAGATTAGTTAACATTTTTATGTATTCAATTTACATCTCACTTTTCTACTCCTATGTACAGCAAGGGCAGTTAAATGAAGCAACTGATGCAGAGATGGGTTGAACATAATTTATACTCCATAAAATGAGAAAACCAATTGAACTGGACATTCCTTTTCATCTAAGCATTCAAAAGACCAGGATTCTAAAAGGATTCTTCAAAAGTCAAAGTATACAGACCTGAGTATAAACCCATGTGCACTCTTTCTCTGGAGCTGACTTTAATGAAGTTAAGTATCTCCAGCAACTGACCTTAGATTTGGAGTTTCATCTTCAGTAATTTCCCCTTGCTAAAAAAATAAAGCTAAATATATGAGAGGTTGAAGAGTGTAGCAGATATTCTACTATGAACTTCTGCAGATCTAGATTTATAGTTGAAGTAACTGAACTCTTCACTCCCCACTCCCTGCTTTCTGTTTCAATAATTATGATCGCTCATTTATTTATCATACGTATTATATTCCACGGTAATCCTAAAGGATACCTGGTGATTCATAAAGATAAAAGTACATATAAAATATATTCAGAAACATGCACAATCAAAATAAGAGACAAAAACCAGAATACAAAAATTTATAAACAGAAAAGAGCCATGTGTACATAGCTAGCCATGAGTCAAAGCCCAAATCTTTCTGGAAAGCTCAGTTTTGAATAGTTGCCAGTCAAAATAGAAGTGAACCTGTCATCTTCTGGGAGGCTATTTTGTATGGTTCTATAGATAACTTGGCACAAAGCCATGAAAGATCAGTGTCAGCATTTTAAATTGCATCCAGAAGCATATTGGCAACCAGTGCAGGCCCCACTACACTTCCAAGTGGGCTTTAAAACCAGTAGAATAAATCACAGTTGTCCAAACAGTGGGTGATGAGTACATGAATTACTGTAGTGTGGTCCCCACGCTCCAAAAAGGGTTACAACTGATAGATCAATCAAAACTAAACAAAGCCTCCCCAACCTCAATCTTTAGCTGCTGTTCAGTTAGGAGCCAGAAGTACAGAAGTAGTAAATCACAGACTTTTTTCTTCGTGGATCGTGTCACCCTATCGAGGGTCTTGATAATTGTGGCAGATAATTGAGATTTAAACTGCCTTGTTAGAATTCAGTCTTGTTCTCTCCCATCCCCTCTGTCAGTCTTTTGAGATGGGCCAGGTCAAGAAAGAGATACCACAAAGACGTCGGGCATATTACTTTATTTTAGTTATTAAAAGAAGCTTGAATTGAAGGACTGTCCAAAATCTCCATTGCTCCAATTTAAGGACAAGATCAAGGCAGGGCTATTTTAAGACTCTGTCCCACAGTTTCCATATCTCCAGGGCTGAACCACCATTTCAGCTGCATCTCAAAGATTGAAAACCTGGAAGACTGACAAAGGCAGAGATAAATTCTTTTACGTCTTCACAGCCTGCAGGCACCAGTG
Organism: Naja naja; assembly: GCA_009733165.1. Classification (NCBI taxonomy): domain Eukaryota; kingdom Metazoa; phylum Chordata; class Lepidosauria; order Squamata; family Elapidae; genus Naja; species Naja naja. Next base: position 95,262,633 of record CM019150.1, on the reverse strand, counting down.
CTGGACTTCAACACAACTGGTCTAGTGATGTAGCAAATGGATGATATCGGGCTCCAAACTATCAGAATATCTCTATTAGTGACTTCATGTAGATGTTAAATAGAAGGGAGAAGGGAACTGACCTGTGTGATACATCACAAGGGAATAGCCAGTCAATCTCTCTTACCACCACCACCACCATGTCTGGGACTGACCACTGAGAAAGGAGCAGAATAACTACAAAACAATGCCTCCAAACACAACCTCTGCAAATGACCCAGAAAAATATTCTAGTTGATGGTATCAAGGGCCACTGAAAGATAGGACAAGGATGGATGTATTTCCCCTTCCATGTCCCTTATGTGACCAATGTTGTCTCTCTCTCTTGTCGAAGCTTGAATCCTAATTATAGAAGGTCCAAATAATCTGCTTCTTCTGGAATATTCCACATTTGATTCCTACCATCTTCTTAACAACCATACCTAAGAAGCAAAGGTTGAAGACTAGACAGTTCTTATCTAACACATTGGGTCCAAGGATCCAGGACCTCCTAGAAGACCACCACCAGCATTCCTTCCCTGGTGAGACATTAATATTCTCTGAGATCCAAGAAACTTCTTTCTTTTAGCTGAATGACATCTTAGATAGCACCCAGTACACTCCTTTGGAGGCCATCGGGCAAAAATAATCCCAAATAACCAGATTAAAAAATGCTGCAGTCATCATATGAGATCCTGCCCATGCAGAGTCAAGACTCAAGCAAATCTGGGCAGTGCTGATGGCAAAATGTTACACTCACAATCACAACAACCAAGTGAAAGCTCTTGGTGATTACTGTTCCCCAACACAGAGTTTGTAGCCCAAAACACAGATGCTAAACAACAACTCACCTGAGTAACAAGAAAGGAAAAGTAAAGAGCTTCACCTATCTTACAATCCCAAAGTAGGCCTAAAAGTACTCAAAGTCATTTTTGCCTTTTTTCACTGGTGTTCTTGGCATCACTTCTCATGCTTCATCTGCCAGAGGTCTTGAGTAAAACAAGGAGTCATCCAGGATCAGTGGACAGAAATGCTGTTCAGGATCGATGTTGTCAAGAGGTCAACTCACACTTCAGTAGCTATTCAAAGATTTTTAAATTCCCAATTAGCAAATATTCCACACCCTTCTTCCTGCAAACTCTAAGAAAATGAATCATTTTCTGAGAAAAATCTATCCCAGTCAACCACCCTATCATTAAAGGCAAATAATCACTGCGTCAAGATTACATTTTTAGCAAAATGAACCACGAGAAGAAAATGTTCAAAAGTAAGTCTCAGTTCTCAGCCATAACCCTAATTAATAATAACGGTTTTAAAAAAAACCAAAAACCTGTAGTGTGGAACTTTTAACAAAGAAAAGAGTTTGATCCTAATACCATTGCAAGCTTCAACTCCATAAATTACTTTTCTCAATTTATGGGTTCAATTTTTTCCCTACTGTTTGGGAAGCTATACTATATAGTGTTTCAATATAGCAATCTTATGTCTGTTATATTAAAGCAATTTTTTTTTAAATTACATTTATATGCCGCCCTTCTCCGAAGACTCAGGCTTACAATTTTGGAGCACAACCCAATGCGCTCAGCAATAGCCTTCATTCCATTGTATATGCCTGCTTATTACTAAGCGCCATTTTTACAAGGTCAGCTAATTGCCCCCAACAATCTTGGGTCCTCAATTTACCTACCTTGAGAGGATGGAAGGCTGAGTCAACCTTGAGCCTGGTGGGATTCGAGCCTACAGCAGTTGTAGGCAGCTGGAACTTAAGAGCAGGCATTAACAGCCTGAGCCACCAAAGCTGTAATGCTGTAATGGTTAAGACACCAGACCAGAAACCAGAAACCAGTGAGTTTTAGTTCCACCTTAGAAACAAAGCCAACTGTCACTCCTGCTGAGCTCTAGGAAGTAAGCAATGGCAAACCACTTTGGAAATCTTGTCAAGAAAACTGCAGGGTCTTGTCCAGGCAATTGCCAGGGGTCAAGAATGAATGGAAGCACACGCCCACCCACCCCCCAAAAATCCTCTTATATACGATGAAGTAATATATAGTCATGTAGTTACTCCCTGCTTGAGAGGATAATTGTGTGCAATGAACCTGTTCTTTTTCTCCATCACTGATGCACTAAGGGCTGTTTCATCATGATGGAGACTGAAGTGGCTCGCTGTCTGTGATGCCAATAGATTATGAGGTTGGGAAACAAGGTCATGAATCACAGTCACAATCCTGATAAATGAGCAAGTGGCCACATCAAGCTGACAACAAATAAATAAATAAAGAAGGCAATTGCATAGTTTTATTCTAGTTTGTATTCTCCGAGGATTCCTCGCTCATTTGCTGCTAAACTGGTATTCCTGCGGCCTGCCAAATAACTCATTTCAATTAGCATACATTTACATACATTCGGAGCAATCGGAGAGACTGGCTTGCCTGCTTAGGATTGTTGCCAGCAGAGAGACTCCTTTTAGGTTTCCTGGCTGGTGATTGGAACAAGGGCTTTATTCCCTAGTAAATCAAGGTATTCTACTTCCAAGAAAAACAACTAATGAGTCAGTCATGAATAAAGGAAGTCAGAAGCCAACTTCCACAAAATTGGTAGCAAGTTATGCCTATGAACAAAATGACTGTTATCACCAAAGACCAAGAAAAAAAAGGCAATCTGGAGTAAAAAAGCTAAATGAAATCAAAGATTATAGGTTGTACGCCCACAGAAGCCAAAAGAAGCTTTCCTGCATTGTTCAGTTCAAAAAAAACCCTCCTCCCTGCACAAATTTCTCAAAAAGTAGAATGATAAGGTTCAGTAAAAAACAACAACTTGATCCTGAAATGAAGTAGGAAGCGGAAACGGATTCTAGGAACTTAAATGCCAAATCACATGGTTGAAACTACAAATTGCAAAGGAAAATACTCATTTATCAGGAAACAAAAGCAATGATCTTCAGAGAATAAAGCACATCACCACAACTACTTCTCTTACTTCAAAAGAAAAAAAGAAGAAGCAAAATATGTAGTTTTATAAACACACCCACACTCACACACAAACAAACACTATGTAAAAGATACCCCTGCATTTTAACTGTTGTATTTTAAACAGCACTTTTAAAAAATCTTATTTTACAGGATTAATTTCCTCACTAGGGTAGGATAGGGTAGGGTAGGGTGGGATTCTTTCTTGGTCAATTATGATTGGACGCACAAGGAATTTGTCTCCGGTGCATAAGCTCCCAGTGTACATACAAGCAACAAGTGGTAAATCATGATCATCATCATCAAATACAATCATCATAAAATACAGGATACAAACTCAGTGATGGTCATAGAATACTAAATAAGCAAACAACATAAATCATAATAGGATACTAAATAAAGGTAATCAACATAAATCATTCAAAAAAAAACAACAGTTATAGTCATAAGAAGCTAAGGTAATACATAATAGGAAAGAAAGATAATAGGTAATACAGCCCTACTAGGTGGTTGGACAACCTAGGACATAAACAGTATTGTGGGAATTAGTTGTTTAGCAGAGTGATAGCTTGCGGGGGGAGGGGTGGAACTGTGTCTGGTTGTTTTGATGTGCAATGCCCTATAAAGTCCTCTTGAGGGAAGAAGTTGAAATAGTTTATGTCTTGGATGTGAGAGGTCTGTAGATATTTTCACAGCCTTCCTTCTGGTTCATGCAATATACAGGTCCTCAATGGAAGGCAGGCTAATTGCAATTGTTTTTTCTGCAGTTCTAATTATCCATTGAAGTCTGTGTCTGTCATATTTGGTTGCTGTGCCAAACCAGACTGTTACAGAGGTACGAATGACAGATTCAATAATTCCTCTGTAGAACTGTATCAGCAGCTCTTTGGGCAGTCTGAGCTTTCTGAGTTGGTGCAGGAAGAATATTCTTTGTTGTGATTTTTTGATGACATTTTGATGTTGAGTGTCTATTTTAAGTCCTGAGATATTATAGAACCTAGAAACTCTGCTGTTGATACTGTGTTGTTTAGTATTGTAAGAGGTGGTAGAATAGGAGGGCTTCTGTGGTGGGATTCAAATTTTTTTACTACCAGTTCTGTGGGTGTGGCTTGGTGGGTGTGGCATGGTTTGGTGAGCGTGGCTTGGTGGGCGTGGCAGGGGAAGGATACTGCAAAATCCCATTCCCTCCCCACCCCACTAACCTGCTTTCCAGCTCCATTCTCCTGGGCAGGGCAACCAAAGAAGACCCAGCCAATCAGCTGGGACTTGGGAGGCAGAGAATAGATGAGGGGAGGGCCAGTCAGAGGTGGGATTTGCCGGTTCTCTGATCTATTCAAAATTTCCACTACCGGTTCTCTGGAACTGGTCAGAACCTGCTGAATCTCCTAAAATCTACTTACTATCATCTCTACAGTTTTGAGTGTGTTCAGTTCAAGATTGTTCCGGATGCACCACAAGTGCAGCTGGAACAATCAAAACTTCAAAAGGAATATGGGAAGAGGGAAATTTCTAGATTGCATGCTCTCCATATCTTTTACTTGGTATAAAACCCAGAATATCATGGCATTTGGTTTGAGACTTCCTAAAAGATCCTCATTCCTTATACGTTGTCCCTTTCCTATGGAAGCACAACTTTTTTATTATTCATTTTTATATAAAATGCAGTTTTTACAGCTCAGCCTTTGGGGCTTTAAAATCAGCTTTTAAAGATCTGATTTTCACAGGTGGCATGAAGCGCTAGACAACTTTTTAAACACTTCTGCTCCTTTAATCAAAAGATTGATTTTTTTTATTGTATTGCTTTCAACAGTCTCCCCAGCTGTTTGTTTCCCAACATTTTTTGTTTGGAAGAAAAAAAACAGAGATAGAGGGGGAAAACCCACTTGAAATATCTACTGATATCAATACCGTTTGTTTTTTCTCATTTTCTTTCAGAAAGAACATAAAGGAACCCGGGGGGGGGATCTTTCTAAAATCACCTTGAGCGATGATCCCAAATCAGATTTCATTTCAACTCACTTACTTTAGTGTAAAATCAACACAGAGCTAATAGGGTAGATATATCAAAGCAGAGAGATATTTTTCTCTTTCTTTGGGCCAAAAAATAACCATCAGTTCTATGATTCTTATACATTTGATATGCTATCAAGTTTTAAGGGTATTAGACAAATCATTTTGAGAGAATGAGTAAAGCAGAGTTCTAGATTTCATCCCAAAGAAGACCGTCCGTACCTCAGATAATAGAATTATAGCAAGCCACAGATTGTCATGCAGTTGTTATAAACTAATCGTTCATTCCTCCAAGCCTTTAAAACAGATCCAGGCATTTTATGGCCCTCGGGTCACATCCAGGCCTTTGACTATCCCTATCTAGCCCGCATAAACTAGAGCTAGAATTTCAGCTGGAAATTAGAAATCAAATATAAATAAGTGTATACCATATCTACTATCATCTCTACAACCAGATACTGTCGGTTGGTGGTGCCCAGGGGTAGGGCCTTCTCTGTGGGAGCACCCACCCTTTGGAACCAACTTCCCTTGGCCCTTTGTTTGGCCCCAATCTCCGCTCCTTCTGCCATGACCTTAAGACCTGGCTTTTTGAACAGGCCGGTCTGGACTAACTAAGGTGGTGGGTTTGTTTTTAGGGGGGTTTAATTTTATTTGACTTTTAATTGTTTAGGCTTGTAATTAGCTTAATTCTTTTTTATTGCAAATTTGTATCCATTTTATATTGTTAGCTGTCCTGAGTCCTTAGGGAGAGAGGCGCATACAAGTCTAATAAAATAATAATAATAATATGATTGCAATGCAACTGCATTTTTAAGGTGACTGTTTTTTCAATTTACATATGTGTGTACATGTCAAAACCCTTCGCAGTTTTATTGCTTCAGCCCTCCACAGCAGTCTCAGTTTTTCATGTGGCCAGTTGGGAAATTTAATTGCCCACCCCTGCTTTAAAAGAACAGAAGAAGCAGAGCCCCAGAGAATAACATGAAATCCCTATGACCTCTTCTGTGATTATTGGATAGAGAGAAAAGACAGCCTCTTAATCATAGTTGATGTTATGTTTACGGGACTTTCCCCAAAGTACCATTTATTGCTTCATTCACACACACGCACACACACACACATGCCAGGCAATCTCAATTCAAGGCACATGTTTATTTTATGCTCTGTCATTTTGATTATGAGGATGAGATTTCAATAGTTAATCACTTTCTCTCCTTTTGGCCTTGCCACATAAGTTATTTGTGATTAAGCTTTTGAAATTCTCAGCCAAATAACCTACTTGGGATAATTAAAGGCTGACTTCCCTCCTGTCGCTAACTCTCTTATTTACAGGCATGGTGTGTATCATGATTGCAAACATTTAGTGCAGCAAACAAGCCATTTGTCTCTTAAACAGGAAGTTACATTCTTTTCTGGTTAGTGACTAGAAAGGGAAAGGATTTAAATATCTGCAATGGGTTTGCGGGGAAGAATTGGCTGTGACTTTATTCACAATTCCAAAAATCCAATTTTTTTAATTCGAAAGTAGGACTGCCAGCTGTGTTATTGGTCCTGCTCCCATGTCTTTATTTACAGTCTGATAGGCAGGTATTCAACAAGAGAATCTCCTCCAACTATGTATATAAAGACAGAAAAAAATTAAGGAACAAATAATTAGCATACAAATGTATGACAATTACGCTCCTTTAATGTGCTATGTTAAAGCTGAATTATGTAGGAGGAATTGAACAACTTCCAAGGAGTAAGATGAGCTATGTTTATATAGACGTACTATTTCTTAATAAGTGTGGGTTTTTTTAATAAAAAATCAGTGTGATAACATGTTTGCTGCAATCTAGTGTTTTTATATGTTAATTCTTTATCCTTTTTATTTTCTAAATCCAACTACACCAGCAGCCTGTCCATTATAAGCTGGCAAGGCATGATTAAGACATTTGGGTGCTATTGTCTCTTTGCTTAACACTTTCCTTCTTGATAACTTCTCACCCATTATTGTTCTCTGTTCAGCATGATAGAAGAATTACTAATGAATAATTTACAAATTATGCAGTCACTGCTTCTAAAGTGAAAAAAAGACTTGAAACTATTAATCTTAAAATAGTTTTCATAGCAAGCAGCATTATTTCATTATTTTGAAAAGGGGAAAGAAAGAAACATAATCATGCAGGAATTAAAAGTCTACTGCCATGGGGAAGAGAAACAGAAATTAAGATCCATTAACTCATATTTCTGTTGAGCAAAACAAGGGACATTAAAGACAACAAATTGCAAGGAGAAAGCTACTAATTAAAGTTGCAAGGGAACTTTGTTGAATTGGATGACAACTCCCCCTTGTAGCTTGATATCAGATGCAACCAAGCTGAAGCGGTCAAAAATATTGTGACATGGAGAATTTGTAGGCCAGAAAGGACTGGATTCCCCTCTCAACAAGCCCGTAGATCACATAAGGTTTTGTGCAAAGCTTTCATCCAACCTGAGTATATCCCAAACACAGATATCCCACAATGGGATAAGAAAAGAAAAATTAGCTGAAACCAGCTTAACATCATTCATCGTACAATTTCTCTCCATACTTTTCTGTCTACCCATAATATCCTTGCTTCTATCACATCCATAAATTGCTTTGTCCATCGCCCTTTGTTCTTTAAAGGTCTCTTTTTGAAGTTCTTATGAATTCCAATCAATCGTGACTTCCTTTTTCCCTTTTCCCTCTTCCCGTCAATCCATTTATTTTTATTTTTATTTTATTTTTAATTCACATTTATATGCCGCCCTTCTCTGAAGACTCAGGGCGGCTTACAATTTTTGGGATGCAACCCAGTGTGCTCAGCAATAGCCTTCATTCCATTGTATATGCCTGCTTATTACTAAGCGGCATTTTTACAAAGTCAGCTTATTGCCCCCAACAATCTTGGCTCCTCAAGAATTTACTCTCAGAGGAATTTACTCTTCCTCTGTGCATTTTTTGTGCAATTTGATTCTCATCCCTTGTGTTTATCTGGTCAAATCCTCAAGATGTATTCTCTTTCAACAAAACGCTTACTTTGTATCATCAATTCTGAAGACCAAAAGGCAAGAAACTATTATTATGCGATACAAAATAATTTTATTTTTTTTATTTTTGCAGCATATTTATTTATTCATTTGCTTGTTTTATTAACCAATTTTTTTTATGGCCACCCATCTTAAAGAAAGTGATTCTGGGTGGTGTACAGCAATCCAATAAAACAATTATTATATAAAATAACCATTACCTACAACCGTTATAACATTATTATTTAAAAAGTATTGAAAACTATAGAGACAGAATTAAACAGAAAAATAAAGTAAGAGATGGAGGGATGTTAATAATAATTTAGTCCTTTTGCTTCACTCATCTCCTGGAGTCCCCAGGCCAGCTGACAGGTATCCAAAAATTCAGGAGTGACGAGGCTGATTATTACAGCAATTATTCTCTTGCATGTCTTGTTTCACCATCATTTCTTTATTTAGTTTTTCACTTCATTTCACTTCAGTTTTTCACCACACATCTATTTTTTAGCCTTCTCTTATCGTAACTCACACATTCTTTATACCCTGTTCTAAGCACATATTTTTAAAATCCATTCTCCATTCATTCTCTTGGGAGATTAATCTAACACAATTTCATAATAGGGCTTACCCTCTCTCTTTCCAAAGCCATTCTCCTTTCACTCTTTTCCTTCTATTCCATGACAGTTCTTTTTTCCAAAGATGCACATCTGACATGTTAATCGATGCTCTTCACCATTTCTTATTCTTACATTTCAAGTTTAATCTTCCATGGATCACCAGATAAGCCCATAAATATTTACATCTACTTCTGTTGTGGTTTTGGCCAACTACACAATGCTCCAGTAGTAAGCTAAAGAAGGAATAGATTAAGTTACTATTATTATTCATACCTGTGCCACGTACAACATTCTTTGAAAATTGTAAGGACTATCCCAGTCAGTTTTAGCATGTTTTGACTACAAACCTCCAAGCAGGTGGAAGTTTATTCTTATTAGAATATTTATAGACTATTTCCCCAATAGAATAGAATATTTCCCCAAGGCTGATCTTTGAAGGAAAAGAAAAGAAAATCCCCATAAGAATTAAACAGAAAGCCTTTCCAGTCTTTTCTCTGCTAAAACAGTCACTGGTTTAGCCTAGGGAAACTAAGTTTTATTCATAAGATACTATGTTGCCCATTCATAAAACCAGACTCAGAAAATACTAAGTAGCAAAAGACCTTGGTGGTGCAGGCTATTAAACACCTAGCACTTAGTTCCAGCTGCCTGCAATTACTGCAGGCTCGAATCCCACCAGGCTCAAGGTTGACTCAGCCTTCCATCCTCTTGGGATAGGTAAATTGAGGACCCAAGATTGTTGGGGCAATAAGCTGACTTTGTAAAAATGCCGCTTAGTAATAAGCAGGCATATACAATGGAATGAAGGCTATTGCTGAGCACATTGGGTTGTGCTCCAAACATTGTAAGCTGCCCTGAGTCTCCAGAGAAGGGCGGCATATAAATAGGAATAAAAATAAAATTAAAAAAAAATAAAAACCTAGAGCTGAGGACACAAAATACCAAACAAGGACCAGTCACTACACTAGACACAACAAAAGGAAAACCCATAACAACAGTTCAACTATTGCCTCCAGTCCAGAAAATGAGGAAGGAACTTGTTATACCAATACCAACACCTTGAAACAAAGGCCCAGAAATACATAAAAACCTAATAGATCAACAGTCCATTTTGCCAGGTGCCCCTTGGAAAGCACATTGTGGTTGTTGCTGTTGGGAAAATAAACCTCCTTTCCAAAGCAGCCTCACCTCTTGTTTTGCTTCATCCATATTCTCCTGGCTTGGAAGAAAATGGACTTGAACAGATTTTGCCATCACAACCTTGCCAACCAATGTATTACAGTCCATGTCCCAGCACCTGGCGGTACATGCAGTTGAATGATACACTCAGGATCTCTTCATTTTCATTGCTGTTTTAATTGGAAGAGGCAAAACTTGGGGAAGAAAGAAGCAGTCTCCAAAGTTTTCTTCTTCTACAGATGGGAACAGGGGACCAGAGCCCAACCCTGGATGCAATGGTGGGATTCCAATTATTTTACTACTGGTTCTGTGGGGGTGGCTTGGTGGGCGTGGCAGGGGAAGGATACTGTAAAATCTCCAGTCAGAGGTGGTATTTGCCGGTTCTCCGGACTACTCAAAATTTCCACTACCGGTTCTCCAGAACTGGACAGAACCTGCTGAATACCACCACTGCCTGGATGTCATATTAGCATTTCATCTGCTGGGGAAATGGCTCACTGCTGCAAGCTTTTCAAAATTACAGAAAGATAGAAAAGAAAGCATTTTAATAGCTTGCCTGGGGTGGCGAGAAAATGAAATCTCTACAGTGAGTGAATGGGTTGGCCCCAAACATCTATTGCTGATGTTCCAAAAAAAAAAGGAAGCAAGCTGAGAATGGCTCCTAATTACTAATGCTCTGCTTTCTTTTAAATAGGGATAGGGCAGCCTTCTTATCTCCCCAGATGTGCTAAATCTAGGGGATCATGTATTTTATGAGAGGCTGTTGCTTTTAAGAAGGCAAAAGTTCCTGCTTCCAGAACAGAGGGCAGGCCTGAATTAGGGCAGGCCTAAAGGTTTAGTGATTCCTTTGGAAACTGAGTCAGGCATGCTCATGCTCTTTTGATCTCACCCTGCCTCCCCTTGCCAAAAGTGCTGTACACTGGCACAGCCTCTCAACTCTGAATACAGCTCTTTTCTTCCCTCTGCCACTGCTTGGCTAGATGTCTACAGAGATTCTCAGACATTCAGGTCATGGTTGTCCCAAAGGTGCTCTTAACCATCTCGTCGGCATATGCAACAAAAGAAACTCCTGGGACATTATTTTACCAAGAGTATAACTTTACTGATAGATCCATACAGGCACAGAAGAAGCGAAGCTACCTCTGGGATTTTCGTGCAAAAAAACCAGGATAGTTAATTTCTCCTTTTCTCCATTTGGGTCACCCATTGTCCATTGTCCACCAATCCAAAACCTTCTTATTTTGGGAAAACAAAACAATCTGTGCCTTTGGAAGGTTCCCATCGCAGGGCCTTGAAGTGTCAGGATTTTCTCAGGCAGCTAACAGCTCACATAAATTCCTCACCTCCTTCCCAGCTTCCAGTACATTCCAAGCATTCCCCTCCCTCCTCCATTAGTTTCTGGTATTAAGTTGCAAGTAGAGGTGCATTACGAGTCAGCCTTGACAGGTGCTTTTTCAAAAGAGCCTTGGTGGTGCAGGCTGTTAAACGCCTAGCACTTAGTTCCAGCTGCCTGCAATTACTGTAGGCTCGAATCCCACCAGGCTCAAGGTTGACTCAGCCTTCCATCCTCTCGGGGTAGGTAAATTGAGGACCCAAGATTGTTGGGGGCAATAAGCTGACGCTGTAAAAATGCCGCTTAGTAATAAGCAGGCATATACAATGGAATGAAGGCTATTGCTGAGCGCATTGGGTTATGCTTCAAAAAATTGTAAGCCGCCCTGGGTCTCCGGACAAGGCGGCATATAAATGCGAATTAAAAAAAAAAAAGGCAACTGGACTTTCTTGAAGACGTTTCACTTCTCATCCAGGAAGCTTCTTCACTGCTCTTTGGCCAACTGCATCACTTGCCCTGTGGTCATTTGGTCTGTTGTTTGGCAAAATGTTTCCAGTGGATTAATATTTGTTTCCCTTTGGGCTGGTCTCCCTTTTGTAGCTTAAGTCTCTTTCTGGGTCCCCGGAGTGCTATAATAATCCAGTTTAGCTGTTGATTGTCCCAAGAAATGTGTTTATGTGTGAGACTTCCTACTCCTTCTACTCCAGATTTCCTGCTTTGGCCAGCTGCATTACTTGCCCAATCTTCTTAACCTGCTCAAGCTTGGCACGGTATTCCAATTCTGGTAGAATGACACAGAAAGGGCCAGGCCTATCAGTCATTCGGAAGATTTGGCACCAATCTGCAATGAGATTATTAGGGGAGAAGTTTTCTTGGAAGAGTGACCCTTAAAATCACCCATGTTGGACATTGTCAATAATCCATAGAAACAGAAATGTAGTAGACTTATTATTGGGTTGTAATTTGCCTGGGTCAAAGAAAGCATGCTAATCTGGCAACCAGAAAAAGTTAGAGAGTGGAGTCTATTATCTTCACAGTCTTGGTTTTGGAAGATATAACTTTCTATGAAGCCATGCAAAGTAGTCCATCTGCCCTGATCTCAAGGCACCAACCTGGACAACTCATATTAACCTGGAACTGTTTTAACTCTTAAATCAGTGTTAGCCTAATGGTTGGGGGTACAAGTCTAACAGTAGAGACCCATATAGAGATTAAAGTTTGGGACTGACCCTGAACATTAGCAATTCTCTCCAAATGAGAGATGCTTATCGCTAATGCTATTTGCAAATTGTTTTATTGATTACCAGCTGGGTCTTATCTCTTTGAATACATGGCTGGAAATGAGTCAATAGCAAGGCTAATCTAGCTTTGGGCTTCACTGTACTGGCTTAGCTCTCTTCTTTATTGTGGTTAGTAAAACCTTTCATTTGTTACCTTTGTAATGCAATGGAATGTTTCTCTGCTCCTCCTGTGGAGAAAATTGTGGGTTCAGTTGTCCCCAAAGTGTTGGCAGCTGGATTTTCTTGTTTTTCTTTTAAGGAAAGGAAAAGGAAGCCTTGCCCTTTAAGGAGAAAGACAAAGTTCTTTCCTTTTGTGGATTCAAATTTCCCAGCTGGGAGATTTTACTGCAAAATCATTTGGTCAGCTGCATTGGAAGCCAGAATCAGTTTATTAACAGGAAGGCAAATAAGAATAAATCCTATGGCATTGCTGAGATTAATCTAATAAGTGAGTAGGAAAACATCTCTCTTATACACTTCAGGTTCTTTGATTTTCTTTGAAGTCTTTGATTTGTGTTCGAGTTCCTGTTTCTTGAGATTGGGATCTCTTCCTGGGATCTTGGTAGGAGTAATCCTTTGTAGCTATCAGTTTGCACCTGGTTGCAATATCCTGCATTTCCTGTTATGCTGTCTGCTTTTCACAAGTTTATTTTATAGCTTGCTATCTATTTGATTCCTATGGGAAAGGATCTTTAGCTAATGTGTGTCCCATGCAAAGGTGGGAGCTAATGGAGCTGTCCCTGGTTGTGCTTCCACCTCTCCTTTCTTTTAGGGGAATTTTCCTTCCCCTTCTAATGTTTTAAGATTTCTTTTCTTTTCCTAGAAGAGAGGGGAATTGTCACTTCCAACACTTTGAAGACATTTTGCTTCTCACCATCGTTCGCTGACAGCTGAAGAAGCTTCTTCTCCTGAAAAGCAAAACATCTTCAAAAGGAAAAACAAGAAAGTCCAGTTGCCTCTTGAAAAAGCACTTTGGGGAGAACCCTGACCTGGATGACTGAGAATCTCCATAGATATTTAGGGTCCAGTTGACTTTCTCAGTCATGGATCAGTCCATCAGCAGTTTTGTGTCAACCTTTACTTTAAAAATGTGCACGATTAGGGCTGGTTTGAGGCTCTTGATAATAAACAAATACAAGATTTTCCTTTTCGGTTTAATGGAACAAGACTTGGGAAAAAAATTCAGAACTCTGATGTTATATGTATGTTGACAGCAGCAAGACGACTCTACGCACAGAAATGGAAGGTCATCTTGATCCCCACAATGGATGGATGGCTACAAAAACTGATAGAGTTAGCAGAGATGGCTAAATTGATTGCTTTGGTCAAAGAAAAGAAATACAAATACTCTCATTTCTACTTGGAAACCACTTCTGGATTTTGTGCCTGAGGTGGGAGGGGGGGAATGAAACTTTGCTTTTGGGTTTTACCGATTAGATAGATTTGTTGTTATAGAAAAGGCTAGTTTCTATTATTATGAAAAAGTAAAAAGTTGAGGGTAGATCTTAATGCCTTATTTTACTGCACCAAAGGAGTTGGAAGTCAATATCTTTTTTTTTCTTTTTCCCTTGCTTTCCCCCACTATCCACTTCCCTTTTTCCTTTCCTAATTTACCTAATATTTGGTTTTTGGTTTTGTTATATTATAAACTAATAAAACTATGTGTTGGTCTCTGCCAAGAACTGGAGACTTCAATCAATAAACCATGTTACTCACACTTGTAGAGTTGAAATTGAAGAGTTTATTGCTTTGTTCACAATCGTGGCAATAACTGTAACAAGGGATGTCCGTGTAAAGTCAGCATTGAAAACAGTTAACTCCCAACATTGTTTTATCCATCCCTGGCCAATTACCTGCACCCCACTCTAATCTGCCCATTATCTAATTATCCATGCCACCACCCCGTGCCTAATTATACCACGCCTAAGCTAATATTACGTTCCTCCCTCCCATTAGTATCCTAAATAGCCATGATCACTTCGCTTCAATCGCAGCACTGTGTTAAAGCCAAACATTGCAAAAACAAAACATCCATCTGTATTATCTGAGTTCCAAGGCTACACAGCCCTCCCACATTCTGAAGTTGACTTCTGAGGCTGTGAAATGTCACCCACAGCCCTCCCTTCCTTCTCTGCTGGTCTGGTTTGCTGCCTGCCAAGTTGCAATGCTGCACTCGAAGTGCAGATCAGGGATTCACAGCTCCAAGGTACAGCTGTAATGTCGGGCTTCAGGATGCTGGTAAAATGTAGAGCCCGACACTATGATGAGCAATAAACTCATTAAAAGAGAGAGAGAGATAATAAACAAATATAGGGATTGGTACAAAGATGTGTAGGCATGAAGAATGCAGCAAGGGGAGTGATTTCCAGCCTTTTTCTCTGTGGTCTGCCTAATGCCAGGGCATTATCTTTCACTCATGCCAGGCTGCCAGCATTACCTATGTGACTATGCCAGAAGCCAGAACTCAGAAGTCCTGCCAATAGGAAGGGGCACCCTTGCCAGCCTGCAAGTGCTACACCTCAGGGTGTCCTCACTAAGCCAAATTATCATATTTCCATTTTGACATCACAACATAAGCCATGCTTGTGGGTAGGATTGCATTACAACATGCATTTCAGAGGTCGTATTCAGCAGGTTCTGACCGGTTCTGGAGAATTGGTAGCGGAAACTTTGAGTAGTTCGGAGAACTGGCAAATGCCACCTCTGACTGGCCCTGCCCCCCTCTATTCTCTGCCTCCCAAGTCCCAGCTGATCGGCTGTGTCGTCTTTTGTTGCCCTGCACAGGAGAACGGAGCTGGAAAGCAGGTTAGTGGGATAGGGAGGGAATGGGGATTTTGCAGTAACCTTCCCCTGCTACGCCCACCAAGCCACGTCTACCAAGCCCCACCATGCCCACCAAGCCACGCCCACAGAACCGGTAGTAAAAAAAATTGAATCCCACCACTGATGCATTTCATTATATGCCTCTTTATGGACATCCCAAAAAAAATGACCTAAATTCATAGGGTTGTTGTGGAGAAAGTAAGAGGAAGGTGTGTTGTATATGTTCTCATGACTTTGAGTTATTAGTAAAAATAATAAAGGCAGAATATAAATAAAATGCATTATATTCTGCACAAATTCATCCAACTTTTTTCCCCAAATAGAATAACGGAATAATGCCATTTCAGACAAATGGTTGTCCAATCCAATCTCTTCTTAAAAACTTCCAGTGATGGAATACCCGCAGCTTCTGGAGGCAAGTCATTCCATTAATTGTTTTAACTGTCAGGAAATTTCTCCTTAGTTCTAAGTTGCTTTTCTCCTTGATTAGTTTCCACCCATTGCTTCTTGTCCTGCCTTCTGGGGCTGTAGAGAATAGGTTGACCCCCATCTTCTTTGTGGCAGCACCTTAGTTATTGAAACACTGCTATCATGTCACCCCTAGTCTTTCTTTCCATTAAACTGGACATACCCAGTTCCTGCAACTGTTTTAGTCTCCAGTCTCCTAGTTATTTTTGTTGCTCTTCTCTGTAGTCTTTACAGAGTCTCAACATCTTTTTTGTATCATGGTGACCAAAACTGGATGCAATACTCCAAGTATGGTCTTACTGAGGCATTGTAAGGTGGGACTAACACATCATGTGATCTTGATTCTATCCTTCTGTTAATGCAGCCTAAAACTGCATTGGGATTTTTTTTTGGCAGCTGTGGTACACTGCTGGATCATATTTAAGTGATTGTCCACTAGGACGCTAAGTTAGAGTTACTAGTATTGAGCCAGGTTCCAGCTATTCTATACCTGTGAATTTTTCTGGCCTACATTCATTTTGTTAGATAATGGGCCCAGTGTTCAAGTTTGTCAAGGGCCTTCTGTATCTTGAGCCTACCTTGAGACTATTCTTGCCAGCTTGATGTCATCTGCAAATTTGATGACTACCCCTTCTATCCCCTCATCTAAATCATTGATGAAGATATTGACAAGTATTGAGCTAAGTCAGAGCCTTCGGGTACCCCAGGTGTAACACAAATAGATGTAAAAGGACAGAAAGAGCATGAACTGTGAAAGTTTGAAGAGAGATAAGTCTAATTTCCTAGACACATTGTATACTCAATATGTATCCTGTTACAAAGGTATGCATTACAATTTGTGGGATACATTTGCGTTTTTGTTACACCTTTCATTCAATCATTCTTTTGTTTGTTTATATTGCTCACTGGAAATGTGCAAGAAATTCCCACCAAGGGAATTCTCCCATCCAAGTTGAGGACTGAAAGTGTTACTAAAACCCATTAAATCTATCTCTGATCCATCTCCCAATGCCATATATATAGATAGAAAATAACACTCTCACAAAGCATCTCTTCCGTAAAATGCCTAATGTTTTAAAAGTTTTTTCCTGGTCAACAGGATATTGACAAAGCTGCTTTTCATGAAAGTTCACCTTTGTGCTTTGACAGATGAAATTCAGCAAAATTAAAATACATCAGAAATATGTCCGAGGGATAAGTGCTAAAATAGCTATCTGGAAGCTCAACTTATGGCATGGAAATAGGGCTTCTTCCTTCCAAATTGTTGAAGTTTGCTGGTTCATCAGCATATTTCTGGGCTGATAAAAAAGATATCTTTCTGCAATTTCACAGGATCTGCTTTGGTATGAAATCATCCCTTACAGCTGACCTGGTTTCTCATATCAGAGTAAAGCCATATATTTATTTTTATTTATTTATTTGTCAAGCAATTATAAGATAACAGGTATAAGTATAAACATAGTAATGAATATATGAAATGGATACATATAAGAGAAATAAAAAGAAACAATAGGACAGGGACGTTAGGCACATTGGTGCGCTTATGCACGCCCCCTACAGACCTCTTAGGAAAGGGGTGAGGTCAATAGTAGACAGTCTAAGGTTAAAGTTTTTGGGGTTTGGGTAAGAAACCACAGAGTCAGGTAGAGTATTCCAGACATTGACCACTCTGTTGCTAAAGTTGTATTTCCTGCAATCAAGTTTGGTGCAGTTTACCTTGAGTTTGTATCTATTGTGTACTCTTGTATTGTTATGGTTGAAGCTGAAGTATTCATTGACAGGTAGGACATTGCAATGTATGATTTTATATACTATACTTAGATCGGACTGAAGGTGGCGTAGTTCTAGGTTTTCTAGGCCTAGAATTTCAAGTCTGGTGGAATAAGGTATTCTGCAATGAGTACAGGAATGGAGAACTCTTCTTGTGAAATAGTTCTGGACTTTCTCAACTGTGTTAATATCAGATACATAATGTGGGTTCCAGACTGATGAGCTGTATTCAAGTATTGGTCTAGCAAATGTTTTGTATGCTCTAGTTAGTAGTGTGATATTACCAGAGAAAAAGCTACGTAGGATTAGGTTAACAACTCTTAATGCCTTTTTGGCTATGTAGTTACAGTGGGCTCTAGCACTTAGATCATTAGAGATGATCAACCAGCTAATTCTGAGTAACTGCAGTATTTACCGATCTCATGCAGATATACAGATAGTCCATATTTTCATTGCAATTGCATAAAAATAACATAGGGGATTATTTCTTTTTCACAATCTTTAATGCATCTGATATGTATTAAAATTTTGCAACTTCTGTGGTGGTGGAGAAACTCAGTAGCATTTTAACCAAATAATGTGTAACACGGTCAATTGAAGACTAAATGTTAAAACTACTGATTCTGAACCTCAGGAAGCGTTTTCGTCAAAGTCAAACAATCAATTTCATTTTCTCTATATTTGTCTCTATATTGTATTGTATTTAACATTGTGAAATGGCTTTGTGAGGCCTCTGCTATCATTTTATTTTATCATTTTATCTACTACATAGGAATAGACTACAAAATTCAGTATGAACTTGGGGGGGGAATCATTTACAATGAAATTAAGTATATAATGATATTACAGCAATATTAAAGTTGGCCTTCTTCCTCCAAAGCCTAATCTTTTTGCAGAGAAGCTTAGAATATATGAATGTGCAGAGACCCGCTTCAAAAATTGGACTGCTATGCCGGAAATAGCATATCTCAACCAAAGTTGGTCCAGGGAGGGTCTTTCTCAAATTATTCTGGATCCTGGAGCATAATTTTGGAAATGGATTCTATTCTTGTCAGAAGTGTGTGTATCAACTTCAGTAATGAATTTCTATTCTTTCAGCACTTCCACATGGCATCTCGGAATGATAGAGCATTCCAATCAAATGACATGCTAAAAGTGGTTTATAAATGAAATCTTTTATCAGGTTTTCCATTCCTACAATCTTTGCATCAGGAGATTCAGTCTGAGCTTTCATTGGAGGAGAATCCCACTTTGATCAAATTCAGCCTCTTGCTTTCCTAACATAACAGCATGCTGGTTTGAGTGGGCAAAAAAGCACAAATGAAGGAAATCATAGATTGGAATTAGCAAAAGCACTTAGACTTATATACTACTTCACGGTGTTTTACAGCTCTCTCTAAGCAGTTTTACAGATACAATATATTGTCCCCAACAATGTGGATCCTCATTTCACCGTCCTCGGAAGGATAGAAGGCTGAGTCAACCTTGAGCTGGTGAGGATCGAACCCCTGGTAGTCAACAAATTTAGCCTGCAATACTACATTCTAACCACTGCACTACCACAGCTCACAGTAACACTATTTACACCAAGTTAGATCTGGCAATTTCAGAAATATAGAGGAATATGTAGTATTTGTGAATGTTGTGAAGCGGGGGCGGGGTAGGGAAAACAATATTTGCTTAAGCAAGAATCTAAGATGATAACAAAGCTAAAACTGATTGTCCTTAGGGGAAAATATGGCCATTTTTTACAGCATCCTGATTCAAATATGAAGACGTTTGAAATGGGCAGACCAATCTAGAACAATGTGAGGGGGCTTTAAATTAGAAGAATTTGGGGGAAAAAGACTACTCAAACAGTCATGTTCATGGACTAAGGAAGTGACCAGGATTATCTCCATCACACAATTTTGACTCTCTGGAGAGAGATGAAAGAGGTTAGATAATCTTATTTTTCAAAGGCCCTTTTGATGTCTTTCTAGGCATTCTTTCAGTACACTTCTATAAGACCCAATTTTTATTTTGAGTCCCACATGAAGAGATAGGGTGGTGATGGTGGTGATGGTGGTGATGGTGGTGATGGTGATGGTGCTGCTGATGATGATGATGATGATGAGAGAGAGAGACAGAGAGAGAGGGAGAGAGAGAGAGAGAGAGAGAGAGAGATCTCCCTTTGAACATATATCATAGCAACCACATGTATAGACGACTTCCACTTCATTTTTAAAGCTTAAATATTCCTTTTTGAATGCAATTTTTAATTGAAACCCATCTTTGTCTATCTTCATTCTCCCTGGTTGGCTTCATGAATTGTCTAAATAGCACCCAATCAAACCTGCCACCAAAAGCTGTTATTAGCGTGACCAGCCATAGTCTGATTGCAAGTTGAGGATGCATCTGAATTCAACACTTATCCATCTCCAACACAAGTGCCACTGTTGGAAGGGAACCAACAGTTCTCAGGCTACAGAGAACTTTTGTGTAAGCCTACCTCAGTTGCCTCTAAAGGTCATCAAGAGAATGGCCAAGTATTTATTAATTCAGAAGAGCAAAAGAAAAGAGCCTAGAGTTTAAACTCTGGAACACTGAGGCTCATACTGCTTTGCATTTCAAAGGACAATCAACTGTTGGGCTTAAGGCTTCCTTCTTATTTTGAGTAGATATGCTAATCCAGCCAACACATGCCTGAGAGTCTTCTGCCAAGTGAAGCCAATGTGATGAAAAAGGATTTAAGTATCCAGAGAGCTATAAAGTTCTGGTGTGAGGCCTAATAATGACAGAGTTCCAGAAGGAAGACTGGGCTGAAATTTAAGAGAGTTTTTGAATTAAAATACAACAAATTAGAGGCATCTGCCTCATCTCAAATGAGTAAAAATCCTTCCAAATCCCCTTAATTAACTTCAAATTTAGATACTACAAACATCTATTTTTTTCCCTGACACACTGTACACAGACATGCATACAGTAGATACAAGGCATCCCATTCTAATTTTGCATTGCCATGAAACATTTACTGGGAAAATGCAAGCAGGTTTTGCTTAAGGGGAATTATAAGACAGGAAAGAATGTATTAAGAATATGGGGAAAGAATACAGTCTGGCCCAGTTTCAAAACCAAAACAAGAAGAAATATTTCACCTCACTAGAAGATATGTTTCTTGATTTAAAAGTTTTTATGGAAAGTGATTGATGATTGGTGGGAAGGAAAAGTCAGAGGTAACAGAGTAACAGAGTTGGAAGAGACCTGGGAGATATTATTTATTCATTTATTTATTTATTTATTTATTTATTTATTTATTTATTTATTTATTTGGTCTTATATGCCGCCCTATCTTCCGAAGGACTCAGGGTGGCTCACATAAAAAACACCCAATACAAAAGTTAAAAAGAATTAAAAGATAATTAAACTAATTAAACCAAATAAATATTTAAAACCCAAACCACAAAACATTTAAAACGAAAGCCCCCCCTCAGTCCAGGCTGGATTGTTCAAATAACCAAGTCTTTAGGCCGTGGCGGAAGCAGCAGAGGTCAGGGGACAATCATAGCTCCAGGGGAAGCTGGTTCCACAAAGTGGGCGCCCCCACAGAGAAGGCCCTCCCCCTAGGGACTTCCAGTTGACATTGCTTGGCCAATGGTACCCCAAGGAGGCCCTGCCTGTGAGTGCGCACAGGGCGATTGGTGTTCGATGCTGGCAGGAGACGTTCCCGCAGGTACCCCAGCCCTAAGCCATGTAGGGCTTTATAGGTAAGTACCAGCACCTTGAATCTTATACGGAGGGCAGCCAGCAACCAATGCAACTCACACAGGAGGGGGATATTCTAGTCCAACCCCCTGGTCAAGCATGAAATCCTATACCATTTTAGGTGAATGGTTGTCCAATCTCTTTAAAATCTCCAGTGTTGGAGCATTCACAACTTCTGGAGGCAAGATGTTCTACTGATTAATTGTCCTGACTGCCAGGAAGTTTCTCCTTAGTTCTAGGTTGCTTCTCTCATTGATTAGTTTCCATCCATTGCTTCTTGTCCTGCCTTCAGGTGCCTTCAGGAGAATAGGTTGACCCTCTCTTCTTTGTGACAGTCCATTAGCAATAGCAATAGTACTTAGACTTATATGCCACTTCACAGTGCTTTTTACAGACCTCTCTAAGCGGTTTACAAAGTCAGCATGTTTCCGCCCAACAATCTGGGTCCTCATTTTACCAACCTCGGAAGGATGGAAGGCTGAATCAACTTTGAGCCTGGTGAGATTCGATATGCCAAATTGCAGGCAGCCGGCAGGCAGCAGAAGTAGCCTGCAGTACTGCATTCTAACCAATGCATCACCGTGGCTCTTTTCCCTTAGATATTGGAATACTGCTATCACGTCACCCCCTAGTCCTCCTTTTCATTAAACTAGACATATTCCTGCAATTGTTTTTCATATGGTTTAATCTTCAGTCCCCTAATCATCTTTGTTGCTCTTATCTGCACTCTTCCTAGAGTTTCAACATCTTTTTTATGTCATGGCTACCAAAACTGGATGCAATATTCCAAGTGTGGTCTTACCAAGGCATTATAAACTGATATTAACACTTTATCCTTAAGTGTCATGTTCTATCAGTAAAACAAAATATGTATTCAGGCTCTGTGTGTAAAAGAAAAATGAAACTATTTTCCATTTTCCAAATCGAACACTTAAGCAGTGAATGTAAGTAAAACGTTTACTTTATAACAATTGCAGTAAGATTATTATATGCTGAAAAGTGGAAAGTCTCAGCATTACCCACAACAAAGGAATGGTTGGTAAAGACCACTCATTTGGAATTTGCAGAGAAGGCTAAATTGGTATCTCGATTAAAGAAAAGACATCTGCATTTACAGCCAACTGGAAATCACTTATAGACTTTTTGCATGAAAAAAAATATAATGCACTAACGACTTCTGATTTTGATGACTAGAAAAAAAATAGAGGAAAAAAGTGAAATTTTTAAAAATAATCGTAGAGTGAAACATAATTATATAAGCATACTTGTATTTGCTGCAAAGGAAATAAAAAACTTTTTTCTATTTCTTTTTATCTTTTCTTTCTGCATTTTTGTCTTTGTCTTTTTTTCTGTTTCTGTTTTAGTTTTTGTCAATTTTTAACCTTTGAAACTTAAACAAACAGACACACAATTATTTTAAAAGTTGTTCTGTGGCTTATGTGAACAAAGTTAGAACTTTACTTCATCTGTGGAAATACATATTTCTTACTTATGGCTTGAGTAACTAAGCTTCAATTATAGTGGTCCTTGTCTCAGAAAAATCCGAATTCAGTCACTCTTTTTTTCTAAAAGGAAATCCATTTGTAATTAAATGGATTTTCTTGGAAAATCTGGCCTGTTATTGGATTAGGTGTTAGTTTTTCCTCAAAGTGAAAATGTTGTACAAGAATCCTCATGTGAATCCATCAACTTTTGGACTTACGGGTTTGGAGTGGGATAAAGTCACCTCTGCCTTTCTCCTGTTGTGGAAGATTAAAGGATATAGGTTGGGCTCTGTCTATGCTATTGTTTGTGAAACAGAGAGATCAAAGCAGAAAATGTGATTTAATGGAGAAGGTCAACAAAGTATGCCTCTCAGGTTTTTATTTTTCTACTTTCCTTTTTTCTAAAAAAAATTATTATTATTATTATCATCTCCAAGGTACCATGCTTTAAAGTTTTGATAACATACCCAGAAGAAATGTTAAGTGAGATTTCCTAGAACAATAAATGGCATATCTTTTGTGCCTTTAAATTTCCTCAAATTTAGCACAAACCAATTAAATTTTGTAGAAGGTAAGATATACAAGGTTATGTATACCCCCCAAAAAACCCAAACCCTTGGTATTTTGTATTAATTTCTTAGAGTAGAACTTTTTCGATAGTTGCACTCCCCCTTTTGGCCAGTAACTTCAAACTTTCTTCATCCTAAAGCTCTACTGATTGGTTACAAGACAGCTGTCCATCACACACAATCAGCTTGGAAGTTGTGTTTGAGCAATCTAGAAAATACATTAAGGAAGGCTTCTGTAAGATACTTTTGAGACACCTCGTGTTTTCTGCAAAGAAAAAAAAAACCCAACTGTTATACTGGAAGAACAGCTGGATTATGGACTATTTGCAGCCTCCAGTGAGATCTTTGGAATAAAAGAGGAAGATGTTTATTTCACTGTTCCTTCCAGTGGTTCTGCTTAAAATTACTGATTTCAGTTTATGGGTGTGTGAGGGGGTGGGGGGGGTGTTGTTTGTTTTTAATCCTTGTAAACCACCCAAAATCACTTGTGTGAAATGGGCAGCTATATAAATCATGTAAATACGTGAAAGAATTTTCTGCCCTGGGGAAACCAACACCCTATAAGTTGGATTATGGAGAAGAATGGGGAAATCTCATAAACTGCTTCTCTCTATGAACAATCTTGCTCAAGATCATTATGAGCAAACAGCTCTATATCGTGTATGGCTGTGGATTTGATATGCATGTCAGATTGCACTAATCAGGGAGCCCTACAGAATACATAAAGCCATTCCTTCTTTCTGTGTAAAGAATACTTAGTGATAGGCAGGAGATAGCATATTACTGTTTGATTTAAAATCAATATACACACATACACTATGTAAGTGTGTGTGTGAGAGAGAGGGAGAGAGAGAGAGAGAGAGATGGAGAGGGGAGAAAGGAAGGGAGGGAGAGAGGGAGAGAGAGGGAGGGAGGGAGGGAGAGAGAGAGAGAGAGAGAGAGAGAGAGAGAGAGAGAGAGAGAGAATATGACTATAGACTTGGAGAGAAACTTGGGAATGGATCAGCCATGCAAGTCTGAAGTCCAGGTAACCCAGGAGTGTTCAAACCATTGTGGTGTTTGCCACAATAATTTTCTTTTTCTCCCTTTTTATTATGTCAGTGTCTCATAGATTGAATGAGCTACTGCAGAAAGTACCTTTGTGGGAAAAGACGCCTCCCTTGAGCAGACTCATTCATAATCTGTCCAAAAGGAGACTGTTTTTCAAGCTGACTGGAGTTATTATGTGTACTATTATGTGTACAATGGATGCCTTGCATTGCACCACTCTGACACAATTTTATCTGTGTATAAGGACAGAGATGATTTTAGAGAAACCCAAAAAAAGATTTGCACAACATGCTGTCTCTGGGCAATCATGAATCTTGAGTTCTTGTTTTTGCTGCTTTGCAGACATTCAGCAGCTAGCTGACAACTTACAGCTGCATAATTCCCCATCAATCTTTGGTAGAAAAACAAGAAAATTAGATGCATAAAGATTCTGACAGACTTAACATATCTAGTTTTTTTTATATTAAGGACAGAGCTCTCTAACGCCCTTGCAGCTCCTGCCCACCAAAATACTGATCACAACCTTGACTACAAAATGTTATATTTTCCCCTTTCTATTATTGCTGTTATTGTTGTGGTGGTGGTGATGTTCTTTAGAATCTCCTGCTTGTGCTATAAGAAATCCTGAAACTATTAAAGACATTGCAGTCTTATTCATGTGTGCCATTGCTACCAGCCTAACCCAGAAACCGATTTTGTCTCTTGCACACGACAACCAAAGGATCTGAAGTCAAATTATATAGCCAATATAGTAGCTCAGCATGTTTCCAACAACCAAATGGACTGCTTAAATTGAAGGCCATACAGGGAATAATGGGTGGAAACTGATCAAGGAGAGATTCAACCTAGAAATAAGGAGAAATTTTATGGCAGTGAGAACAATCAGCCAATGGAACAGCTTGCCTTCAGAAAGTTGTGGGAGCTTCGTCACTGGAAGCTTTCAAGAAGAGACAGAAATGACAGAAATATTTCTGTCAGAAATGGTGTAGGGTCTCCTGTTTGGGTAGGGTGGGTTGCACTAGATGAGCTACAACTCTTCCAACTCTATTATTTTGTTATTCTAATAATTTAATCACCCAATCACTTTGTCCATACTTTCTACCCATTCCTTTTGTATTTGGTACAATTGGTAATCTCTTAAAAATATATCATAATTAATTGTAGGAGCTCAGTGACAGTTCTAATGATCCTAATAAGCTCATACAGCTCTCAAAATCACGGTTTCCTCCAGAACGCATAAAAGCTGGGGCAAAGCTGAGAGTCAACTATAACCTATATAAAGCCAATTACACTAAAATAACAAGGCAGAGGGGACACTATCAGTGGATAATTAGGCAAAAAGAAAAGGAGATAATGAAAGTTGGTATGGTCTCATCTAGTCCTGGCAGTTAAAATAATCAGTCTACCCCTCTTCTAGTATTACTGCATTACTCCCTTGATGATGTCCATATCATGTAAATGATTATAATACCAATAGCACTTAGACTTATATACCGCTTCACAGTGCTTCACAGCTCTCTCTAAGCTGTTTATAGAGTCAGCACATTGCCCCCAACAATCTAGATCTTCATTTTTACCAACCTTGGAAGGATGGAAGGCTGAGTCAACCTTGAGCCGGTCAGGATCGAACTGCTAGCAGTCTGCAGAATTAGCCTATAATACTGCATTCTAACCACTGTGCCACCATGGCTCTTAAGCTTAATAAACTGTATGCAGAGACCTCGGGGAACCATTTCAGGGAATTCTACAGAGGTAATTCAACAAATGACTGATAAATTGACCTGGAAGAACTACCTATCTAAGCAGCAGGTAGAAAAAAGGTTGGGGATATAATTTCACATTCAAGCTGGTGAAGATACCTGTGGAACTAGATGTCCTGCCATATTTGCATTTGACCGTAATACATATTGATTTGATGGATTGGGAAAAATCTCTCCAATATAATTTCTCTACTGGATCAGAATCTTCCATAAGCAAATCGCTTCCAATCACAGGAGGTAAAAATCGTGATCCAGATCAGTAGTTTCATATAATGCATTACGATATTAAAACATTATTTTAAAAAATAACTCCTCGTTATCCAGATACATTAACTGCAATTTCATGGGATCTCATTAAAATCTGCTAGTTTATTATTTTTTTTAAATTGTGCTAATTCTTTTAAAATTGCGCTAATGCTAGATCAATGTCTAGCTGCATTTGGGAGTCGAGATGACTAAGTGACATCAAAACAAAACCACAAATGTGTACTCAGTTCACAATGCCAATAAGAAAAATACATGTTTCTCCAGGGTCAATAGAATTCTGGTTGATAAATCTATTTCTGTGATTAATTAAAAATTGCAGCTCTAAATTAAAGATGAGTTGTGCAAGACAGTCCAAAGCTTTTCATAACCAGAATGTTTAGTCAGACAGATTAAACAAACATGTACATACAAGAAAATCTTCCAAAGTCAATTTTCAATGTTTTCTTCATCATCACATCACTGAATTAATTTCTTTTTCTTCTCCATTTGCAAAAGGAAAAGCAACCCTCCCTCCAAACTCATGAAGAAATCAACATTTCTGGACCTCTTTATCTAAAAACATCCAATTAATTCAATTGTCCTTCAGAGTATTTCGTAAATAAAAGTTCAGCATTATGAGTTAATATTTTTTCCCATTAGGGAACATTGGCGAGGCAACATTTTTCTTTTCTAAGATCAATATAGAAATTCCAAACTTTCAAACCTGACACCTTTATAAATGTAAACTCAATCAATGCCATGGGTGAGAGAGAGTCATAGGAATATAATATTTTTTTTCCTTTCCTCCCTTTTCTTTAAGGATCAGAAGCTTTCATTATGGTGGGTTTGTAAAAAAATAACAAAAAATATTCCAACAACTTCAATCCTTCCACATTTCCTTCAATTTGTATCTTTCTTATAAATTCACAGATGCCAACAGTAATTATAGGAAAGGTTTATGCTTCCTCCATTCCTAATATGATAATGCAAGGTATCTGTTGCATTTGAAGGCAGTGTTTATTCATCCTTTCTTAATCTGCATAACCAAATGAAATGTTAGCTGCTTATATAATGAGAAAAGCTGCAAACCTCAGGATAAATGTGCTCCCTTAAGGAAAAGCAAGAGAAAGGGGGTAGAATCGTTAACAACCTATTACAGCAATTCTCCCAAGTCTTACATGTACAACTGGTAAATCGCCTGTAAACTTACTTGTAAAACCTGATTATGTTCATCATGCAGACATTGGGTAGAAATTAGAATGCTGCATCGTTTCGTTAATGATTTGTCACATATGTCTGTAAGAAATATGACTTGGAAAGTAAGTTGATCTTTTCCTACCTGTTCAGAAAGGAAGGATACACGGGAAAAAGTTTATACCCAAATAAAAATTTTATTAGGAACTTGAAATCAATACAGAAGGATGTTATGTGCTTTGTTATCAGATTTTTTTTCCCTTGCTGTTCTCATCACTGTTTTTCTTTTTCTTTTTCTAAAACAAATCTATATCATTCTCAACTTCTAAAACAAATCCATCTACAGAATTGAAAAGCATGATATATTCTTCTTCTTATTATTATTATTAAAAAGAATTCTTTAATTAAAGTTCCTGGGCTTATTTGTCTGTTTGACTGGATTTAGAAGCTGTCCAACTCCCAATGACTCTCAGCAGCTTACATTTCAAAAGTCCAAAGATATATAAGTTTGCAACAAACAATCCAACCCAACAAAAGAAAAAAGGACAACCAGACAGGCCAAGCTAAGCTTTCAAAGAGTCCAGAACAGTTGCAGGATGGAAACCATACAGATGTGATTTGATCCAATGCTATCTTAATCAGTGGTGGGATTCAATTTTTTTTACTACCGGTTCTGTGGGCGTGGCTTGGTGGGTGTGGCTTGGTGGGTGTGGCAGGGGACAGATACTGCAAAATCTCAATTCCCCCGCACCCCTCTAACCTGCTTTCCAGCTCTATTCTCCTGTGCAAGGCAACAAAAGAAGACCCAGCCGATCAGCTGGGACTCGGGTGGCAGAGAATAGATGGGGGCGGGGCCAGTCAGAGGTGGCATTTGCCGGTTCTCCGAACTACTCAAAATTTCCTTTACTGGTTCTCCAGAACTGGTTAGAATCTGCTGAATACCACCTCTGATCTTAATCCAATGGCAATGCAATGCTGGCTAAGGTTTCTTTAATTGTTCTTTTGGGGGTGAGGGTTAGAGCTCCATCCTCTTCAACAGACATTAGCACTGGGATCCACCCACACAAATCTGGGCTTTGATTGCTTCCATCTTTTCACATTTGCCTCGATCGCATTCTTCCCTGCTTCACAAATGTTCAGTGTCTCAGTATACTGTCTTGCTCTTGCATGTGCATAACAACTTATGTCTTTGCTATCCTTCTAATACTCGGACTGCTAACCTTGATGCCATCTGTGTCATTCAGACAAACAGGATACCTGTATCATGAAGAATATAGTCGTCTTGGCAACAATATAGAAGGGGCTGTTCATTGTCCTCTTTCCAGATGTTTTTCTAACCTATAAATCTTGGCTTGTTTTGAATCAACAGGCTGACCTTGATTAACTTTTAAAATCAGCCAAGATTGGCTAAATGCTATCAATTGTTGTGAACCGGTCCTTGTGATCATAATCAGTTTCTGAGTTAGGCAAGCATGGGACCTCAGATGCCTTCTTCCCATTCAGCCAGGGATATAGGGATACGCCCTATGTGATGGGGGTTCAGATCTATAAGAAAAACTTTTCCTGGTACTCTTCCCACTGTCTGATGGAAATGCTTGGAAAAGTCTTTTTTTAGTGATTGCTTAACAAATTTTTATCGGGAGAACACTCTCCTCCTTATCCTTTTTATATATGCAAACTTTGATGTGAAAGCTGAAGCAGGAAGAATATACTGACTTGAAGATGCCAAAATAAGCATCTTCAAAATAGATGAGATTGTATGAGCTGGTTAGGTCAGCCTTGCATGAACACCTGAGATGTGGCAAGCAAAGCACAAACAATACAGAAACAGGATCGTAGATTTAGCCTTTTATTAACTGCCTCTCAACATCCAGATATATGCTAGTAAATACCAAGAATTTGGTCTATTCTTTGTATACTCCAGAAAAGCAAATGATGGAAACCATACATAGATGACTAGATAAATAAATAGACGGACAGACAGACAGACAGATTATAAAGATAGATAAAAAGATAGATAGATAGATAGATAGATAGATAGATAGATAGATAGATAATGATAGATTGAGAAAGAAAGATGAGAGAGAGAGAGATAAGAGGGAGGGAGAGAGATGATTCCTGCAAAAAATTTCACTGCTGCAACTTTTCCTAATCAATCCATGGCATAATTACATAATTGGCTAACATCAGTTAAGCTGAGTTGCTAATACTGAGCAGGAAAGCATCCAGATAATTATTGCATATTACTTCCAAGGCCTCCTTTTAGAATTTTAACCAGCTCTGATAAATTTGAAATATGATTCTGGCTGTGTCATAACTAATAGCATACGTTCATCAACTCTAGTAGCATCTTAGATCTGCAGACTCCTGAAACCATAATATTAAACACTTAGTTTTAAGAAACTGGCCTTAACAATATATCCTGCTGGTTTTTATAGCTGGACATCTGAGTTTTTAATATATGATTAACCATAATAGTCTCATCAGCAATATGCAAGCTTTTCAGGAAAGTCTTTATACACTAGGAGCATGAAATGCTGATAAAATTTCATTTGCATCTCTCATCTAGAAAGGGAATGTTGTTTTCTTAACAGTAAGATGCCAATCTGGGTAATCTCTACAGTAGAAATTAATGTAGATTGTAGCAGCTGTAGGATTTGTCTGTTTGTTACCCAGAGGTTTTATGAAGTGTTTAAGAATAATTGGGATTAATCTGTTGTTAATCTAGAAACCACATCTGTGTTCTGATATACATAAGAAGCCATTTTGGTGTGGTTTAATGAGTTTAACAGTATACAAATGCCTCTGAGCTGTGTTTTCTGAGGCAGCCTATAACTTCTGCAAATAGCTATTTGATGTAAAGGCAAATACATATATGAGCTAGGCTGACACCAAGCAGATTAAGTCTTGATGTTGGACTATTTTAAGGGCTGCAAGAGCACCATTCCATTTAAGAAAGTATCTTCATTAGAAAAATTCTCTGCAAATCTTTTTTTTACATCATCCTAATAAGGGTTATACCCAAGATTGCTTTTGTTATGTATGCAGGTTTGAATGTCATTGGTTTAGTTTGAACTGTTCTTGTAAAATGTCAGAAATGATTGGTTTAAAAAGTGCGGGAAAACCCTGCACTCTGATTGGCTGGCAACTGCGGCTGCTGGCTATAAGTAGCAGCCGCAGCCCAGCCAAATCGGGTCTGTTATGAGCTGTAGTCACTAATAAACTCTTCACTGAAGCACTCCACGTCTGACTCCTCATGCAAACTTAACAGCTTTCTTATTTGTGCTGTTGTTCTATTTTCAGGGCTATTTATTTATTTACCATCTCTGCTGCAAGGTAAAGTTTTAATGCACTCAGCATTCTATTTTTCTTTCACATTTTACCACTTTTGTACATAACTCAGAATCAGACACTTCAAAAGCCAGATCCCTAACTCCAAATGTTACAGACTCTTTTAGATCTTTAGAATCCATAGAAGATTGTCACAGGACTGGTAGCCCTAACCAAACACAGCATGCCCACCAGTGGTGGGATTCAAATTTATTTTACTACCAGTTCTGTGGGCATGGCTTGGTGGGTGTAGCATGCCTTAGTGGGTGTGGCATGCCTTGGTGGGTGTCGCAGGGGAACAATACTGTAAAATCTCCATTCCCACCCCACTCCAGGAGAAGGATACTGCAAAATTTCCATTCCCACCCCGTTCCTGGGAGAAGGTTACTGCAAAATCCCATTCCCACTAACCTGCTTTCCAGCTCCATTCTCCTGTGCAGGGCAACAAAAGAAGACCCAGCTGGGACTTGGGAGGCAGAGAATAGATGGGGGCAGGGCCAGTCAGAGGTGGTATTTACCAGTTCTCCTAAGTATTCAAAATTTCCACTACCGGTTCTCCAGAACGGGTCAGAACCTGCTGAATACCCACCTCTGATGCCCACCATCATCAAAGTGTGTCTTATGGCAAAGGCCAACACATGCACACCCGTGTTCACCCACCATTTCCACAGCCTGGTTTTGAATGGGCTGCGGCCAAGTACCGGGTCAGGGCCCAGAGGTTGGGAATGCCTGATCTAGATAGCCATTGTCACTTTTGTTTATTCCTTTCAATTAATATGTTCATCACTCAACAATGGCCTTTAATCATCGTATTGGCCTATCATTAACCTATTCTTTCTTCTGCTGCTTCAGATAATTCTTTTTCTCTACCCCAAGAGTGAAGCTCTAGACTTCATTCTTACACACGGTGGTGACAAAGATATCCTGAAACATTTTTTTTTTAAATTACATTTATATGCCGCCCTTCTCCGAAGACTCAGGGCGGCTTACAATTTTTGGGATACAACCCAGTGTGCTCAGCAATAGCTTTCATTCCATTGTATATGCCTGCTTATTACTAAGCGGCATTTTTACAAAGTCAGCTTATTGCCCCCAACAATCTTGGGTCCTCAGTTTACCTACCCTGAGAGGATGGAAGGCTGAGTCAGCCTTGAGCCTGGTGGGATTCGAGCCTACAGTAATTGTAGGCAGCTGGAACTTAAATGCAGGCATTTAACAGCCTGAGCCACCAAGGCCCCAAACATTTGACAGGCATACAACTTAACTCTGGAAAGTTGTGGGGATGAGCTGGACACAAAAACAGCTTCACACAACATCACCCTGCCACCTTACCTAAAGGACAGGTAGACACCCCAAAGCCAATGCATATGATTAAGGAGCCAGTCAATAAAATTCAAGTTCTCCAGTTTAACTGGTTTGTGAAGCAGACCTTCAGACAGAAAGTATTATATAGTCAGTTTATAAAAAGAAAAAGGAAAAAAAGGAAGGAAGAAAACCTAATAACCATTATTTTCCTCCTTTACCGTCCACCTTGCAAATAATCCAATCTTATTTCAGTTTGCTTTAGTGGCAGTAAAGCAATATCTTGGTAAGAATATTGCTAGAAGCAGTAATTGAGTGAAATAGGCTATGAATCGTATTCCTGTCCCGGTCTAGCAAATACATGGCATTAAAGAATAATTGTCTTCAGTCTCTGGCAGCATCAACAGGAGGAGTGCTTCTCCTGTTAAAAGCAAAAATATAAGATAAGCAAAATCCCTACACTTTTCATCACTGCTTGCTTGTACAATGCAGCTTTTTTCGTCTATCAATTTTTAACTGGTTTGATTTCAATTCTCTTGGGTTACTGGAAGGGGGGGCAGCATTTCATCTCACAGCAGATAAAGACTTTAATCTTTTGGGTGAGGGGAGTTGCCATGTGAACTCAAGCTGAATTATTTTGTTGCTAAGACAGGGGTGTTATATGTGTTTGTGTGTCTTTTGCTATTTGCACATTTAGAAACCTGCCTCCCTCCAACCCACCCTCCCTTCCTCCCTCCTTTCCTTCCTTCCTTATTTCCTTCCTTCCTTATTTCCTCCCTCCCTTCCTTCCTCTCTCCCTTCCTTATTTCCTTTCCTTCCTTCCTTCCTTCCTTCCTTCCTTCTTTCCTTCCTTCCTTCCTTCCTTCCTTATTTCCTCCCTCCCTCGCTCCCTCCCTCTCTTCCTTCCTCCCTTCCTCCCTTCCTCCCTCCTTCCCTCCCTCTCTCCATCCCTCCCTTTTTTCCTTCCTTCCTCCCTCCCTTCTTTCCTGTAACCCTATGTAGACTCTGAAGAAAAACGAAAAAGGACCATAGATATTGAAGTGGAATAAATCTAATGAATGTTGCTGTTTATACAACAAGAAATAAAGTCTGCTATTCAGCCTTGCATTGGGTGTGAACCTCCTCTCTTTCTTAGAAAAGCTTTAAAATAACATTCTCTCAGCCTGAATTTTTGAACTACAGGTAGTCCTCGACTTACAACAATTCATTTAGTGACCATTTGAAGTTACAAAGGCACTGAAAACATGACCATTTTTCACACTTAGGACCATTGCAGCATCCTCATGATCATGTAATTTACATTGAGATGCTTGACAACCGACTCACATTTATGATGATTGCTGTATCCTGGAGTCATGTGATCCCCTTCAGTGACCAGCAAAGTTAATGGCGAAACCAGATTCACTTAAGAATCCATGTTACCAGTTTAAAAACTACGGTGCTTCACTTAACAAATGTGGTGAGAAAAGTTGTAAAATGGGGCCAAACTCACTTAACAAATTTCTCACTTAGCAACCAAAATTTTGGGCTCAGTTGTAGTTGTAAGTTGAGGACTACCTGTAGTCTACTAGCCCTTGAACCACAAAGTGACCAAATTTTATGGCAAGACTGCAGGTTTATCTCCACAATGGCATAAAACTTTCTAAACCCTGAGGATAGCCCGGTGGTTAGCTGAGGATTATGGAACTGGGACTACAATACACCTGGAAAGTAGCAGGTTTGGGGAAAGTAGTACCGTTTCTCAAAATTTTGTCTGAAATTTATGCATATTCCCTTTGGCTACTCTCTGTTCTCCTGTTTGTCTCTGTTACCATTTCCTGTATTCCTTCAGGTTTCTCCCAGACCTGAATTCATTAAGAATTGAACTTAATGTCAGGTAAACAAATGAATAATTTATATAGCACAGAGACTCCTGGTTACAGTTTTTAATTGTATGCATTACAATATGTATTGCATGTTTTAATATGAAAGTAATGTCCCTTTCAGGTAAGATGCTGTCTTCATGTACATGTCCCTTATATTAAACTATATATGTGTGTGTATGTACACATATGTATATATGTGTGTGTGTGTGTGTATACACATGTATATATGTATGTATGTATATGTAGACACATGTATATGTATACACACTATATATAGAGAGAGAGAGAGAGAGAGAGACAGAGACAGAGAGAGAGAGAGACAGAGAGAGAGACAGAGACAGAGAGAGACAGAGACAGAGACAGAGAGAGACAGAGAGAGAGACAGAGAGACAGAGACAGAGACAGAGAGAGAGAGACAAAGAGAGAGACAGAGACAGAGAGAGACAGAGACAGAGACAGAGAGAGAGACAGAGAGAGACAGAGAGACAGAGACAGAGACAGAGACAGAGAGAGAGACAGAGAGAGAGACAGAGAGACAGAGTCAGAGACAGAGACAGAGACAGAGAGACAGAGACAGACAGAGACAGAGAGAGAGACAGAAAGAGAGAGAGAGAGACAGAGTCAGAGACAGAGACAGAGACAGAGACAGAGACAGAGACAGAGAGAGACAGAGAGAGACAGAGAGAGACAGAGAGACAGAGTCAGAGACAGAGACAGAGACAGAGAGACAGAGACAGAGACAGAGAGAGACAGAGAGAGACAGAGAGAGAGGGAGAGGGAGAGAGAGAGAGAATATATATAGAGTGTGTTTATATATGTATATTCTTTTGAGACTGGGCTTCAGAGTTTCATTTTTAATGTGTGCCAGTGTGTTCACAGAAAAAATTGACAATAAAGATTATCTTATTTTTATCTTATCATATCTAAAACCTCCATATACCTCTACAATGATATTTTTGTATTCTTATTTGAAGAATAAGGAATCAACATTTAAAACAATGCTGGAATTGAAAATGGAAACACAGAGGATGAACAAGTGAAAGACTATGATAAGATGGGCAGTAATATACCATTGGACTAGTGGGAGAATAAGTAGAAGAAAGAATTGGAATTCCTGTTGAATTATAATTAAGAGAATTTTTATAAGATGACATGTCGCTGGTATTTGACCCTGAATAAATTGTCAAAAATGTATAATGGAATTTCATTATTTGTTGGAAATTTAATCAGAGGGTACATTTTTTCATCTTTGGCGGACATGCAATGAAGCTAGAAAAATAGTGGGACTAAATACATATTACTATTCAGAAGATTTTAAAAGTAAATTTAAAATGAAACCGGAGGTTTTTCTTTTGGGGATTAATGGACAAGCAGATTGAAAGAGCTCATGGCACTTTGTTTCCATATAAGATAACAGCAGGGAGATTTCTACATGTAGAAAACTGGAAAGGCTTTAAAAATCATTAAAAAAAAGACTGGATTGCAGGTAGCCCTCGTCTTATGACCACAACTGAGCCCAAGATTTCTGTTGTTAAGAGAGAGATTTGTTAATTGAGTTTTGCTCCCATTTTAAGACCTTTCTTGCTACAGTTGTTAAGTGATTCACTGCAATTGATAAGTTAGTAACCCGGTTGTTAAGTGAATCCGGCTTTCACATTGACTTGGCTTGACAGAAGGCAAAAAAGGGGATGACATAACCTTGAGACACAGCAATCATCATAAGTATGAACAAGTTGCCAAGCATCTGAATTTTGATCACATGATTATGGGGCTGCTATAAAGATCATAAGGATAGGATAGGATAGAATAATAGAGTAGAGTAGAGTAGAGTAGAGTAGAGTAGAGTAGAGTAGAGTAGAGTAGAACAGAATAGAATTCTTTATTGGCCAAATGTGATTAGACACACAAATAATGTGTCTCCAGCTCAAGTTCTCAGTGTACATACAACAATAGTGAGAGATCATTATCATAATCAGTGTAAAAATACATTCATCATAAAACATTAGATACAACACTTAGTGATAGTCATGGATACTAAATAAGCAATTGACACAAATCATACTAGGATACTAATTAAACCATTTAAATTGTAAGATACAAGCAACAAGCTACAGTCATAGCAAGATAAGGAGATAGGTAATAGGAAAGGTGAGAATAATGATGGTAATACTGCCTTTCTAGATAATAGTTTGACAGAGTTGTGGGAATTAGTTGTTCAGCAGAGTGATGGCATGGTGGGGGGAATTTCCTTGTGTCTAGTTGTTCCGATGTGCAGTGCCCTATGGCATCGTTTTGAGGGTAGAAGTTGAAACTGTTTATGTCCAAGATGCGATGGGTCTGTAGATATTTTTTTTTAATTACATTTATATGCCGCCCTTCTCTGAAGACTCAGGGCGGCTTACAATTTTTGGGATACAACCCAGTGTGCTCAGCAATAGCCTTCATTCCATTGTATATGCCTGCTTATTACTAAGCGGCATTTTTACAAAGTCAGCTTATTGCCCCCAACAATCTTGGGTCCTCAGTTTACCTATCCCGAGAGGATGGAAGGCTGAGTCAACCTTGAGCCTGGTGGGATTCGAGCCTACAGTAATTGTAGGCAGCTGGAACTTTAAATGCAGGCATTTAACAGCCTGAGCCACCAAGGCCCTCTTTTCATAGCCCTCTTTCTGGCAAAGTGTGCAAAATGGTCATAACTCACTTTTTTCAGTGTTATTGTAACTTTGAACAGTCACTAAATGAACTGCTGTAGGCTGAGGACTACCTGTATCAGAAAACATCAATAACGAAAACAAGAAAAAATAAAGCCCTATTTTTTTTTTTTGTTAAGAGGAAAACCAGCAAATCATTTTTACTGCAAGGATTAGAAAGCAGTGAGTAGACCACATTTTGCAGCCTCTGGAGAACTTCCAGATCATAGCAAGTATCCTTAATGTTTGGTGGCACAACCTTTCAGCTGAAAACATTGGACCTCTCCACTCTGGTGACATGTTATTAGCCCTTGTAGCTCTGAAACCAAACAGTGACACAAAAATGTGGCCTCCAGCTGCACAACAGCTGCCCACCCCGATTAGAGATTTAGAGACAAAAGCCAAAATCATATCTGGTGCATATTATACATTTGAAAGGCTGAAAGCATTTTAGAAAATGCTCTCTCATCAAAAGCTGTTAGATGTAGCATTATAAAATAGATTATAAGGCAGCTAAGGCCTTGTCAGATCAAAATAGTTCCTGACATTCACTACTTATGGGGCCATTAAATCAATAGTCATCCTAGTTAGGAGCAAGTTTTTTTGTATGATCCCCAGATTGATGGACAGATTATTTGCACACTGCTTTGTCCCAAAATTGTGGGCAGTTTACAGCAACTCGGTCTATCCTGTAAACTTAATCCAAGTGTGCTAATACATATATGTAGAGAAGAATGTAAGGCTCCCCAACATTATTTTATTCCCAAACACCAAGTAGTGTAAGATAATGCTAACCATCTCCCTGAAATTAAATACGATGAGCAACAACAAGGAAGGCCTACTTCTAGTCTCTGAGCCCAATAGCTATCAAGGGATAAGGCCCTGAAGCATATTCTCCCAAGAGCACAAGACTGAGCAGATTTTGCCTGGAGGTGGCAGTGTAGACAGAAGAATAGAACAGGACAGGACAGAACACAACAGAACAGAATAGATCAGAATAGGTGTTAGAAGGGACCTTAGAGGTCTTTTAGTCCAGGGGTCTCCAATCTTGGCAACTTTAAGACTTGTGGACTTCAACTCCCAGAGTTCCTTAGCCAGCAAAGCTAGTTGAGGAACTCTAGGAGTTGAAGTCCACAAGTCTTAAAGTGGCCAAGGTTGGAGACCCTTGTTTTAGTCCAACCCTCTGCTTAGGCAGGAAACCCTACACCATTTCAGACAAATGGTTGTCCAATCTCAGGGAACTGCCTTCAGGAACAGAAGGAAGAACCTCTATGAGCCAATCAGATAAGCTGGGGCTTGAGCTCAGGCCAAGAAACTAATTTGAGCAGATGTCTGTCTGGTTCACACAAGTAATGGGTGGGACAGGAGGAAAGCACGCTCAGACTTGCAGGATCTTGCTACAATAAAAGTCCTGATTGTACAGCATTAGTCTCTTAGTTCAGCTTGCCTTGGGGACTGTTATGTATGCAGGTTTGAATGTCATTGGTTAAGTTTGAACTGTTCTTGTAAAATGTCAGAAATGATTGGTTTAAAAAGTGCGGGAAAACCCTGCACTCTGATTGGCTGGCAACT
This sequence comes from Naja naja, assembly GCA_009733165.1. Classification (NCBI taxonomy): domain Eukaryota; kingdom Metazoa; phylum Chordata; class Lepidosauria; order Squamata; family Elapidae; genus Naja; species Naja naja. The sequence continues at coordinate 95,224,330 of CM019150.1, read as the reverse complement.
GCGGCTGCTGGCTATAAGTAGCAGCGCAGACCAGCCAAATTGGGTCTGTTATGAGCTGTAGTCACTAATAAACTCTTCACTGAAACACTCCGCGTCTGACTCTTCATGCAAATCTAACAGGGACCATTATGCCCCTAAAGATATTGGGCAGAAGCTAAAGATAAAGATTTCCCTTGTCCACTCATGTCTGACTCTAGAGGGTGATTGTCAGGGCTCCAACAAATCCACCCTCATTCAAGTCAAAAGTCTTTAGTCGCAACTCAGAAAAAATAAATTGGTTTATTAGAAATTGCCATGTTGGTACGTGGCTGGGTGCAGCTGATACTAAATCACATCATACATTTCCCCCTTGACACTGGTCTTTCCCCTACCCCCAGGATGTGACTTCTCCAATGGGACACATCTCCAAGAGTCATCCATCATGGTCTCCAATAACCTTCTTATGCTCCGACAACTTTGGGCTGCGGAGGTGATTATCTAGGCATTTTAAGAATGCCTTGTTTTCCCCACTCCCTTTTTCTGGCAGCTAAAAAGACCAAAGGAGTATATTTTTAGTTGACAGCGATACTCATCTCCATTTCACAGCCACATGACCTCCATTTCACGTGGCCACATGACCACGGAAGCATTTTTGGACATTGCTGGCTCCAGCGATGGGAGCCAGCGATGTCCAAAAATGTTTCCGTGGTCATGTGGCCAGCATGACAGTATTCCCAGGCACATGGAACACTGTTACCTTGCCACCAAAGTGGTACCTATTTACTGTGTTTACTCGCATTTGCATGCTTTCGAACTGCTAGAATGGCAGGAGCTGGGGCAAGTAACGGGAGTTCACCCCATCATGTGGTGCTTGGCTCTCGAACCCAGGCTGAGCCAGAGTTTTATCATTAATCCGGCACTTTGAATTGAGCAACTGTTGTTCTTTCAACAGCAAAAGACGTGTTGCTCGGTAACAGCAGAAAAAGCATTTTCTACCCGCACCCCCACTTCTCATAGACAACCATCCATTAGACTAGGACAATTGCTACAAATGGAAAGCACACTGAGATAAAATTTAAACTAAACTATGGATTTCATCAGAGCAAAGGACTCAGTCCACTGACTCAAAAAACAAACGTTAACACTTGGACAAATAAATATTAAACTGAGGAATAACCTTTGATTGTCTCTGTGTTTGGTTAATGCAGTGCATTTCTGATGTGAGCAAATTACATCTCTTTCCTGGCACGTACAATTTTTTTAAAAGGTTTGATTGTCCCTCACCCATGAATAACATAGCTGCACCTTAATCTGCTCACTACATGGCTTTTGAAGCATTTACAAGATAAGATAGGTTTAGAAATAATTCTAACTACTGATTTTATAAACCACAAGTATATCACCTGAAAATCTTGGACTGTGCAAGGGAAATAATGGATATAAAACCAACCCTGACAACAAGAGCCTTTTACTTGGTCGTTCTCCACTTGATCTTGTCCAAAGATACTCATACCTGTTGTTACGCAGCATTGAGGCGTATCTTTGATTTTACAATCACTATACATTAAAAGAATACTAAAAGAGAAGCTGCAAAGTCAGAATGTCATAGTTACAAAGTCTTTGGGATTGAATAAGGATTACTTGGTGTGCTGTCAGATTGATATGGTTATAGCTTCCCCCAGCTCATAACGTATTCCCTGGGGTTACTGATCTTGTCATTTCTGTTTTTAAAACGAGAAGTGCCAGGAACCAAACTCCTCTGAAATTTGAGTCTGCTTGTCACCATTTGTTTCCTTGTTTACCAAGTGACATATTCTTAGGGTGAACTCTGCCTGAATTTAAACTTCAAGCTTCAACTTTTCGTTGGTTGTTTTTCTGAAATGCTCAGCACAATGGAAGATTGTCTTTTTTACATGTTGATGCCAATATTCAGAGGGTAAAGATGGAAGTGATACAGGCAAGAGACTAAATCAATTCTCCCATATGTGTTTTCCTATTCCCTCAGTTCCGTGTCTGTCACCAACCTGCAAAAGATGAGAGCAAATAACCTTTTCGAGGCCTAAAAGAAAGCTGAAACAGTAAATTGATTCATCTTGCTCGTTTTGGTCGAATAGGGCTGCGCATGGTTCATAAATGTTCCCGAAGATTGTTTCCAACCTATACGAAACTTCAGAAATTATTATGTTTTTAAATAGTTTATATTTCTCTGACTTTTTCAAGCTTCCACATGAGCTGGAAGACTGCTGCTACTTCAATAATACACTCATCTTAATGAGTAGCTTTCTTAAGCACGCTGTTTTCATGATTTTGCTATCTTACTACCCTACAATAAAGCATTGGAGACGGAGGATATTAAAATAAGGCATCACTGAAAGTTTTTCAAAATTCCTTGGAAATTCACTGATACCCAGAGATTTACTAGATATTACTTTCTATGTGGCTTCCACTTGTCTAAATCAATGAGTGAATTCAAAGAAATTTTATGATTTTATAATATGGTTAAATTTAACGTATCTGAATACTTTCTGATTTTAAATTCTATGAGCTTGACCATTAAAAAAATCCTAAAGCATAAACCAATGCCTTTGGTGTTATAAATTCATCTGCTATTAGGAAATTTAATAGATAGAATATGATTTTTTAAAATTTTCTTTTTCTGCATTGCACACAATGGGGAGTAAATGCTGCGCTCACATGAGCTGCGCTCACACTCATTTTACCCAAATCATTTTTTAAGTTTGATCAACTCTAAAATCAATATTAGAATCAAGCCAAATATATAAATTAGAATTAATGGTAAATTTCCTATCCCCCCTCCCCCCTGTAGAATAGCAACTCTCTCTTAACTCTTGTTTTTCCTCCTAAATCTGCTGCTGAAATCAAGAAAATTGGAGAAGTTGGAGAAACATGAATGGATTTCTGTGTTAAGAATTATTTTAGAAGATTCAGCTCTGATACTGAAAAGAAATTCCTCAGCTGAGCAGGACAACCAGGTTTGTGTGGTGGTTAAGGGCAAGAATGAGCCCTTGGTGGCTCAGGCTGTTAATTGCCTGCACTTAAGATCCAGCTGCCTACAACTGCTGTAGGCTCGAATCCCACCAGGCTCAAGGTTGACTCAGCCTTCCATCCTCTCGGGGTAGGTAAATTGAGGACCCAAGATTGTTGGGGGGCAATTAGCTGACCTTGTAAAAATGCCGCTTAGTAATAATGAAGGCTATTGCTGAGCACACTGGGTTGCATCCCCAAAAATTGTAAGCCGCCCTGAGTCTCCGGAGAAGGGTGGCATATAAATGTAATTTAAAAATCTGGGAGATCATGAGTTCTAATCCACTTTGAGGGCAAGGGCAGCTGGGTGACTTTGGACCAGTCATTCTACTTCTGACCTGGATAGGAGATAATGGCAAACCCTTTCCAACTTATCCAGGCAGTCACCAGGAATCACCACCAAAGAGTGTGTGTGTGTGTGTATGTGTGCGTGCGCGCGCACGCACACACACACACACACACACACAGACAAAAGTTGACCACGCAGTCAGAAGCATCTTGTTCCAAAATTCAATATCCACTTTTTTGAGCCAGTCTTTAAGGAATCCAACTTTGAATAGACTAAATCTGATCTTTCTGCTTGCAAAGAATATGCTCTGCCATTGAATTAGTCTATGGTCTGAAGGAAGCCACATGATATCAAACATTGGGGACTTCAAGTTGGTGTTGATTCCTGGTGACTGGACAGACGCATGAAGTTTTCTTGGCAATATTGTCATTAGCAATGTTTTCAGAAGTGTTTCCCTCTCTCTCCCTCTCTTCCTCCCCGCCCTCACACCCACCCACACCACACACAGAGAGACAGACAGAGACAGACAGACAGACAGACAGACAGAGATGTATATCTCCACCCATCCAACACCAGTGACTCTGGACAGCTTACAGAATTAAAAGTAACTTTACTATCCTTTTTTTCCTCATTTGCCTGGAAAACATGTACAATCACTAAGTAGATCTATGGCCCTTTCCCAAAAGACTGAAAACTTGCTCCCACTCATATGCTCAGGTCATTAAGAATGGGATAAGCTCCATAAGTTCAGGATTCTGCCATGGTCTTTGAACAAAGAGCCAGAGAGAAAACCAGCTTTTTATAATTCCTCTCTGGATGAGGAGAGACCATACAGTACAAGTGCTCCATACAGTTACTTCTCATCAGAAGACCACAAGACAGGACTCAGAGGTTAAGAGAGTTAACCAGTGGTGGGATTCCAATTTTTTTACTACTGGTTCTGTGGGCATGGCTTGGTGGGCGTGGCAGGGAAGGATACTGTAAAATCTCCAGTCAGAGGTGATATTTGCCGGTTCTCCAAACTACTCAAAATTTCTGCTACCAGTTCTCCAGAACTGGTCAGAACCTGCTGAATCCCACCTCTGAAGTTAACCCCACTAAGAATGAAGCCATCTTCAATTCGCTTTTTGCTTTTCCCAGGAAGCCCAGAATAGCAACAGTTTGGACCGATTCAATTTATTTTCCCTCACTTCCAGCCAAGAACTTCTAAAAAAAGAAGAGGTGGGGAAATTAGAAACAGTCCAAATAGTTGCCATTCTGATTTTTTTTGCTAACCACCTTTGGTGACTGCAAAGCTGTTTAATATTCAGCAGGTGTCGCATTCCCTGTGAAAATCTTTGGGGACTCAAGGCCCTTTACAACAGAACATGCTAGTTTGAAAAAAAAGACAATTTCATTTTCTCAGTCCTGACCTTTTATGCCCAATCAGCATCACAGAAAGATTTAGGAAGATTGGGATGTAAATTTGGACATCAGCACCACTGGGCATTGACCTCTCTGTTCTATGTCCCAAACAGCGAAATTTATGTGTCTGTGTATTATTTGCTCTAGATTGATATTTGGCATGAAAAAAAATGCCAAAAAATGTATGTAATTTTGAAAGTTATCATAAAATAAACATTAGTCTAGGAATAGACTAAAAATGAGACGGATTTTTTTAAACAAAAGAGCCCAGTAAAGGCAACATTTTTAACAAACAATTATTGTTACAGTACTATTTTGTGCCTTTACTTATTTATTTCTTGTATCACACACCCCCATCACAAGACTTTTGGTAGAATCCTTGACTTGCAACTACAATTGAGCCTCAAATTTCTGTTGCTAAGCAAGACAGTTGTTAAGTGAGCTTTGCCCCTTTTTACTACCTGTCTTGTCACAGTTGCAGTGGTGGTATTTTACCATTTCGGCCCACTTCAGGCAAACCGGTAGTAAAAAATATTACCATTTGGCTGAACCAGTAGTAAAAAAACAGCTACTGGTAGTAAAAAGTAGTAAAGTACCACCTGAACCGGTATTTCTTTTTTTTCTCCTCCCAACAATCAGCTGTTCTGATGATCAGCTGTGTCAGGATCCCCCTCGTTGTCTTACTGCTTTGCTCAGAAGGCTTTCCTGAGGCCCAGGAGGCAAAAAAATGGAGCACAGGGGAGGGCTGCAAAAAGAAGAAGAAGCCACACCCACTGAGTTACATGGCCACACCCACCTAACCACCCCCACCTAGCCACCCCCACAGAACTGGTAGTAAAAATATTTGCATCCCACCCCTGCACAGTTGCTAAGTGAATCACTGTGGTTGTTAAGTTAGCAATATGGTTGTGAAGTGAATCTGGCTTCCCCACTTACTTTCCTTGTCAGAAGGTCGCAAAAGGTGATCACGTGACCCCAGGACACCGCAACGGTCATAAATACATGCCAGGGGGCTACCCTTGAAGAGCATTCGGAGACTTCAATTGGTCCAGAATGCAGCCGCACGAGCTGTTGTGGGTGTCCCGAGATACACCCACATATCACCAATTCTCCGCGAGCTGCACTGGCTTCCTATTAGTCTCCAGGTGCAATTCAAGGTGTTGGTCATTACCTATAAAGCCCTATATGGCTCAGGACCAAGTTATCTCCAGGATCGTCTCCTACCCTGCATCTCCCTGCGACCGGTAAGATCCCACAGAGTCGGTCTCCGGGTTCCGTCAGCTAAACAATGCCGTCTGGCGGGCCCGTGGGAGAGGGCCTTCTCTGTGGCTGCTCTGGCTCTCTGGAACCAGCTACCTCCCGAGGTCCGGACTGCCTCCACCCTACTGGCCTTCCGCAAAGCAGTTAAAACCTGCCTTTTCCGGCAGGCATAAGGCTGTTGATCTCGCGACTGAGACCTAGCAAGGTCCAGCCCTTCTGTTGTTTGTTGTTTTTAAATTGTTTTTCAAATTTTTTATAATGAAATTTTCTGTGTTTTTCTTGTTGTGAGCCGCCCGGAGTCCTTTGGGAGTTGGGCGGCATATAAGTTAAATTAAAGTTAAAGTTAAAGTTGCCAAGTGTCCAAATGTTGATCACATGACCATGGGAATGTTGCAATGGTTGTGTGAAAAATGATTGTAAGACACTTTTTTTAAAGTACTGTTGTAACTTCAAACAGTCACTGAGATGAACGGTTGTAAGTCAAGGACTATCTACCTTCAAAGCCATCAACTGTTGTAGAATAGTAATCTATACATTGCAAGCTAGTAAAATCAAACAATCCACACACATCTAAAAGAAGAGCAATACATAACTGAAGGCTACTTAAAGACAGCTAGGGCTGATGATGACTAAGAACTTGTGGAGGTGAGGATGGGTTTCTCCTCTGCTGCTATAAGTCTCCCAACCTAGTGTCAGAAAATAGATTTTCTGGTGTTGCTATGCAATTTACAATTTGTCTGGATTTGGAGAAAGATCAAATCCACCAATGGCAGCGTGACACCACATACCCATACTGGTATCACAAGCCACGCCCCTACACTATATAAGGGGCTACCCAACTGACATTTACCTCAGTTCTCATCTGTTCCTAAAAGAGACTGATCAGCATAGGCAATCAATTCTCTCTACATCTACCTCAGTATCTCTGGAAGTGCTTTCTGCTATCTCTGATTATCAAGCTGGAAGGAGAAGAAAACATCCTTAGGCTAGAGACTATCTGACTTTATATTCTGAGGACTAAAGGGACAGAGAAACTCCAACTACATAGGTAGTTGTAAAACTAAAAGAGACCTGAGAGGAAGAAACTTCGAGAAGGAAGAGAGGACACTGGTAATAGTCTTTCTGTGTGTTTATTTGTTTGAGCTGCTTGTTACAATAAATATTGATTTGAAAACATCTGGACTCAATCTTTTGCATAATTTAAATATATAGACAGAGTTTAAAGATCCTCAGATATTAATCAGTCATAGGATTGATTAATAAAATTATTAACACCTAGCCACTCCATGAGGAAAAGCAAGGATTAGCAACTTGAGGCCCTCCAAAACAGAGGTGGCATTCAGCAGGTTCTGACCAGTTCTGGAGAACCGGTAGCAGAAAAATTGAATAGTTCAGAGAACTGGCAAATACCACCTCTGATTGGAGAGGTTACAATATCCTTCCCCTGCCACGCCCACCAAGCCACACCCACAGAACCGGTAGTAAAAAAAATTGAATCCCACCACTGCTCCAAAAGGTGTTGAACTACAACTTCCAGCATCTGGTAATATTGGCTAGATTGGTTGGTGCTGCAGGGGGTTCTGAAGGTTTGCAGGACCACCAACAACCACAACTTGTGTCCTAATCTGCAATTTATTTGTTTATTATTTATTTAGCATACAGCATACCATACATGGACCAGCAATATATATTAACGTTTCATCTAGATTAGTAGAACTCAATAAATGTTAAAAAGATCTATGTTCAAATACCAATGTCTAGGCCATCTAGTCATTGAAGCCCAGCATTGTTTATATTTAAAGCATTTTTGATACTGACCAATATATGCCCTCAGCTTACAGCCAGTCACAATGTGATCTATGGTTTGATGTGGGACCCATATGCCCCAGTTATACAAGACAGTCCTGGCAGACGCTATGTGAGGTGCAAATCCTATTCAGGATTGTCCATTGCTGACATGGTAGTTAAAGGTAGGCAAAGTAGGCATTGCCAAGAGCATTTTTGTGGAGTCATTTATATGTCTTCCTATGTCTGCATGTTCAGTGACAGTGACAGCTTTCCATTGGGAATCAATGTTAAATTTGTTGGGCAGATGCTGTATGAGTACCAGTGGTGTGGTTTCCTGGATTTGAGTCTACCTGTGAGGTAGAATCTGCAACTGAAGTGAGGTAGAATTCATAATCTGCAACTCTTTGCCATGATAACACAAAATCTGTTTTAGCTGACTTCAGCTATGATGTCTGACATTTTAGTTAAAGCTCTATGGTCCATATTATGGTTGTTTGATCTTCAAAGATCAGAATCTGTATATATCCTTTATTCAGCATGACTATTTCACCCACTTGGTCTGGCCTTTGCCTCTCACCCCAACCCCCAAATAAATGCATCCCATGTGGAAAAAAGACTGTCTTTTCCTCTCAAAAGAATAAAATTTTACTCAGAGTGATGAGGAATTTTTAACCTCCAAAGCTGCATTTTCACTGTTAACTCTACCAACAACAACCTCACAGATGGAAATATAAATATTCCACTTGACAACTTTTACTCTGAAATAGATTCCTCCCCTCACAGGCAGATATTCACATCTTGTTATACATTTAAATTATTCATATTTAACTTGATTTACTTAACAATAGGAAACAAATGCGAAATTAAACCTAGAAACTGGTTCTATGCACTCCAAGGTCACCATTTGAATGTCTCCATGTTACAAAAGATTGCTTGCATATAGAAAGTGGTTGAATTCTTCAAGAGGATAGATGTCCTTTCAGTCTCATAGTAATTTTATTTACTTATTTATTTAAAACATATATGCGTGCGATATCCATTTTGTTGTCCTTCTGATAGTTTCCAAACATTGGTACAAGCATTAAAAATATACACATCTCTACCAAATCCAAAGAGTCTTCCAAAACAATATTAGTAGATGAAATAATTTTAGTCTGGAAGAGATCTATTTTATACAAGACTACATCTCATGAATGTACATTGCATTTTGGGTGCCAAAACTCAATCAATTTCTTCCTGAAAAGTTACATGTACATCAAGACATCTGAAACTGTTATAGTGGAATAATTTAAATCTATAGAAATATGACATACCAAAATGGCTTCATGTCATCCTTAGTGAAGCGTGCAAACCAGTGCCGGCATTTCTTGCATTGGATGAGGAACACATTTCTCCTTCTGTCCTGGTCAATTTTTACAGTGGCACAATTGAGAGCGTTTTAACAAGCTGCATCACTGTTTGGTGGCTGCAGTGCCTCAGAGAGAAAGTCCATTCAGAGAGTGGTAAGGACAGCAGAGATGATTATAGGAAGCTCACTTCCTGTTATTCAGGATACTGCTTATAAGCAGTATGTGCTTAGAGCTCAAAGCATTGTTAGAGACCCCACACAACCACTTCATGGTCTCTTTCTGTTGCTCCCTTCTGGAAGGAGGTTTCGAAGTATTTCTAGCAGGATTATCAGATTCTGTAACAGCTTTGTTCCCTATGCCATCCATCTGGTAAACTTGCAAGATTTGTTTCTCTCACTTTGTACATGTATACATCTGAACTAGACTGTGTTGTTTCTCTGTGTCATATAATATATGCGGACATATGCATAATTTTGTATTTATTTATTTATTTTGTCATGTTTATGTAGTGTATATTGGAGGTGGTGACTCTTTGAGAGCTGTACACAGCAACATTTCATTTTAATGTATGCCAATTAGTGTACATTCAAAGTGACAATAAAGTTATTCTCTTCTTGACATTCATTTATGACTCTAGTTCTTTATGCTTTCCCTCTCCATAATCTTGTACATCAAACTGAGGTATTTTAGCAATCATTTATAAATAATTGCTATTTTGTGCAGAAAGTACATCAATAAACTTTGATGTAATGGACCACTAAAAGGGGGTATCAGTTATTCTCAAATATACATTAAATCCAAAATTAAGTCCTGTGCACCAATTACTTCGTTTGCATCAAAAAATAAAGAAGTAATTGGTATATTTATGATATTAACTTCCATTTAGTTCATTTGAATTGTGGCACATTTATTTATTATGAATGATTTAATGCTGATTCAATCATCACAACACAAATTTGCACAAATGATGCAGCAAATTCTCCCCATTAATTTTTTTTTGAATGAAAAGACTGTTCACTCTATCAAAAGTCTACTAAAGCATAGTTTGTCAATCCAAAGTTTTACTGTCTTGAATATTCTAGAGTATTTGGGTAATCCTCCAACAAAGCCTTGTTATTGTAAAGTTTAAATTATCCCACAATGTTAATGTAGCATGTTTGTAAGGATGAAATTGAAAGTGGCATGCCACAGCTACATTATGACCTTGAATGTGGAAAATATAAATCACCTTTAACTGACAACTGAAGCTTCTGGAGTAAAGAATGAAAGACAGGATTTCCCCAGGTAAAATATTGAAATGTTTTATTTCAGAAACTCTCTTTTAGTATAAATCTCCTGTACAAATACTATATATTCATTAATCTTACTACAAATGCTCTGTTTAAGTTTCATCTATCCATTTGTGTTCCTGTTTCTGATACCAGTAGTGATTGCTCACTGACTAGAAGACCATTGTACTAACAATGATATAACAATGGATTTAAATGATATAACAATGAATTTAAATGATATATTTAAATTCAGTTTAATCATTCAAGATGGATTGCTAGGTATTCTCAAACCAAGGTACTGTAAGTTGTTGCTTCTGGATTGCATCAAAACCATTTGGAAAGAATTGATTTTGGCAGGGTAATAACCTTGAAAATTATCAGTTCAGATTTAAGTATATTACCATTACACCAAGAAAACTCTCCATCATCTATTAATGTTATTGATTTTGATATTGAAAATTCAGCTTTATCAATAAACAGCAACCAATCATCTGTAAGCAGAAGACCTTTAAACACTTAACTTGCATATATTAAATCATAAATCTTTACAAAGGTCCCAAACACACTTCACAAAGTAAAGAAGAGAGAAGGGAAGTTGCATAAAATGTTATTGAATTTTTGGAACGCATTCTAATTTAATTTTTGAAATGCATTCTTTTTAAAAAAATAAAATCCTTAGAAAAGCAGAATATTCATCAAATAAAAAGTAGGCATTCCCAAGACAATTTATTCAAAGCCTTCTCTGTGTCCAGTTAAAAATTAGAGCATAATCACCACTGAAGAATTATTTTAAAATAGAATGTATTAATAACTGAATTTTTGAGCCATCTTTTTATTGGGAAAAAGATATGTTTGCCCTCCATAACACCCTTTGAATAGTCTGGAGAAAACTTTTATCTGAATAATATCTGAACCCCAAGCAGGCTCTCCTTAATCATGAGATGGAGGTATGTCTTATTTAGCAGTAATTCACAAAAAAAGTAACAATAAATGGCTTGGTTTCATTCCCTTTTGGTAAAGTTGTTAACAGCTTGTCCATGATTTAATTGAGAAATAGTGGATTTTTAGTGTATCAGTTCTGGCTGTAAACATATGGAGTGTTATTTGAAGTGCATTTATCAATTCTTTCACTCCTTCAAACTCACCAGCTATGCTCCTATTCATTTGTTTTAAGCCAAGAGTTAAAACTTTTATCTTCTTTCTCAGTGGATGAAGGAGGAGAAGCTGATACAGCTACAGTAGCTGCTGCTGTATCATAGATTCTTTTCAATTATGCCTTGTCCTGCTCTTGAAGGCATCTAGACAGTCTATAAACTATTTCACAGTAAGATTAACTGATGTCTTTTTATCACAGTTCTCTAAATTAAACCAGACATTGTCTTTTGAAGGTGACAGGAGGGAGGGAAAGAAGGAGGGAGGGAGGGAGGGAGGGAGGGAGGGAGGGAGGGAGGGAGGGAGGAAGGAAGGGAATCAATTTAGAAAAGACTTTATGCAAGATTAGTAATAAATAAATGACCTTTTTCCTATTCATAAAAGAAGCAGGTTGCAATGAAAGAAAATGGGAAATTAGGTTGAGAATGGATAAATATTTTTGCAGCCATACATACTTCTTCTGAGGGGAGGTTTGGAATCAGAAGGTGAACCACGTCACCAGATTTAAAAGCTATACAGAATTGCCCATGATGAATGCATAATTTTACCTCCAACACTGGCATCCAGTTGATAGACATCAACTCCTAAAATTCCCAAGATAACATTTCCATTGCTGGTCATTCAGCCAATGATCTGGTTGGATAAAGGTTTCTCTGAAATAACATCTCCATCCTCTTTTGCAACCCATGTGATCATCATTGTCTGGAAAGGAGATCAATTCACCCCTTTTAGTCTCTTAAATACCCTGAAAAATCATTTGTTTGCTTCACTGTTTACCTGACTCCTTTGCCAGGTGGGATTTCTTATAGGTTCTGGTAAATAAGAACAACTGCTGAGTGTGAAACTGAAAAGTCAGGGTCACTGGTAGTCAGGGTGCATTTCCTGTGTTGGATGAGGAGAGCACATCTTTCTTCATCTGTCCTGGGCACTTTTTACAGAGGCATGATTGAGAGCATTTTTACAAACTGTTTGGTTGGTGGTAGCAGTGCCTCAGATAGAAAGTCCATACAGAGAGTGGTAAGAACAGCTGAGAAAATTATAGGAAGTTCACTTCCTGTTATTCAGGATACTACTTACTGCTATGTGCTTAGAGCTCAAAGCATTGTTAGAGACCCCCCACACCCACTTCATGGTCTCTTTCTTTTGTTCCCCTCTGGGAGGAGGTTTTGAAGTATTTCTAACAGGACTACCAGTTTCTGTAACAGTTTTGTTCCCTATGCCATCTGTCTTGTAAACTCACAAGTTTTGTTTCTCTCACCATGTGCATGTATACTGTTCTGTCTTTTATAATTACTGGCTGAATGTATAAAGACAGACAGGCAAACTCTACAAAGTCTTCCATACAAAGTTTCTTTATTGGTAACAAGACATCCTCAAATATAACTCACAGTTATGTCGAGATTCATCTAATGTCCAATTCTTTGCATAGCTGACTTCATAGTGTAAAAGAATAGTGATCTATCATCCCATAATGAAGGGGGTGAGGCAGCAGCATGCTCCTGTGGTCCAGGCAAGAGTGAAGGAACCTTCCCCAACCCAACCAAGGATCAATTCAGTGACCAATCAGGGTTACACATGACATGAACTACATTTCCCAGAATGCATTAACCACATTTACCATGAGGCATTCCCTTAAGGGGACAGCTCCCAATTCTAACTTAACTAACTCAATTCCCATTACCTATATACTGTCTGGACAGCACATATACATCCAAACTAGACTGTGTTGTTTCTCCATGTCACATAATATATGTGGGTATATGCAAATTTATTTATTTATTTATTTATTTATTTATTTAGTTAGTTAGTTAGTTAGTCATGTTTATGCCATGTATATTGGAGGTGGAGACTCTATAAGAGCTGTATGCAAGGAAATTTCATTTTAATGTATGCCGAATAGTGTACATTCAAAGTGACAATAAGGTTATTCTACGTCTAAGGTGGGTTCACATTAAACTTCGCATCTTGTGCATTAACCAGCAGCACCACTATTGAGTGATGCTACACTCACAACTTATACTTGTGCCATTTGAGAGAATTAAGAGCATTTCTCCATATGAATACTTTATATGCAGTTCGGTTTTTTTATGATGTTTTTTAAAAAATAATAATAATAAAGATGATGAATTCAAATGGATTTTGTTTGTGGAAAGAGATGGATGACATTTTGGTACGTGTGCATATTCCAAAATCTTTGCATCACCCCTTGTCTGTCTTCCTATCCAATACAGGCAGGCAGGCAGCATGATCACTGTATCAAACTAATTTGCATTTTCATGAGATTTCAGTCTCTGTCAAGGCTTAAGGATGCCTCTAGCAGAGGGCATTATCACAATCTAAGATTTGAATTGCAAATATGTTCTTGTTGTCTTCCTTGTTGCCTTTGCTTCTATCTCATCCATTTCTGGGCCAGCAGGTCCCACTGAGACCTGGTCATATATGTTCCCTGAAGTCACACTTTTAAGAGTTTCTATCCCAAGACTCTTTTGCAGGGTGAAGAAATGAGAAGTAGTAGCATGCCCCATACAGGGACAGGGTTCTCACAAAACCTTTTGTTTCTCCTTTTGGGGGGTGAAAACCCTCCACTTACAATAGGACCATCTGTTCTCTTTTCTATTTTATGCAAAGATCAGACAGGAAGGCTCACACCAAGACCCAGGGAAGGTAGCACTTAATAATTCATACATTCCACGTAAATTAAAATGTGGCTTGAAGCTTCTAGAAAATTGAAGAGCAGTTTCAAGAGAGGATTACCTCATGGAAAGAAGGGTGAGGAGAGGGATTCTTTCAAACAAGATTCTGGGAACGCAGCAGATCTATTTATTTATTTGTATGGATTTATTTATTTGTTTGGATTTATATGCCACCCTATCTCCCGAAGGACTCAGGGTGGCTCACAACAGTAAAAAACATACAGTACAAAAATTTAAAATTATTAAAAAAATTATTAAATAAAGATCCCAAACAATAATCTAAAACCCACAAAGACCAGTATACTGTAAAAACCAATAAAAACCCACGCCCCTCAGTCCAGGCCGGCCTGTTGGAAAAACCATGTCTTCAGGTCGCGACGGAAGGAATGAAGGTCAGGAGCCATCCGCAGCTCCAAGGGCAACTGATTCCACAGGGTGGGTGCTCCCACAGAGAAGGCCCTCCCCCTGGGGGTTGCCAGCCAACACTGTCTGGCTGACATCACCCCAAGGAGTCCCTGTCTGTGGGAGCACACAGGACACTGGGCAGTCGTTGCTAGCAGTAGATTTCTGAGATAAGAAATATGAGAAAACTGAGAACAATTTAGAGAATGTTCAGATGTACAGAAGTTGGAAATGTTCCCAAGTTGAAAACTTTTCCTGATCTTGATGGAAGAGAGTATTTGTAGTTCAGGGTTGAACTGCAAGGTCCTTGGTGCTCTCTCAACTTGGTTGTTTTCTTAGAGACGTTTCATAACCAAACTAGGTAACATCTTCAGTTAGATAACGAAACATCTGCAAGAAAACAAGCAAGATCAGAGAGCATAAGGATCCCAGTTTTCTTGATCTCTCAGGCCACTATAATATAGAAACATCTGTTTACTGGAATAATAAAGGCTTTTCCCATGAATGAGCATAGCTAATTATTTATCACACATTTATGCAATTCTTGGAAATGTGTCATCTTTGTTATCTAAATAAAGGCTGGGAATTGAAACTATCCAAAGGTGGGTTGATTTTGCCACACCCCCTGAATAGCCATCCTGCTCCTCAACTTTGTCATTCAAAAGGAATTTACAAAGCACAACTGAAGCAGAAGCGCATCTTCTGGTACATTTGAAGGACAACTCACTGATTTGGGCTGTTTCTTGATTTTTTTTTCACTGAAAAGGGAAAAAAGCTAGGGACAGTCAAGTCCTATATTAAAGAAAAGAAAATAATGATCTACTTTGGCAGGAAAGTTTTATGGCCCATAGAACAGAGATTCCTCATACCTCATTTACTCAGCAATGATGCCAAAGTATTTTTTTAAAATTTTAAAAGCAGTAGCAATAGCACTTAGACTTATATACTGCTTCACAGTGCTTTATAGCCCTCTCTAAATGGTTTACAGAGTCAGCATATTGCTCCCCAAAATCTGGGTCTTCATTTTACCAACCTGAGAGGAATGGAAGGATGAGTCAGCCTTGAGCTTGGTGAGATTCAAACTGCCAAATTGCAGGCAGCCGGCAGTCAGCAGAAGTAACCTGTAGTACTGCATTATAACCGCTACCACGGCTCAGTTTAATCTCTTTTACCTCTCTTAAACTTTTACTGAGCCTTTAAACCAGGTATTTTGCACAATAATCCACTTTAAAGCAGTTGACATTTACCAGCCTATGACATTTACACCTGTCTTCTCTATGCAATTCCGTCAGGTTCTTGTAGCATCTATGGCCACATGAAGTGCTAATATAGAAAGGGTACCTTCCAATTACCCATAAATACTTTTCCCATTCTTTTTTTTGCATTTGCATGATAAATAATTATTCAATGAAGCTGTGTCTGAGCACAGTGGAGTATCTTGTCAAGTTGCATAGTTATAGAGAGCTATCAAGGAAACAAGATTCATGTGGAATTTCTATAGCAGGGGTGTCAAACTGACAGCCCATGGGTTGGTTGTGTCACGTGCAGGCCACACCCACCCCAGCTCCGCAAATGGAGAAAACATCATGATGGCAACGTGATGAGGTGAGTTTGAGACCCGTGTTCTACAGGTTTTCATGCCAAGAATGAGGGGGTAAGAGGGCAGTTCTTTACAAACTAAGATAGATAGAAACTCTCCACCTTTCTTTATTACATTACGGTAGAGTGTCTTTGAAACTGTTGACTCTCTTTTTTTGCTCCTTCTTGGACCAAGCCCACACGAGGCAAGATTTGAAAACACAGTAAGAATAACAGACTACTATGAGAAAAAATGCAAAATACAGTAATAAAATAGGGAGGGGGGAGAGTTTCAAATGTAATTATTATACTTTATTCATTAAGCATGAAACTCAGGCAACAACTTATTATTATTATTATTATTATTATTATTATTATTATTATCACAGTCAGCCAGATGTTCAGACTGGGTTTGGCATTTTTGTCTACCTGTTGAGTTCTTACCATGGACCTGGGATAGGCAAATCTGGATGTTCAATGGTGTTATTGCCGCAGGATGGAAGCTGTTCCAAGTAAAGCTGCCTTCTGAAATTGACTGATGGCAAATTTGTCAATGCCTATGATGTTCAAGTGGTGCTCCAGTTGTTTTGGGACTGCACCCAAGGCGCCTATTACTATTGGTACTACCCTTGCTTGCCTTTGCCATAGTCGTTCTACTTCTATTTGTAGGTCTTTGTATTTTGTTATCTTCTCTTCTATTCTGCTGTCTCCAGGCACTGCCACATCCACTATCCAGACTTTTTTTGTCTTTCTTATCATTTATTATTATTGTTGTTGTTGTTGTTGTTGTTGTTATTATTGCAATTGTAGAAATGGGGTTGGGATGCAAGAGTCTCTGGGCAACTGGCAGGCTGCTATGACTACAATGACATAGCCCCAAACACAAACTGACAAAACATGACACCATCTGCTAAAGTGACATAGCCCACCAAATCATGATACCTTGCAGAATTCTTCCCAACCAAGTCATTGTTATAACATACTGTAGTTAACAATTTTTTTAAAGGAAGCCTGGCCTGTTCAATATCAGCAAAGTATCTGTTCTGCCTTTAGAAATGTCCTGCTGTGATCATCCTAGAAAAACATGTCAGTATTGTTTCAACAGGTTTTCTTGGCCAATCTAGCCCAATCACAGAAATACCTTCTCTTCCCCACCTCACCCGCCCCCCCAGTTCCTTTGTTTGTTAGTTCGTTTTTGTTCATATGCCAAAAGCTGGCACGTGGACCACTCTTGGGGAATAGTTTTCCAGCTCCAGAAAATTGTTAACATACGGCTGAGCGTGTAATGACAGCTTGTTCAAAAATGGAAAAGACAGGGCAGCACTGAAAAAGAAACCTTAATGAGCTTGCTTGGGTTATACACGCTTAGTCCTGAACAGTCAGCTCACTTTAACGTAAGCTGTTCACAGGCTTACAACAAAGCACTTCAGGTTTCATTTTTTCATGCATTTTTCCAAAGACATTTATTTTAAGACTTAGGCCATGACCCCAGTTCCACATAACCAAGGCACTGTATTTTTTATGCCTGCCATATCCCCATTATATTGCCTTCATCTCGTCCTTAGCTTATGCATGAGTCATCCTTACCTGTACCAGGTCAAAGTATTTTCTACTATTCTGACATTAGCCACAGGCAGCTCAGAGACTTACCACTAATCAGTTTTATTTTTTATTAGATCACACACACACACTTTGCTTGAATGCTTTAGGAGAGTAAAACAGAATAAAAGAAAAGACTTTAATTGGTAAAAAGTTATCAAGAATGGGGTATTCTTTTAAGAATATTTCTTATTGGGAGTTGGTGGCATGTCACTCAAAACATTATGACATATCACCTACAGTAAGTCTGGCTAAGTAAAACAATCTAAGCATTTGTTCTTTTTCTGTGTCATCAGTCTTTCATGCCCATGTCACCCCTGTAATGTAACAATAAATTTGGAGAGCTATTAGTTTAAAGATACTTTTGCTTTTGGTAAAATATGAACCTCTAAGCTTCTGTGAATTATGATTCAGCTCTTTCACTCTTGAAACTTACCAGGAGAGACTTCAAACCATTCAAAGTGGGGCAGGAATTGGCAATGGGCACAGTGAATTTTATACTGATATAGATTTAGGCTGATTCAGGGATGGGTGGATAACTTAGTAGTTTTGAAAAGCAGTGTCAGGAATTCTAGATGGGAAAGTTAAGAATGGTGGTTATGGAATACAATTCACTTACTACTAAATGATTATGAAGTGTTGTAGGACAGCATGGATATATCCTAAATACAGATGGGCCAGTGTGATCTTGAGAGGTGTCACGAACCTATCTCTTATTTCTCTATAAGAGTTTTCACCAACCTCTAATTATGCTTCCGCTAGTTGAGAATTTATAGAGTAGCAATTCCAAACTACCAAGACAGATTTTTTTTCTGATCATTCTAGGTTCTCTTGGACAATATCAGGAATTTTTTCCTAAAGGTTAGAAAACTCCTATCTTAACTCAATAGTGAAGAACATGCCAGACTTTAGAATGTTTGATTATATATTTTCAAAACTCATAGCAAGTTCAACTACTCAAAACAGCTACAGCTTTTTCCTATTTCAGAAGATCTATTTATAATGCACAATAAGGAGTATGAACAACAGGCTCTACTTTTTCCATGAAAACCACTTTTGTGCTCAAATACCACTTGATGCCTTCTTTATCTGGAGTGCTTTAATTTCCTGCCATAATCCTATTATTGGATTTTTCTGAACCTGAAATTTGGTTTTTCTAGTCTGTTTTGCAAAAGTCAGCTCTGGTTTCCATTTTCTCTGCAGAAAGTTATGAGTTTGCAACACTTTCTCATATACACTGGAAAAATATTCATGACTGCAATAAGCATGTTGAGTTTCTTAGCAGACCAGACTAGTTGGGTAATTGAAAGCACACATCACACTCATGAAGGAATGGGTGGATGTGGCCAGAGACTTCTGTTGCAGAAAAGGTCATAAGTGCCATGTATGCTGAAACTGGGCAAAAGCCTTCCTATTCTAGAAGAATCTGAGGATCTAGGAACATCCCTAGATCATGTGGCAGCTCTTGTTATGGAACCACAATCCCACCCAGATCTAAAATTGCAATTAATCTAAAGCATGCATTCTCAACAGTGGAGATATTGCCCCAAGGGCAAAAATTGGTTCTTGTGAAGAAGGTCAAAAATCTTAGCTATTGTAATGGTTTGTGGCCCTCTAGAGCTCAACTGTACCAAATAAAATCTTATTCCTTAGTTTTCCTGGGGTTTTCTTGAGCAGCATTGATGTTGAGTTTATGGAAAATACACAAAATGAATGCAAGATCAATGTTGTAAAACAATGGAGAATGGATGGCCATGATTGTAGGAATTTCAGTTGGCTGCTGAATCTTGAAGTCATATCATGAGAAGTGGCCTGGATGTGTTCATTGGATACCACAGGATGCTTTCTGGATGTTGTTCATTGTGAAGTGACATGGCAAAAAATTTGATCTGGTTGAAAATGGTTTTAGTTCAGTAAGTAATATATAAACACTGGAAAGAAACAGAATTGAAATGTATTCAGGAGGGGGTATTAAATTTACTAACTTCATACTGAATATTGAATTTTTAGTTTAAAAACATTGGGCTGAGGGATCTTGTTGAATAGTTCTTTGGTATCTTACTTTAAGTTACTTTTTCAAACTAGTTAAGTTCACTAACTAGTTTCTCATGTCAAGCAAATGTTAAAGGTTTACTAAAAATAATGTTTAAGAAATGAATTTATTCATTTCAATTGGATTTCTTTGCTGAAAAAATAACCAGTTTGAATTATTTTCAGTCGTTCTGGTTACTTTGTTACTATTGTTTATATATGGTAAATTTCTAATTCATATATTACAATTTATATAAATACATTTCATGAAAAGTTACTCAGCAAATAATAGTTAATTAATCCAGTTAAGTCAAATGTTAGCTTAAGCTTGTAATTTTTAATTTAACTTTTAATTTTAAAAGAATTATTTAGTCATTCTTAACCCTACATTGAATAAAAAGTGCATGCTTTTTTATGTATAAAACACATTAAGTACATAAACAGATATATGTGTTTATATTTGTGGTATTAAAATTTCATGAGGAGAGGCAATTAGGAAAAATAATGTCTAAAAAGGGGTTGGAGAGGTGATAATGGAGGAAAAAAAGGTTAGAGTTATGTTTAAATATACACAGTAATGCAGAGAATTTTAAAGATTATTATTCAACTAAAATCAAAGCCTTTCTTGTTAATGGATAGACTAATGGATAGACAATTAGAAAAGAGTTACAAAATATTGTTTTTGTATATGATAACTGTTTTGAAACTATTATATGCCCCAAAATGAAAAGACTCTGAAATACTAACAATGGATGATGAAGATGACAGAATTAGCAGAGATGGCAAAATTGACTTGTTTAATTAGCAAAAGGACAATAATATTCATTGGTTACTGGAAATACTTTATGGACTTGCTGCTGAAAAAAGAAAAAAATGAAGCACCTTGTGATTTATGGGTTTGATTATTTCAAAGGCTAGATTATGAAAAGAAGGAAGTTATGTTGTGACCTTAGAGAAAGAGGGTAAAATATGAATGGACTTGTAACTGCTGTTAAGAAGATTGGAAGCTGCGTCTTTATATACTTTTTTAAATTTTTCTTTTCTCTTTCTTTTCCCTTTCTTCCTTTGCATTGTTTTTTAGCTTACTACTTTACTTATTTTTAGTCTTTTTATTAAAATTGCTATCATTTTTATTGTCTTAAAAATTACTTTGACAAACATTACATAAAAAGAGAAACAGTTTTTGATCCCACGGCCAGCCTGACTTCGGTAGGATTGAGTCTCACCCTATATTTCCTCATCCAAACCCTAATAGTCTTCAGGTAGCAAGATGCGTTTTTCATTCCAAGATCCTGTTACTCTAGCTTTACAATAAAGTAATATTGTCCTACGCAACCTTGGTTTCTTAGTCTGGTCTGCTTTGCAGAGCTGATGTATATCTTGCAAGTCTGAATGAGTTTCCTCTCTTCCTCCTTTTATTTTCATCAGATCTAGGACAGGGCCTCTCTGAGATGTTTACTTATGCTGCATTCCTGCTCTGGGCTCAGATCTCTTTTATCTAACCATGGCCTTGGTAGCAGCTCTTCCTCCTGTCTGTCAAGGCCACGCCCCCCCCATCCCTACAGCACCAAAGAATGGTGGCCATAGTTCTCAAACCTCACAGGTGGTCTAGAAGCTACTGAAATGATATGTGGGAGAGACCTTGGGAGCAGGGCAAAGAGATACAGCCAAGGTAGCCCTCAGATAATAGATAGCACAGTTGCATAGTGGGTGGAGAAGAAGGCTCAGAAAAGAGTTCCCTATGTTTTTAGGCTGTAAAGGTGATGGCAGGAGAATTTTACTTTCAGACTTGCACGATTCTGTTAATGCGGCTTTGCAATAAAGTAGAATTAGTTCAATCGGTAGCATTTTCTGTCTGGTCTCCTGATGAGGCTGACAGCTATCATCAAAATATACGTTAGAAGTTAAACAGTCTCTCAACTCTTTGTGACTACCCTTCTATGTCCTCGCAGCTTAGTTGGCATCAACCCAGAAATGAGATAAATAGATATTACATGCAGCCCTGGGTGGCATCCCATCCAGATCTGAGCTTCTTAGCTTAGTTTTGACATCACTCTGATTTGTTCCATTCTCCCTGTTTAAAAAATATGTCAGAAGAATAGTACAACACACCTGCAACAGTCGTGCTCACTCTTTTAATGAGTTTAGTTCAAATAATTGTTAATTAAAATTTAATTTTATTCTGACCCACACTCATTCCTTGCAGAACAGCTGTTGGCGTGCCACTCAAAGGTCAAAAGAGAAGCCTTATTTCTAACAAAATGTTGCTTCCATGAAACAGAATTTTGCAGTGAGAGCCAGAATTCTCTTTAAAAGGCCATTGAAGTGTGACTCCCAGAGTCCTTTGGGGAATGCAATTTTTAAAGGCATATGGACATTTATAATGTGTATTCCTGTCAAATGACCAACCTGAAACAAGCGTATGTGTCTGTCTGTCTGTCTGTCTGTCTGTCTGTCTGTCTGTCTGTCTGTCTGCTTTGAGTGAAACAGCATTGTCGTATACTCCCTGACCTTCTCTAACCTTTCTACAATCTGAGTTTTATAGCGTGCAATTTATTCAACAGGCTACATCAGCCCAGGGGATTCGTCTGCCGTAACGTAAGGATTTCTTACGTTCAGCTTTGTCCCTTCCAGAGGAACAAACATTTTCTGCAAGGGTCTGCTTCCCAGTCAAGTTTCAAAAAAAGGCAATGTTTAAAGAAAATGCAGAAATGATGCATACTTTTGTTTTTTGTTTTCTCTGTCCATGGAGATTATGAACACCCCAAGGCAGCTCATTTTTGCAGAGTGTTTGCTGTCAAGAAGCAATGAAGTGCAAATGCAAGCCAATTGAACTTAACAATTTGTTTATCCGAGAAGACAACAGCTGGAGAAAAACCAAGGATTTTAATAATTAGCCAGTCACATTAGATAAGAGATATACCAGTATATGATCTTGCATTATAATAAGGCAGCAATTGCCAAGGGGTTATATAAAGAATCAGAAATCAACCTCCTTCAGGATCAAAAAAAATGTGTCTGGCTGGATCTGGAGATGGTTGGGGAATTATGCTTAGCCCAAAGGAGCATACTTCATCAGTTTTCTGACCCTTTGGCAGTTTATATTTACAGTTCTCAATTTAATATGGAGGGCGGGGGGAATCTCCAATGGCCCTTATTTTGGTCAAAGTGAAAATAATCCAACAACAAATATTTTGAGCTTCTGGAATTTACCATATGTATTGGTCTGCTGCTTGATCATGCTTGTTTGTTTTCCATCAGAGTTTAAAAGCAGACAATCGTTCTTTAGCACACTGATGGCGAAGCTCAATGTGTCAAAAACTCAGGAAATGCCTAACTCTGCTGGTGTTGTCATGCCGCCCTTCCTCTGAGCAAAAGAGGAACAATTCTCTATCTCCTCACCATCTAGGCCACCCTGAATAGTGACACTTGACTTCAGCTCCAGCACCATTGCTGCCACCCAAAAAGGCCATCTCACGCTGTTCCTCAAGGCATACAAGCCTTTTCACGCAGTTTCCAGACGTTGTGTGAGAGCACCTCTCTGTTCTGACCCAAACCCTTTTCCAATAAGACAAGCAATAACCAAAGGGAACAGAAATCTTTTAATGAGTCTTATGAATCCCCAGTTAAAAGGCTGCTGCAAACTCATTAACTTTGATAAACACAAACCTTGCCAAAACTGTACGAGACTGCCAAGAATCATAGATAAGAAATATTTCACAAGAGTCTTCAAATACCAACTTAAGATACTGTAATGTCCATGAGGCTGAGTTTCAAAACGTCTTTGCTTCCTGCAAAGAATGTTCGCTTCACAGCTGGCTTTTATCTTCTTGAAGGAGGGGCCATTACCTTGCAGCCTTACTCCCGAGTCACCCATGCTGTTATAGCTGCTCTTTCTTGTGAGCAATCCTGCATGCATGCACACTTGGCACAGGCTCCTCGGGAACCTCCTCATTGCTGCTGCCAGCCCCCACAATCTCTGAAGGCAGCAGTTCACTCCCTAATGGTCCTGGCCCCTCATCTGAGTCCTTGCTCTCCTCAGCCATCTGCACCTGCTGCTGGCTAACCATAACACTCTCATTCTTGCACAGTATCCAAAGTCTACGCAAAAATGGACTGTGTTTTTTCAGAATAGTTGTTGCCAGGTGTTGGTGAATGCTAATGTGCCATGGAAAATATTGTGGCAGTTCAGCTTTGACACGTGTGTCATAGGTTTTCCCAAAGGTGGTTTTTTTGTTTTGTTTTGTCAAAAGGCAACTGGACTTTCTTGAGTTTTTTTTTCCTTTGAAAATGTTTTACTTCTCATCCAAAAAGCTTTTTCAGAACCGAAGAAGCTTCTCAAATAAGAAAGGAAATGTTTTCAAAGGAAAAAAAGATAAGTCCAGTTGCTTTGTGAGGGGGAAAAAGGCATCTTTGGGACAACCATGACCTGGATGCTTGAGAAGCTCCATAGACATCATGTTATAAGTTTGCCAACACTATTTTAGCACGATGTGGGAGGGAAGCTATACTTTATGAACGCGGCTTTGCTTCTCACAGTATGTACACATTGCATGTGTCCCCCGGTCATTCCTCATTGTAATGTGGAACCACCCACCACCAGAGGTGGTATTCAGCAGGTTCTGACCACTTCTGGAGAACCGGTAGTGGAAATTTTGAGTAGTT
Organism: Naja naja; assembly: GCA_009733165.1. NCBI lineage: Eukaryota > Metazoa > Chordata > Lepidosauria > Squamata > Elapidae > Naja > Naja naja. Next base: position 95,199,825 of record CM019150.1, on the reverse strand, counting down.
CGGAGAACCGGCAAATACCACCTCTGACTGGCCCTGCCCCCATCTATTTTCTGCCTCCTGAGTCTCAGCTGATTGGCTGGGTCTTCTTTTGTTGCCCTGCACAGGAGAACGGAGCTGGAAAGCAGGTTAGGGAGGTGGGGAGGGAATGGGATTATGCAGTAACCTTCCCCCAGGAGTGGGGAGGGAATGGAGATTTTGCAGTATCCTTCCCCTGCCACGCCCACCAAGCCACACCCACCATGCCATGCCCACCAAGTCATGCTGACAGAACTGGTAGTAAAAAAAATTAATCCCACCACTGCTCACCACATCACAAAAAAGATGTTGAGACTTCAGGAAAAGTGCAGAGAATAGTAACTAACATGATTGAAGGCCTGGAGACTAAAATATATGAAGAACGATTGCAGGAACTGGGTATGGCTAGTCTGAAGAAAAGAAGCACTAGGAATGACATGATAGCAGTATTCAGGGGTGGGATGCTACTGGTTTGGCCCGGTTCTACAGAACCGGTAGCTGTGAAGAGCAGCAGACACCGAACCAGTTCAGTGTCTGCTGCTCTGTTTGGCCTACCCGCCTATTCGGGCTCTTGGCTGTCCTTTATTTCCTGCTGTTTCAACCTCAGCTGCTTTGCACGGCACAGCTGAGGTTGAAAAAGCAGGAAAGAAGAGGATTTTCAAACGATGCTCACCCTCACGCAGTGCTTGTCAGCTGTCCGGGTGGCACAGCTGAGGTAAACGCACTCTCACCAGGGGTGGGATTCTACCTGCCAGAGAACCAGCAAATCACGCCAGTCACTGGCCCCACCCCGCCCTGCCCAGTCACTCCTTACCTGGCATGTACACCATCAAACTTGCCTGCTAAGTTGCTATTTTTCCTTTTTTTCCCCCAACCATCAGCTGTTCAGCTGTGCAGGGAGATTTAAATTAGCTAGAAAGCAGGAAATAATTGGATTTCTTGCTTTCTAGCTAATCTAAAAGCAAAGCTGAGCCTGCAGACTCAAGTAGCAGATGGCAGAAACACAGATCTCTAAGTGAATCTGTGATTCTGTCAGCAACTCAATCTACCTACCTGCTTTGCCTGATTTGGGGTAAAAGTTGCTCTTTTTTTATAAAAAAAATTCAACATATTTACATAAATATTTATAATATTTACATACAAGCCACGTTCAGCCAGCCACACCCACAAATTAGGCCACACCCACAGAACTGGTTGTTAAGAAATTTGAATCCCATCCCTGGCAGTATTCCAGCATTTGAGGGGCTGCAACAAAGAAGAGGGAGTCAACTTATTTTCCAAAGCACCGGAAGGCAAGACAAAAAACAATGGATGGAAACTAATCAAGAAGAGAAACAACTTGGAATTAAGGAGAAACAGTGAGAACAATTAACCAGTGGAACCGCTTGGCTTTGGATGTTGTGGGTACCCCATCACTGGAGCTTTTAAAGAAGATATTGGACAGCCATTTGTCTGAAATGGTATAGGGTCTTCTTCTTGAGAAGGGGGTTGGACTAGAAGACCTCCAAGGTTCCTTCCAACTCTATTCTGATTGTATTGTCTTTTCAGCGAAGAGAGGCCAGGAGCATAGAAAAATCTGTTTGACATATACAATTGCATTAAAACGCAGATAATGATTACTCTTCAAAGCACTTTCAGTTCCGTGGTGAAAGATAACCGTAACAATCCAAAACTTTATGTTCCAATACATTTTTCGTCAAATCTAAAAGACAGCATAAGTGTCTCTTCCAAGAATTTCAGTTTGATTGCTCATTCTATTTTTTGCTTTGAGGTGGCATTTTTATTTTGCTGGTAGCAATACTGATTGTACTGAGGCAGCCCTGCATAGCTTTTGTTATTCATTTGTCAACTCTTCTGGATACACAAATAAATGAGCTAAAGCCACATTTATTCCAGAAGATAAGTGCTAAGATCTTTTAAAGAAACACAGACCAGCCCACATCTTGCTCCCACATAAAGGTATGAAATTAAAAAATGGAAATAAACCTTTACAATCATAAATACCAAAATAACACCAGCATTGAGCCCGCAGGAATATCCAATTGGATTTCATGTGAGGGCCCACAAAATAAATTCCTGGATTTTAATCTGAAGTGTACCAAACGAGGTTTCCATTTGCTTTGAAATAGCACTAATTCTATAGCCAGATTGGTGTAGCATTTAAGGTGTCAGGCTATCAACTGGGAGACTGTGAGTTCTAAATCCGCCTTAGGAAATGCCAGTTGGGTTATCCTGTGCCAGTCACTTTTTCCAGTCACTTCTTCTCAGCTTTAGGAAAGAGGCAATGGCAAACCACTTCTGAAAAATCTTGCCAAGAAAACTGCATGGAATTGTCTAGGGAATCTTTGATAAACTAAGTGGAAGATGGGGGGGGGGGGGAACTAATTTAGAAGAAAATTAAAATGTTCAATGATTAAAAGTGCATGCCTCAAAAATCCTTGATTCCATTCTAATTTTACACCCACGTTTTCTCCATTAAGCTATGTTCTTTTTATTTCCTTGGAAAATAATTAATGGACATAAACACTCACTTCATCCATTCTGCACTTATTTTTATATCACAGCTAGGATAGATCTGATCTCCGCACATATTTAATTTGGATATAATCACCGAAAGGATGACATTAGACAATGTTATTTGAGTCTTTCTTAAATTTATAGCCTGCCTGTCAGGCTCCGAGTTCACCCAGAGCCCGTCAGCTCCGAATATGCCTCGCAGCAAGTCAACTGGCCATGTCACCTTATCTCTGCTGCTGCCGGTTCTGTATTTCTGCTTGTGTGCTGGCCGATGGCTTTGGAATGACACAGCATTGTTGAGGAAGGATTCTGCAACAACTGCGAGGCTGCAGGATGGATTCTGCAACAACTGCGGGGCTGCTGGAACTGGCTCTTTATTGATGCGGTGCATATTGTTAAAGGGGGTTGGGGCACATATAGGTGGTAATTAGGACTTAGGTTAAAACATGGTGAAGATGGCACCAGGTGGGGATCAGTTAGTGAGGGTCGGAATAGGGAAGGGATGTAGATATGTTATAGGGTTAATAGCATTTAGGGATAATGGGTTAGGCGTGGCCAGAATTAGAACTGCATATAGGGCTGAGTGTCGTGGGGAGTGTCTCATGATAATGGTGATAAAAGGAAAGGGAGCAAACTCAAACCCAACTCTAACCTTGCCTGGCTTTTAGCCATTCTTGCCTGATTAGAGTATTTGTTATTTGATGCTATATTGAATAAACCATCATTGTCCTAAAGAGGAGCTGGAGTTTGGATTCATTTAAAGACAAATCTTCAATACTCCAGGACTGGCTGAGACTGCCTTTTTGTTCAGGAGCTCAGGCAGTATACAGATAGTTCTCAACTTATGACCACCACGGAGTCCAAAATTTCTGTTAAGACATTTGTTAAGTGAGTTTTGCCCCATTTTACAACTTTTCTTGCCACAGTTGTTAAGTGAATCACTGCAGTTGATAACTGAGTAACAGAGTTGTCAAGTGAATGTGGCTTCCCCATTGATTTTGCTTGGCAAAAAGTTGCAACATGACCTTGGGACAAAGCAACGGTCATAAGTATGAACCAGTTGCTAAGCAGATGAATTTTGATCATATAATCATGGGGCTGATATAAAGGTTGTAAGTGTCAAAAATGGTGATAAGTCACTTTTTTCCAGTGCAATAACTTTGAACGGTCACTAAATGAACTGTTGTAAGTCAAGGACTACCTGTACACAACTTTCCCTCCTCCTGTTTTCCCCCGCAAGAACCCAGATAGATGATTTGGACCAGCAGTGGGATCCTACCTGTTTCGCTACTATTTTGGTGATCACACACGCGTGGCGTTCACCTAACATGCATGCACCCAGGGGTGGGATTCAAATTTTTTAACAAATGGTTCTGTGGGTGTGGTTTAGTTGGTGGGCATGGCTTGGTGGTCATGTTATTGGCTGGGCATGGCCAATTCAATATCACTCACATCGAGGCACGCATCTCCTCACCTGGCCTCTCCCCTGACTGTGGGGAAGCTGCAGCAGTTTTAAGTGTGAAAAATTGTCATAAGTTGCTTTTTTCAGTGCCATTGTAACTTTGAATGGTCACTCCACACAAGCAAAGTGTTAAGTTTGCATGAAGAGACAGACACGGAGTGCTTCAAGCTCTTTGTTTATTAGTGACTACAGCTCAGAACGAACCCACTTTGGCTGGGCTGCGGCTGCTACTTATAGCCAGCAGCTGCAGTTGCCAGCCAATCAGAGTGCAGGGTTTTCCCGCACTTTTTAAACCAATCATTTCTTACATTTTACAAGAACAGTTCAAACTAAACCAATGACTTTAAACCTGCATACATAACGCAAAGTACCAGCAAAGGTGGGGGGAAAAAACTCCAGAGATGTTCCTAAGACAGGAAGTCTAGAGGGTTAATGGAAAGGCAGTTTCTGTAAGCAACACCAGAATGTTTCCTTCCTGCCTTCCTTACAGGATTAGGCCAGTAATTTCTTCTAACAACCGGATCTCCAAACTGCTTAGAATGTTAACAACCGGTTCTAGAGAATAGGTGTGAACTGGTAGAATCCGACCCCTGCATGCACCTAACACGCGCATGCAGCTTTCCCCACACCAGCTGAGGTCTGCAGTGCCAATCAGCTGAGACGGTAAAGAAGAGAAAAGCGCAGGGATGGTGAGAGGGCCGGTCCTGCGTGTTTCCCCTTTTTCTCCTCTCAGCTGATTTGGAGCCTTTTTTTCCTCCTCTCAGCTGATCGTGGGAGGGTTTTTTTTTTTTACTACCGGTTCAGCCAAAATGGGCCAAACCGAGCCAAACTGGTAGCATACCACCACTGATTTGGACTGAGTAAGAATGTTAGCAATGACTACAAAGTATACATAGAACCAACGTCTCTACAGTGCCAAGGCAATACCTTAACCACATCTTCTCAGGGGTTGCAAATGTTAGGTTATCTAAGGGACATTGAGCCTATAGTATAGGAGATCCAGACTTGGTATCCAAAGGTAGAAAACGTTTCCAAGCTCTGATTTTGGGTCATTTTTCCTGCTGTACTTAGAAAGTAAAACTTTTGCTACCTCAGATCCAGATTTCTATTCATCCCACTTAAAACATATTTCAAAAGTAAAATACCTGTTCTCTATCACTGGGTGTCCCCTAGTTTGAAATGCAGAAGCCACATACATTCTATTGGTTACATTCTGTGGAGGCCTAGGTGCATCCCTTTCCCTATGCAGCCATCTCAGGATGGCAACCAGAGGCCTGAGCTGACCTTCTATCCAGCTGCTGATTGTTTTCCAAATATTATCTTCAGAAGTAGTCTTTTTTTTTTGTCATTCACGTCACATCATTATATATCCAGCTTCCATTTCCTTCAGGCTAATATGATAGAAGCAAAATGCGAATCCAGTGGCTTTGTTATATACTAATGGCAAAAATAGGCTAACTAAAAAAAGATAAAGATTTCCCCTTCCAGTCATGTCTGACCCTAGGGGGTGATTCTCATCTTCGATTCACAGCCAAAGAGCCAGTGTTATCTGAAGATGTTTCCATGGTCATGTGACCAGTATGACTATATGCTGAAGGTGCAAAGGATGCTGTTACCTTCCCACTGAAGTGGTATTTATTCATCTACTTGCATATGCATGCCTTCAAGCTACTAGGTGGGCAGGAGCTGGGGTAAGTAACAGGAGCTTAAACCATCACATGGTACTTGGGTCTTGAACTGCTGACTTTCTAATTGGCAAGCCCAACATCTTAATTGCTTGGCTGCCATGCTCCCTAGGCTAACTACAATCATTTTCTTGATCTATTACTGATTATGCCTGACTTGGGTTAACCCCAAGGAAACTCTGGAAGAAGGCAAGAAACCAAACCATATATCAAATTTGCAGAAATTATACTTCTTAGAAAGTTTTGGTTGGCTAGTGATCAGGCAAGATAGAAGGGGAAAGACAACTGATGACAAGATCCACTTCCATCCATCAAGTAAAGCCTGACTCTCCAAGAATGCATCATGACTTACAAGCCTGCCAAATAAGGTTTGTACCCCATTTTTCAGGCCATCAGTATGAACTGATTCAGATCTTGGAAAGGCATTGACAAACACAAATTGTTTCAATTGAAATTTTCATGTTTCATGTCCCCGTGACCCCATTCTTTTCCATTTCCTTTGATCTTCAGGATTCAACTATTACTACCACACACATAGCATTGTATTTCATATTCTTTTCTTAAGCTTCTCAGCTGAACTTTTGCACACTTTTGGGTATGAAGATCTAAAGGCCTTTTGGCATTGGTGACCTCATTTTGCACTCAAAATAGAAAAGGGAAACATTCCTTCATTTGAAAACACCAACATAGGCTGCTCCACTTCACTGGATATCTTCAGGCACAGATCTACATCAGTGGTGGGATTCAAAAAACTTTACTACCAGTTCTGTGGGCGTGGTTTGGTGGGTGTGGCATGGCTTGGTGGGCATGGCAGGGGAAGGATACTGTAAAATCTCCATTCCCACCCCATTAACCTGCTTTCCAGCTCCATTCTCCTGTACAGGGCAACAAAAGAAGTCCCAGCTGATCTGCTGGCTCTTCTTTTGTTGCCCTGTACAGGAGAATGGAGGCAGAGAATAGATGGGGGTGGGATCAGTCCGAGGTGGTATTTACCAGTTCTCCAAAGTACTCAAAAAATTTGCTACCAGTTCTCCAGAACTGCTCAGAATCTGCTGAATACCACCTCTGATCTACATGTATAAAATACACCTGAAGCTCAGTGAAGATTCAGAACAGCACAGTAGCTCAGAAAGCTGACCAGTTCTTCAGAACTGGTCAGAACCTGCTGAATACACCTCTGCTTGACGAATGTATCTTTTCTTTTATGTACACTGAGAGCATTTGCACCAAGACAAATTCCTTGTGTGTCCAATCACACTTGGCCAATAAAGAATTCTATTCTATTCTAAATCTTGATTGGAGGGTGGGGTAGGTTTCTCAAAGCCTGTTACCCCTTTAGTACTCCCATCATGGTGAAATCCACTGCCTGCAGCTCAAGAATTAGCATGATAACTTACAACCTTCTGAAAACTCTACCAGCTATCCATCAAATGCCTTGCTGCAGGAAAGATAAGAATATGGTCTTTATCAGCACATTGTGTCAAGTATCTGAAAACCTCAGCGGAGTTCAAGCCTTGAGAGCTAAGTTAATTTGTCTAAAGTCAAGAGTCTGCCAAGTCTTGATCTGGGAAACTTGAGAATAATAACCTTACAGAGAAGCTCTGTGTGGTTTTCCAGACTTAGGCAGTTATTTTTAATTCATTTAAAGACGGGTATTTCAAATTGCAATGCAATTAGATCAGCATTCACCACCTCAGAAGATTACTAGATGAAGGTTGAAACCTAAAAGAAGAATAGTGGCTTTGGTTTTATTATTTTAAGGAAAATTGAGCTTCTTGGTCACATTGTTTTAGTCAGCTCAATCTGAAATGATAGTATCTATCACTGGGGTGAAAACTCATGAGGAAAAAAATAATAATTTCAGTCATAGACTGGGAATATGGCATCAGTCTCTGGCTTCAAGAGACAATAAGGTGAAGATGCAGAGCTACAATACTAACTCCATTGGGACAATCAACATACTGTAGATCTAAAAAGCACTATCTATATACCGTAGTTTGCAGTACAACCAGTTTTCTAAACCTTTAGATTTGTACATCCTAAAGGAGCTAAGGAACATTTTCAGTTCCAACAATTAACTAGGACAAAATAATTCCTCTCTGCATGAAAAAAATAACAGTTGTTCTGTTCCTTTAGGTACAAAAGGCAGAATACTTAGGATGCTTGCTCTATGATAAAGAGACATGAAGAAGCAATGCAATTTTTTAAAAAGAAAACATTAAACATCTGTTCAGTTTTGTTCTGATTTATTTGTCAAAATTTACTCTTGGTGGGAGAGGGGGTGTTGCATAAACTAGCACCTTGATTTTTTTGGTAATTAAAAACCAGCTTTGCAAAATAACTTTTCCCTTCCCAAGTCCATCTGCAAAACAAGTTAGATGCATCATCAGCATACAATGATATTGGAACCACTCTGTAAGCCATGAAAAGAGGATGAGACTTGGGGAAAGAGCTTGTTCAATTGGGTTAATATATAAATTGAAAAGGGGGGCTAAGATACTGTCTTACCCCTCATAGGGTGAAACGTACAAATGAACCTGATGTATACACCTAACTCTGACATTGGTGTTAAACTGTAGTCTTTTGCTAAGCGTTAGGAATATTTTATCAATAGTAAACATATCTAATTTCTCCTTAGGTAATAGATCAAAGCCTTACTTAATAATCTATAGAGGTTAAATAAAGAGGTCAGGTATCTCTCCCCTGGATGCTGAAGAACCAGCTTTAAACCTCCCGCTCCAGACCCTGCCTGCTTCTTTGTGAGAATTATTGAGTTCTCCTGATTAAGGTGATGAAGATGTCTTACCTAGCCATCTTGCACATAATTTACTAATATTTTTATATTTAATAATTATGCTTAACATAATTAATTATCTATCAGCCCTCTCAGGTGAGCCAGACAGGAGACACAACTAGATAAACTAGGTCTACTTTATTGTGAGGCTACATTAACAGAATTTTGCAAGTTTGGAGATACACATTTCCACCACCATTTTTAATTGCTTGATCCATTGGGGCAGGTTTTTCCTAATATCTTTCTCTAACCACTGGAGGCTCCTGCCTTTCTTGACTGGTTGTTTTCTAGGCAGTATCTCTTCCCCTCATTTTCTGAGGTCATCCACACATTTTATTGAAAATTGGAACCAGAAATTCCATCCTTATGCAACACAGTAGTAAGTTTAAAAAAAAAACAACCCTGCACCACTTAGCACCAGTATTTCTAGCAATCCCAGATGTCATAATTAAATGAGAACTGCACAGGTCATTAGGCAAGGGCTTCATATGACTATGACTTAGGACTTCCTGCTGGCTTCCCCATTGACTTTGCTGAGGGGAAACCAGCAGGGAGTGTTGCAAATCAATATCATGTGAATGCTGGGATGTTGTGACAGTCATAAATACAAGGTGTGATTGTAACTACCAGTCATTCAATACTGTCATAAGTTTGAACAGTCACTGAGCAAGTGCTGGTTACATGAGGAGCCCTCTGTAGGCTGTGGTTAGACAATGTTGTCTAAGCAAAGGTATCTTTGCTATCTTCTTTTATGTAAAATGAAATAATAGCTCTATGTTCCCAGTCATCAGAGAGAGGGTCTGCACCAGTGGTGGGATTCAAATTGTTTTACCACCGGTTCGGTGGGCATTAGGCATGCTTTGCCTAATGCTGATGTGCAGCTTTCTCCACACCAGCTGAGACTTGCAGTGACAATCAGCTGAGAGGATAAAGAAGGGGAAAGCACAGAGGTGGGTAGGAGGGTCAATCCTGCGCTTTTCACTTCTTTCTCCTCTCAGATGATTCAGCTGATCATGGGTGGCCTTTTTTACTACCGGTTCAGCCGAAACTGGCTGAACCTGTAGCATACCACCACTGGTCTGCACTGCTGATATGCATAAAAAGGGCTGCTGATGTGCTTGAATTCATGTTTTCCTTTAGCAACTATGGGCGAATTATTCTGGTCAGTTGCATAGTCAGCTAAGTATTCAGACTGGATTTGGCATTTTTATCTGGGATCAGGATAGCAGATGTTGTATTATTATTATTATAATTAAAACTTGTATGCTGCCAGTCTCTTGACAACTCTGGGCAGCTCACACTAATAAAACAAAAAATATATAACAAAATCATTAAAAGATAAACGTAGAAAGATGGCAAGCACAATGAAGCAAGGGGTTTCACTCTCCCTCACCAAAGGCCTGTAGGGGATGACCAGAGTAAACCCGAAGGAGGGCTTAGATATGTCATCAGTCTTGAGTCCCTTTGCACCCACAAGAGATCTAAGTCCAGCCCTTCTTGAATTCCACTGACTCATATCTACTGCCAATTTGCTTTGACTTTTAGAAGTTCAGATTCTTGTACAGAGCTTTAGCACACAATAAACTTATATATTCATTTGAACTGCCTGGACTACTGATTTACTGTACTTGACAAGGCCTGGGTGAAGAGCTAAATAAAGTAATAAAATAAATAAAATCTCCACCTCATACTTTCCCTAGCCTCAGTTGGAAAATAAGATCCTGGACCTCTGCTTGAAACACAGGGATCCAAATGGGGAAAACCTTTTCCTTTCTTTTTCATCAAAGTTCTCTACTGTAAATATTTTGGAAATCATTTTCCTGTTACTTGGAGATACCTGGCAGGCCATCCCCAATCCTACTCTCTAAAGGAAACCAATAACTAATTTGCAAAAGTCTTGCCGCTTTTTAATTGAACAAGAGCAATATGTATTTGTCATCCCTTGAACAAGGCTTGCCTTTCTATAATTATAAGAGTTTGATAGCAAGAGTGTGTGCATTATGAATCTGTTGATAGAAAATTAAAAAGAACCACTCTGGAGTAATTATACAGGTCTTAGAATTATTACATAGATCTATTACATCTATTACATCGATAATTAGATCCATGGGGAAAAAATTCTGGTCACAAAATTTGCAATGGCCTGCTCATTTGAGCCAATTTGAAAACAAAGCTGAAGAAAGGTTTCACATGGAAGGATTTCTTCTAAGGGTCTAATGGACTATTCCAATAGTCTAATGTAAATGTACTATTGATCTGAAGTCAAGCTGGTTTAAATATAAAAGTTATCCTAAGTTATTGCAGACATTTACATTAAAATAGAAGCTTAGGGAAAACAATTGTCAAAATGATGTCCCACTCTCACTCCCCCTAGATAGATCATATCAAAAACAAATCCCACAGAAAATCTAAAACTACAGTATACTTGTTGAGATAGGCTATAATCTTGCAAGTCTGATTATGCTTCACTTGCCTTTCTTTTATACCCAGGTGAATCAGGGAGAAACCTGCCTTTGTACTTCTGAATACTATCATGGCTTCCCAGAACTTAAATGATGTTTCAGCCCTGTTTGCTTTTTTAATGGTTCTGGTTTATTTCTGACATGGTCATATCCTTTAATCACTACAAAAACTGACTATTCGAATGAACAACATCAAGGGAGTCCAGAAGGTCCTTAAACACATTGATCATACTATAGGAAGGAGATAGTTAATTTATTGATTGGTCAATTGGCCATATCAAGGCACAACATAACAAAAGGGTTAATTAGGTATAAATAGGCCAAAGCACAGAACAAAGTGTATTCAGATAAGTATATTAGCTTTGCATGAGACTCTGATCTCTTGCATGTAATGGCCTATCAGTTCTGACTATAAAGAAAGCTGTTTTCCTGGCTACATACAGTATTTATTTGTGTGGCAATTTGTTGTAGAGCTCCCACTAGGCCATGCACGGACTAGTTCCTAAGGGACCATATGAGAAATTGGGACTGTTGTGGAGGACCGCTGCTAACACCCTTCCCTGCCCCCTGCTACCATCACACCAATTCTGCTGCTGCTGCCACTTTCCAACCCCTGCCAACAACGCTGCCCTCTCTTGATGCTGCCCTGATCACTCTGCCGATGCCACAGAGACACCCCGCCCCTGCTGCCAACACCCTGCCACAGATGCTGCCAACTAGGATGATGTTAACACCTTGGGTTGCATTGACATTGCCTATGGGCCAGACGTAGCCCACAGGCCATAAAATGCCCAGATCTGCAATAGGCTGCTCAGTCAAATAAAGGTTCTAAATACTGGCTCCTTGCTGGGGAGAATAATTGTCACTGAAATAAGGTATTCAGAATTTCTTGAGTGTCACCACATATACACTTTCCTTTTATAGTATGGCATGTGGCACAATCACCCATATTTTACCCTGGAGTCCAGCAATTCGTATCTGGCTCTAATAAGGGCAGTTCCTAGATACTGTATCAAAATTTAGGATTTGTCAGGTATTTTTCTCTTTGAACTGTGATTTTTTTTCCCCCAGGTTAGCCATTTTTAAGATCTGTCTCTATATCAGTTTGGGCACTGATATCCAAGACTCACTATTTAAAGATTTCCTTGGCCTGTTGGGAGAGGTGGGCTTCAAAAATTTCAGCAATGGGTTCTCTGCCTGGTTGGTGGGTGGGCGTGGCCATGGTGGGCGTGGCCTAGTTGGCCTCCTGCACAACAGTGGAGGGGCATTTTTGCCCCCTGGGCTCTGGAGGCCTTCCGGAACTTCCAGGAGGCCATTTTTTGCCCACCCCGAGCCTCCACCCAGGCTCTGCACTTACATCCATCCAAAACAGGCCATGTGGAGACTCCTAGGAAGGGTGGGGTGATAGGGGCAGAGAGGGGCAGGGTGGAACCAGCCAGGGGTGGGATTTGGCAGTTCTCCAAACCAGCCATAATGTTAGCTACGGGTTCTCTCGAACCCAGGCAAATCTGTAGCAGCCCACCCCTGCTTGTTGGTGTGCAATTAAAATTAGACAGAGAATTGATAACCTATGCTGAGAAATAACATTAATAGGTTAATAAGAGCCTTGGTGGTGCAGGCTGTTAAACACCTAGCACTTAGTTCCAGCTGCCTGCAATTATTGCAGGCTCGAATCCCACCAGGCTCAAGGTTGACTCAGCCTTCCATCCTCTCGGGGTAGGTAAATTGAGGACCCAAGACTGTTGGGGGCAATAAACTGACTTCGTAAAAATGCCGCTTAGTAATAAGCAGGCATATACAATGGAATGAAGGCTATTGCTGAGCGCATTGGGTTGTGCTCCAAAAATTGTAAGCCACCCTGAGTCTCTGGAGAAGGGCGGCATATAAATATGAATTTAAGTTGTTGTTGTTTTTCATGTGGTGGATACCTATTCTTCTGAGTATATTTTGGGTAGATTACCAGTTCCACTGAGATAATCCTGCACTGATTGTTAAACATGTTAATTATTGAGTAGCTATGTAGAGGAAAGATAATTGTTTACGTTTTTAATGTAAAGGGAAATACGGATATATTTTTTCAATTCCCAGACAACTATTTAAAAATGCTCTGATTTAGTTCATGTGTGGAGACTTTTTTTATAAGCCCCACAAGTCTGCATTGTAGGTCAACACTAGTTGCTATTTTAGCCTTGTAAACCTTTAATCTGGAGATTAAAGTACCTGGATAATTATAATTGAATGGTTTAAGTAGTATTTTGGAACTTGGTGCTGCTCTTGCTGAGCTTTTTTTGAAATGATTTACCCATTGTAAAAACCACTTCGATGTATAGAAAGAAGTCAATTTGTTAATGGATTCCCCATCCAGGGGCTAATTACATTCAGAACATTTCTTACCAAACGCCATCACTTTAGACTTAGCTCTGTTAATATTCAAGGATTTGGAAGCACAACACACACCTAATTTTCACAGCAATCTTCTCAGGCCAACTGAGAAAAATCAAAATCGTGTCATCTGCATATAAAAGGACACTAATGAATTTATTAGAGATCCTTAGCTTAGCATTTGGACACCTGCAGAATCAAGAAATCCTGTCATTTCATTGATGTTGAGATTGGACAGCATCAGAACCAAGATGCATTGTTGTCTGACACATTTATGGGCAAATATGTCAAGAGTTAAAGGCCTATTAACTCAATGCAAACTCTCAAGTAGACATTTGGATACAGGGGCATAATCAAGTATAGGAATCAAGCTTCCATTTTTAACACAGCTAGTTTCTTCCATAAAGTATCTTTGTTTCCACAGGAGGTACAATCCCTGAGTAAGCTCACCTTTTACTGAACCATTAAGGATAATAAGATCTAAACTAATCACTAAGTGAGCCAAACAGAAAGCAGTGACATTATAGCCCTTATCTCTTGAATGCTAGCCCTAGGGAAGATTATCTCCTTCATTGGAGGAGGAACCTGATTAAAGTGTGCAAACAGAGAGCCGTCATTGGCTCCTGTTCCCTGGGGTTGCTGATCTTGTCATTTTGGTTTCTAAAATGAGATATGCCAGCAACTAAACTCCCTTGAACCTCGAGTGGTTGTCAGCATTTGTTTCTTTATTTACCAATTGACATGTTTCCTGGAGTGAACTCTGCCTGAATTTAAACTTAAAAGTTCAGAGATTCTGAGGAAGAAAATGTCAACACTTTCCACTGAAGAATATTCTAGAGAAACCAACACCATGGAAGATGTTGAATGCTATTTAGTTATTGACATGGTGATACCAATATTCCGATAAGAGAAACGGGAGAAGCCATCTACTGTAAGCCAATAAATTAGCTTCTCCCATTTGTGTTTCCATTGGTTCCAGAGCTGAGATTGTGCTTTAAAAAAAACAACTTTAACATATGAGAACCAATAATCCTTCCTAGGTCTACAGAAAGCTGAAGCAGAACACTGAAGCATTCTTTTTTTCCCAGGCTTGCATAGATATCTCCAAATAAATAAATGAAATTCAGTCTCCTTTAATGAATAGCAGAGGCATACTTGCAGTCACCCAAAATCCAAAACAATTTTTCCAAATTATTTTTTAAACTTGTACACTGCCAAAGCTACTCACAAGAATAGGCCAAATATACATCGAGACCTAGACTATTAACGTCTCATTTGCAGCAGATAAGCAATTCTCAATTAACTTTCTCTCCCTTCCTAAATTATGCTGCTGAAATCAAGAAAGCTCAGGAATGGGAGAAACATGAATAGATTTCTACATGAAAGATTCATGAGGAAGATACAGTTTGTGGCACTATCTGCTTCATATTGTGGTATGTGAGGGACATAAAAATAAGTTCATGGTTATTTCAGATGTGAAATGTTGACTGCTCTACATTGCCAAGGTGAAGGAACCCAGGGAAAGTGTTATTTTATTTATTAGATTTGTTATCCTACCTTTCCCTCTAAAATAGTATTATACTACTCATGCAAAGCGTGCGCTCACCAAACTGGTTGTTACACTGGTTGAATCACACCACTGAATTACAGTGACCATATTCATTTATTATAAAGGACAATCTTTATTCCAGAAAGCTGTCCTTTAAATTTATGTTTTCAAAAACTCACTTTTGCCCTTTATTTTGATCATTTAACATTTACCACACATATGAAACCACGTAATGCACAGTCTGATTGCAGAAATCCTTTTTAACACTTGCTTTTTTTAAAACTGCATAGCTTTTTATACTTCTTAGATATGTCTATTAGAATATGCCCTTTCGTGAAGTTTTATTTAATTTTGCTCTTGAATTTTTCTTCATAATGCAAAGTTATAACCATACACAATTGTCTAAAATCTTTATTGATCTCCTTCAGTTATGTCCCTTTTTCAGGTTTGCCCTTTATTTATTTATTCCTATGACAACTGCAGCTATAATCATACTTCTTCACTCTGCAAAATTCCTCTGAAAGCTTAAAAATAGAACAGAACAGAATACGTAGAATAGAATTCTTTATTGGTTAAATGTGATTAGACACACAAGGAATTTGTCTTGGTGCATATGTTCTCAGTGTACATAAAAGAAAAGATACATTCATCAAGAGTCAAGAATTATAAGGTACAACACTTAATAATAGTCATAGGATACAATAAGCAATCAAATCATACTAGGAAACAGTCAATAAAAATCTTTCGGATACAAGCAACAAAGCTACAGTCATACAGTCATAAGTGGGAAGAGATGAGTGAAAGGAAGAATGAGAGGATTAATAGTAATAGTAATGCAAACTTAGTAAATAGTTTGATGGTGTTGAGGGAATTATTTGTTTAGCAGAATGATGGCGTTCAGGAAAAAACTGTTCTTGTGTCTAGTACGGAGAATGTTTCTTTCCAGTAGTGTAACACTATCAATTTTTGATATCACTGGCTTGGACAAAAAATCAAGTATTTACGGTTATTGAAATGGTTATTGCATTTGTTTTTAATAAACCTAAAGGTTGATTTCTATATCTTCCTAAGAAACTTCTACTTCTCTCTTGAAATCCCTTTCTTTATGAAAACCCGGCATGACAGTTCCAGGAAGAAAAACAAGGAAGATTCCTGTAATTTAATGAGAATGAAAGTGTATTTTGTTCATGCTGGAATTCCAGAGCATTTTACCATTTACTTTAGCAATTTACTGGTTGTGGTGGAGTCCTAAAACCCACAAAACATATTGCTTTCTTTCTATGAAATATTACACTTGCTCTTTGCCCTGGTGAGATCTAATATTTTTTTTTCTTTTGCACAACCAAAATTTGCAGGCAATTTTATTTCATCTGATTTATGACCAACGCAATCCCTGTGAGAATTTCTTGCTTTGGCACCAGAGTCAGGAACAGAAAACTATATCCTTCTGCTTTTTTTTTTTTTTGCTATAAATAACATACTAAATCAATGCTAATTTGTGATCTTGATTCAGCATTCTGTTGCAAGGCATAGATTTTAACAGGACTTCATTGACTTCAATGGAATTATTACACCCATATAACAAAAATAGGTTCGGTGATATTAAAAGTTGGGTCTCTTGTGGCAAGTGAGAAATTTGCCATCCTAGATACTTTTAACTTTGTTCAATAACTCCCCCCCTTCTTTTAGAGCCTTAATGAGTTAGCCAAGCTAATGAAGTGTGACATCCTATTAAGCGAGTTGGCTGACAACAATTAATTCCTAGGGGCACATTCCTCATTGATTGATTATATTTATCATCTTCTTGTAGTCTTAAAAACACTGACTTCTTAGGGGGAATACCAAATTGTGAATCTTTGTAAACTTTAATTAGAACAAAATGAGCAGTAGCCATAGGTTTGCTTAAACAATCAGATCAACTTGCGCTGCATCGATGATCAGCAAAATGTGGTGAGTGGCCTTATTAAAAACTTAACCACCGGTTATCAACATCCTATTAATGGGTGAGCATTATCTGCCATAACTTAAAAAAAAACTGTTTGTCATAAAAATTTGGGGTGTTGCGACTGTTACTTTTATACCAGCCTCCCTGCTGCACAGCAAAATCTTCCTGCCTAAAGCTTCTTAACTGCATTTTCAGCAGAGTTCCCCACACTTCTGTTTTGGGGGGATTTCAATCTTCCTTCTCTGGGAGTGGGGTCTGAGGAGGCTTGGGAGTTCATGGCTACCACAAAAGCCATGGGCCTATCCAAGCTCATGGCTTGGGACTGAGGTCTGAGGAGGCTTGGGAGTTCTTGGATATCACAAAAACCATGGGCCTATCCAAACTCATGGCTTGGGACTGAGCTCTGAGGAGGCTTGGGAGTTCTTGGATATCACAAAAACCATGGGCCTATCCAAACTCATGGCTTGGGACTGAGCTCTGAGGAGGCTTGGGAGTTCATGGCTACCACAAAAGCCATGGGCCTATCCAAGCTCATGGCTTGGGACTGAGGTCTGAGGTGGCTTGGGAGTTCTTGGATATCACAAAAGCCAAGGGCCTATCCAAGGTCACCGAGAGCCTGACACAGGACAGCAGTCACACACCCATTCTGGCTTCCTGTGACTACAGTGGCAATGGGAGAAGTTTTGAGCATTCCCTTTGTCATGATTAGATCATGTCCCTCCCATTCTTTTTTTCCCTCCCTGCAAATCTCTCTCTCTGTCAAACGTACGCAAGCACACAGGGGTGGGATCCGACAGGGTTAACTATCAGTTCGGTGATTTATGAGGTTTGGTGATTTATGATGTGCTTTCCTGCACGCTGCGTGCGCACCTGTAAATCACGCATCTGTAAATCATCATCAGCTTGGTGCCGCTGCGTGCCAAGAAGGAGCCTTTGAAAAAACACTTTTTTCCTGCTTTTTTAACTGCAGCTGTGCCTCGCACGGCAGCTGAAGTTGAAAAAGCAGGAAATAAAGATCAGGTAAGAGCCCAGGTGGGCGGGCGGGCCAAAACAGCAGCAGACATAGAACCAGTTCTATGTCTGCTGCTCTTCAGAGCTACTGGTTCTACAGAACCGGACAGAACTGGTAGAAAACCACCCCTGCAAGCACACCATTTTCCTTATTCTCCAAAGTTTTAGGTTTATTTCATCCTTGCTGGCTCATAATTTACTCATGCTCATTTTCAATAAAGAAAGAGCTCCGACACCATTTAAAAAACTTTTCTTAAAAGAATAAGAGCAAATAAAACCACACTTCTTATTTGCCTGAGTGCCCCCTGAATGTGTTATATCTTTCAGAGAAGCCAAGCTTCTTCTCGTTCTGTGAAATGAATTGAAGTATAATCCAGAGACGTTTATTTAGGATTAAGTCTGGTGAGCTAGATGGGATCCACTTCTATATTGACATACATAAGCTTGTGTTATCATGTTGTGACAAACATCCAGATGCACACAAGATTGGTAACTTTTTTCTGAGGATAGAGAAGTACCTGTTACAATGACTGAAGAAGAAAATAGACTGATATTTGTCCACATATATCCCCTGTATTCAACTCCAAAAAGTTGACACACACACACAGCCTGTTCTCAGAAGTAATTTTTTTTGCAATTGATTCCAAGGTTCTTCACAGTTCTATATCTCACTATAATTTCTATTAACACTGCAACTTTCAGCATCCATAGCAACAACAGCATCACATTCAAGGGGAAATCTGCATAAGAAGAAACAAGCAATATTTAACTGTGATTTTGTACTGCTGCATCTCCAGTCACCATCTGCATTGAAATAGCTGAGAATATCATTGTTAGATGAACACCACTGCAAGTCTGGTGGTGCTGGGGAAATAAGGCAGATACAGAGAACTAAAACCAAAATCCAGTCCCTGTTTTCCTTCTTGCCTCTTTTAAATTAATAGGGCCATTATTAGGCTTCTGTCTCATAAATATTACTCTGTATTCCCATTAATTAACTGATTGATGGATGTGACATTGCCACAGGGCCTCCAGGCCTCAGTTGCTTGAGTGTCAATTTGGATCAAGAACTACAGGAGCTCTCAATCAGCATGAGAGATGAAAAACCAGCAATGGTCCCACTCTTCATTCAGATTAATCTATTGTTCCCCTTTCCTGCACAAAGAGATCTTTGGTAGCAATTGTGCCCCAACTTGAACTGCTATTATTTGCCAATGACTAGAGACACTTGATAAACAAACATCTGATTCTTTCTCTTCTCCCATAAGCTGCATTTTTGGCAGATGACTTTATAGCAAGAGGGCCATTTCATAGTTTGTTGTTATAGCAAGAGGGCCATTTCATAGTTTGTTGTTCAGCTAACATGGGAAGAGCCTTGGTGGTGCAGGCTGTTAAGAGTCTTGGTGGTGCAGGCTGTTAAATGCCTAGCACTTAATTCCAGCTGCCTGCAATTACTGCAGGCTCGAATCCCACCAGGCTCAAGGTTGACTCAGCCTTCCATCCTCTCAGGGTAGGTAAATTGAGGACCCAAGATTGTTGGGGGCAATAAGCTGACTTTGTAAAAATGCCGCTTAGTAATAAGCAGGCATATACAATGGAATGAAGGCTATTGCTGAGCGCATTGGGTTGGGCTCCAAAAATTGTAAGCCGTCCTGAGTCTCTGGAGAAGGACGGCATATAAATATGAATTAAAAAGGGGGGGCCAGAAAAACACATCCCCCTTTTTTATTGTCATTCATGTCATAGGTGAGAGTGGTGCAGTGGCCTACAGGTGGAGCTCTTGCCTCTCAATCAGGAGGCAGTGAGTTCAGTCCTAGGTAGCGGCAGACATTTCTCTCCCTGGGCACAATGATTATATATCTGCTGTGAACTCTGCATTGGTGACAGGAAGGGCCAGTAAAAACTCAGCTCCATTCAGTTGCCCCGACTCCACCTCAATGCAAGGGATTACGGGGTCATTAAAGAGGGAAAAAAATTGGTGATATGTTGCAAACCGGAGAAGTCAGGTTTTATGAAATTCCCAAAGGAATCCTATTATTTCAAAACCTATAGAATGGCCATATGTGGCTGAACAAAAAAAAGAACAAGTTTTTATAAACTATAGCATAGAACTGTGATGGTTCCATACTTTCAAACAAATATTATTTCATCGTTTGGTGAGCCTTTGTTCATCTTGTTTGCCCTCTTAATCTACAGCTAGTCCTCAACTTATGAACATTTGCTTAACAATCCTTCAAAGTTACAACAGCCTTAGAAAAAGTGACTTATGACATGTAATCACATTTATGATTGTGTCACATCCACCCCCACGGTCACCTGATCCCAATTTGGATGCTTTGTAACCAGGTCCTATTCATGACCGGATCCTACAGTTATGTGATTGTGATTTGCAATCTTTTTTGTGGATTTCTGGCAAAAAAGTCCAAACACCATCCATTAGGAAAGCTGGATTTGCTTAGCAACCATGTGATTCACATAATGACTGCACATCATATTCATTTAAGACAATGCTACAAACATTGTCATAAATCAGGTCTGATTGCAGTGACATACAATGGGTCCAAATTTTGTTTAGGACTGCTTGTAGTTTAGTCTACTTTTCCATTGAAAAAGTGACCATGAATGGCTCACAACTTTTCAGAATAAGGAAAAAGAAGATACCTTGTCTGGATTTCAAATATTTGATTTTTTTTTTCAAAAAGTAAGCATTTTGCCGTTAATAATAATTACAACTGGAGCACATAAAGAACATTAAAATACATCACTGGAATCCTTTACTTGGGCAACTAGTATTTGGCTCCAAATTACTTTTTAAAACAATCTGTCTATATTAAAATTGCTGCAGAAGCACTTGGTGTGAAATCACATTTTTCTATTTCTGCGTTTAGAGTGAAAGTCGTTTTCATCAGCTTTTAAGATAGAACAGCCTAGCTGTTCATGGCATACCTCAAATTAGTGCCACCTCTCAAAACCCTAATATGAAATGCTTCTCTGCTGTACTACAGAGGCTTTTCATTCCACATAAAAATTAATTGCTTCTTGATCATAGCTGTGTTCATCTTAAGAACTGAAGTAGACTCAAGTTTCTTTTCTTAGAATAATAGCAAAAAGCCATTTGGTTATATTTATATATATATATATATATATATATATATATATTCGTAGATTTTCACGGGTAAAGGTATGTAGGTCTTGGTGTATTCGGGTCTTGTCCCGTGTAAGATTGAGAATACCTTGGCAACGTTTCGACGAAATCTCATCCGTCATCTTCAGGCTGGTGTCTTCAGCTTCGTTCTCCTGGGAGAAGTGTGTGATTGTGGCTGTTTTCCCCTTTTAAACTCTAGAGTTGGCTGTGTTGTTACTTCTTGATTGGTTTGTGGAGTTGATGTATGCAGATTGGATGGCTTTTTCCTGAGACCCTGTGTGGCTGAGGTGCTGGCTGTGTGTCTCTCAGCATTACCCAGGTCGTTACAACACAAAAGGCTGAGAGACACACAGCCAGCACCTCAGCCCACACAGGGTCTCAGGAAAAGCCATCCAATCTGCATACATCAACTCCACAAACCAATCAGAAGCAACAACACAGCCAACTCTAGAGTTTAAAGGGAAAACAGCCACAATCACACACTTCTCCCAGAAGAACAACTGAATGACAGATGATATTCTCAGCATTTCCAAATGTATTCTCAATCTTACAGAGACAAAATTACACCATATATATATATATATATATATATATATATATATATATATATATTTGTTTTTAGATTTTCACGGTAAAGGTATGTGTAGGTCTTGGTGTATTCGGTCTTGTCCCATGTAAGATTGAGAGTATCTTGGCGACGTTTCGACGATATCCCACTCGCCATCTTCAGGCTGGTGTCTTCGGCTTTGTGCTTCTGCCAGCAAAGCGTGATCTGAGCTGCCTTCTCTCTATAAATACTGGAGGGGAGGTGTGGTGTGCTGGCTCTGCTGTAAGCGGTTGGTTGGCTGTGTTTTTGGCTGTGTTGTCGCTTCTTGATTGGTTGATGGAATGGTGTTTGCTGATTGGTTGGCTTTTTTGTAAGAGCCTGTGTGGCTGAGGTAGTGGCTGTGTGTCCTTCAGCCTTTTGTGTTTTAGCTACCTGGGTAGTGGGCTGTGTGATGACCTTCTGAGTTTTATTGTTGTGACATCCTGGGTCTTGTGCTGTTATCTCCTGGGTCGTTGTCTGTGTTGCAACCTCCTGAGGTTTTGTGTTGTAATCTCCTGAGTTCCATGATGTAGTATCCTGGGTGGAAGGCTGTGATGTGACATTCGGCCTTGGTTTGGCTCGAGTTTGAGGTCTGGCTATGTGTTTATAGCATGTGTCAGTTTGCTTAGTTTGGGGTCGGAGGGGGTGTAGCAGCTGGAGTTGCAGCTATGGTCTGGTTTCTGGATGGTGGTTGCCTTTTGTCTGTTGGGTGGGCTTGGGTTTGAGTCTGGTGAGGGAGATTGGTGGTGGCATCATGTGTTATTTTGGGTCGGTGTTGGTTTTCATGGCTGGGACTCTGCGTTTGTTGATTAGGGCTAGTTTCCAGCTGTCTGGTAGGCAGGAAGTATCATCCATTTATTCATGTTATGGGGGTGTTCTCTATTTTGATGGCTCCAA